>VXBL01009560.1:297298-323394 GCA_013400195.1 Aramus guarauna
TTCCTCCCTCACCGTCCGCCCGCCCCGGTGCGTCTCGTCCGCGGGGCGCGGGGGCTGTTCTGTTCCGCCATGGCCCGGCGTGGCGCTGCAGGTGGAGGGCCGGGCCGGGCCACGGGGCGCCCGATTCCGGGACTAGTGCCAGCGCGGTGTGAGGTGAGATCGTGCCGCGGGCTGGGGTGACTTCCGTCCCCTCCGCCTNGGGGGGGGGCGGGGAGCAACGGTGGAACAATTTGGAAACACAGAGGGAAAGCATAGAACACTCCACAGCCAGAGCAAATGCTTTTATCCAAGAGTTTGACCAAACACTGGAAAAGCTTTAGCATTGCAAAGAAATACTTCTGTTGCATTTAGGAAAACTTTTAGGGAAATAGGGTTACGCTATGAGGTCTCAGACACAGTGTCTGAATACGTGCTCCGAGAGGTTCAAATTTGTCACTAAGATGCAGAAATACATTTCCTCCATCTGTAAGATTGGTGGGAACGGTAAGAGTGCTTCACCCTTCTGTCCTTGCAGGAGCAACAGCAACAATCCTATAGACTGATACCATAAGAAGCCTATAAACTGCAGTACTTCTGCTTCTCAGCACTGTAGGGAAACACACTCCTCAACATGTTGCCTGACTCCATGAAGGACAGAAGATCTGAAAACTCATCTTAAAATTTACTTAGTTTGAGGATAATAGAGAAGCAAAACAAGAGACCTCTTTGTTCAGCCCCCAGTTCAGATAGAGGGGACAGGAGTTGTATGATGATGGTAAGTTAGGAAATGGGGAGACCAAAGGGAGCTTAGGATGAGGGCTCTGGAGATTGATAGTGCAGATGCTCAGCAGTGAGGCTATTGCACACACCTTTTGGTATGCATGTGTTACACCACTCACATTCATGTGCCAGAACCCAGGCCTCCTTGCTACCATGCATAGGATGAGCTTAAAAGCTTTAGCAAACCTTTGCATAATTTTAGGATTATGGGCAGTGCCATTTTCCTTAGTAGAGCTTTTAAATGCCACAAGAGGGACATGAACAGCTAAGTTGAATAATCATAAGTCACAAGAAGGGATGAAATAAGTGTTCCTTATGCAGAGTGTTGCTGCTGGTCATCCAGCAACCTGAGCTGAAACTTTCTTTGGAATTTGTGATGTGCTGGAATTACTCGTTCAAAGACAGAGCTGGGAAACACTGCTCTGTTGAATTGGTGATTCATTCAGTATTTTTCTAGAGTGTTTGCTGCTAACAAAAAGGTGAGGTACAAACTTCAACGTATTGTAGAACTGAATCAATCTCATTCCATTTCTGTTGCTATATCGAGAATTGTTAAGAAAATGCTGTGCATCACTTCACTCCTGCTCAAAGTACCACAGCTGGGTTTGGTCAGCGTTGTTTTCTGGGTTCCTATTCTCACTGCAACAAGAAGCAGTCAGCAGAAGATAGAACAGGAAGATGAGGACACCAATATTAATCTTCACCTCTGCTTTGGCTTCTCTTTTTATTTTTATTTTTGTCTCTCCTGTTTCTGGCTGCTCCTGATGCCATTGCAGCACTAAGAGGAGGGAAGGGCGTGGCCTGGCTTGCCATGGGCCAAGAGGTCTGACCTGGTTCAGTGCCCTCCCTGAGAACTTGAAGGGTAAAGTAGAAGGAGCAATTCATGAACTGCCTCATATTTCTCCAGTGTGAGGCAGCTGGGAGCTGCAGCACAATCACTACTGAACACCACAGTCAGATTTATTGACTGTCCCACATAAATAAATAATCACGGGAACAATGAGCGCAGCGTGATGATGATGCAGCAGTGCTGCAGAAAAGAACTGGAGGTTATGGTGAATGACAAACTGAACTCAAGTCCACAATGTCATCCTGTTGCGAAAAAAACTAACATTGCTAGAGTGTATAAACAGGAATGTCACATGTAGGACACATGAAGAAATTCTTCTTTGCCCCTACCTTCAGGGCTGGTTAGGCTTCCAGTCTTGCACACAGTGTTTCCAGAGGTGAATGGATCAGCTGGAGTAGATCCAGAGGAAAGCAAAAGAAAGCTCTAGAAATACAACCTATGAGAAAAAGATTGATCCCAGTCCTCTCATTTGACAGGACAGGTGTCTGCTAACAACTCACAAATTGGTTAATAGGGATGTCTCTTAAGTTGCAAACTTGTAAAAAGCTGCTGTCAAGAGGAGGGGAATATTTTGTTCTCTCTGCTGTTGGCATGGTTGGAAAGCAGTGAGCTCAGCTTTAAGCAAAAGGGATGTGATTTAGGCACNGACAATACTTATCCCACACACCAGCTCCACCACTTTGTAAGGAGACAAGCAGTTGTTGCTGGCGCAGATTGGTGGGGCAGATGGTGCATTTCCATCACTGGGGCTCAAATTCAGTCATGAGAGGGGCTTCCCTGTCTGTGTGCTGAGAGAAGGAGGTGCTGGTGCTGCCCGCCCCACTCACTGCAAGCTCAATGCGTTGCCTTGTCCCACAAAGCCACCATGCCCCTTTCCATCCCATCCCCATTGGCTGGCCGCTGCCCCTGTGGCTTCAAGGTCATCAAGGCAGTTGCCACAACAAAGCATGCAACAGCTTAAGTCTCTGAAGTCATAACTCAAACACAGTGTGTGCACTTACATAATGTTTACCTGAATGTAAGCAAAACGCAAGGCTGGACAAGGTGTTTCTCTTCACTGTGCCTGTACTCAGGAGCCACTAACTCTTATGCTTTGTGGAGCATTCCTCTTGGCATCTGTAACCCAGCTTGCAAGTCTTTCACTGTGGCTGTTGGGCCTGTAGCTCACCAGTGCTTCCAAATCTCCATGAACCTGGAGTGCATTCTGTGTCTCTCAGCATGCTTGCAAGGGACTTAGTGGCCAGGCTGAGCATGCTAGGGCCCTCATAGTTGCTGGACTCATTCTCCTCCCAAGTGCTGCAATGGTCCATGGCTGGGGAGAGCAACCTGGATTGCCCAGCACAGCTGGTATCAGGTTGCAGCACTGCATTTGCAGACACCAGTATTGTGGGAGGCCCAAAAGATGCCATGGTCATGAAAGCATTTGGTGTTTACATGCCCTAGTTTTCTTGACAGAGGGGAATTGCAGCTGTTTTCGGCCTAGCCCAGGGACTGCAGAAGAGAGCTCAGCCAGGACCCTAGGCAAAGTATCGCTGTCCCTACTGCAACACCCTGCATTCTTGCGTGGTGTGAGCCATCTTGTTCCACTTTCAAAAGAAGTGCAGAGACCAGACAGGCCCCAGAAGCCAGTGCTCCCCTTTCTAAAGCTCAGCTCACATAGGTGGCAAGAGTGCCCTGCAAACCGCTTGCTGTACACAGCCTACTTTTCCAGAACGCAGCAACTTTAGTTAGACTGTGTAATTTGCCTTTTAATGTCTTTCGGATTTTTATTTCTGAGATCAAAATTGATCCTAAGTACAGGCAGATAGATAAAATAGCTGCTGTATATTTTTGAGTCACTCAGTTACTGGCTTTGAGTCACTCTATGTGGATTGTGCCATCTTTCTGGCTTTTAAACACAATGTTTGCACAGCTTTGTAGAACCTAGCTCGGGTTTTTTTTGAGCTGATTTTCTGCTCTGATTATGCAAAAAGATAACAGGTGCTATGCTCCATTTCAGGTGAATGCTGGGCAATTAAGATAGCTGAAGGCACAACCATCATCATGGTTTGATCAGAGACTCCTGCAGATATATGTAGGTTTGGCACAGCAGCCCTGTCCACACCTCAAGGCAGATTTAACTGTGAATGTGTGCATTTTCAGAGTACCCATGTGACCTGGCCTGTAACAAACAAGCTTAGTCCCTTGTGTTTCAGGAAACCTGTTGTAGTGTTATAAATATGCTGTGGGAATCAATAAATGGTCACACAATTCATGAAAGCCAAGCAGGCTTCATGGCTCTTTGCTCTTCTAAATGAGAAATTAACAATAAATTTATTTAAAAAAAAAAAGGAAAAGGAAAAATCACATATTTGGTTATTAAAAGCTGATTCAACTGGAAATGCAGAGACCAAACAGAGATTAGGCTACATGCATATTTGTGGATACCAACCCTGAATTGGTTGGGGCTGCACCAATGTCAGAAAGGAGTAGACAGAAATTGCTGAAAATAAGAGCAAAATGTGAGGAGGTAACTAGTAAAGTGATTTGTTACTGACCCTGGTGGATTTTTGTGGAGAGTACCAGTTAGGTGTCTGTCCCTGGAACAGTGCAGCCTGAATGGGGGTGCAGGGCACATGGGCAAAACTGCTGGTGCATGTCCTACCTGCAGCCTGACAGAGACACAGGTTTGTCAGTGCAGTGATGCTTGAGCCTGTGCTTCACTCAAGCAGTCTTTTGTCAGTCCTCCTTTGTAACTGTGGCTGGTCCTGGAAGAGGGAACTGCTTGCTCTTGCTGGCTTGAACTCTGTTCACAGAAATGGGATGCTGGCCAGTCCTGGTACCAGAGCAAGGCAGTACCAAAAAAACCCACCAGTTTCTACTTCCACTGGGAAGAGACAAAAATTAATTGCTCCAGCTACAAGAAAGAGGGAGCTGAAGAGACATGCAACAAGATACTTGTGGGGGAGAGCTGCTGGGACAGAGGAGCAAACTGCAGGGGCGGGAGGCCAGTCAGGGCTAGTGGGGTTACAGAGGTCCTGACAGTCAAGACAGACAGCTGTCTTGCTGGCAGAAATGCATCCTGCAGGGTATGGCCACCTCTTTCACCACACCGTATAAGGGGTGGCTCGGCCATATTTGTAGAGTATGAAGTGCTGAGCTGTGTGCTCATGGTTCAGCCCTGGGAGGCTCAGTGCACCACAGGGCAGGGGAGGGCAGACCCCATGTGAGAGCATCTAGAGAAGGACTGGAATCATGCAGAGAGAGGAGAAAGGCCTGGTAATAGCAGGAGAAACCCACTGACCCCACTGCACACCACTATCCTCCCCCACTTCTGGTCAGGTTCTCAGCCTTATGTAACTGGGTATACCTATGTCTCCAGAGCCACATTATTTTCCTCTCTTGGCAGGAGGCTTCCACCATGCCCTCCTCTGAACCACTGAATACTGCTGTGTGCAGTATTACAGGTAGAGCTCCAGTTGCGTCAGCTTCAGGGTTGCTGCTAGGCAGAACATGCAGCATTGTCCTTGAGGCCTCTCAGTGCCACATTTAACCCTGGCAGGGCTGCAGTATGGCAAGAGATGGGGTGAGCTGGGGGAAGCAAGAAAATAACCCATAGGTGCCTGGAGAGGGCCTGCATGAACTTCTGAAGGTCACTCATGTCAGGCTTTAGTAAAAAGAGAGAAAATAGTCTGGAACTGCACAGCTCTCCACAGAAGAGAGTCCAAGCAGCTTCAATATAGGACTTGAAAAGTGCTATTCCTTGTCCAAAGCCCCCAGGGGTTGGCTGCTGTGGAAGACCTGCCAGCCAGTCTGGGGCTGGGGCCCCGCTGGTCCCACTAGCTGCACCCCACCACCTCCCAACCTGCCTCCAGCCCCAAGTCCCAGGCTCCCTTTGTAGCCTCAGCAGTGCATGTTGCAGCACTGTGGTCAATGGCAGGTCATGACTCCCCAGCAGTGTTAGCTCAGCCCCAACACTGAGGGAAGGGGCCACTGCTTGCACCTGGGGAGGTGCAGCCTTATTGCTGGTGGTGTAGTGAGCATGGGTTGAGCACAAGTGGCCCTTCTTTCTGGAGTGGGTGTAACCAGGCAAAAATCAGTGACCGCTGGCCTCTGCAATGAAGGTGTCAGTTTGCAAGGAGATTAGCAGTATCCTCTTGTCCCTGAGCAACTCTTTGATCTCCAGCCATTTGCTGCCAAGGCAGTAAGAGAAGACTTGGAGCAGCTCTTGGAAGATAGGGAGGGTGCAAATGCCTCTCTTATTTAACCTAGGCCTGCAGGAGCCAAGGGACAGGAAGGCATAAATTTCACATCACTTAGCAAAAAAGGGCCTTCTGGGAATGGTGTCATCTGCGCTCTGTACCATCAGAGAGGGAAGAATTGCATCATTTCTGTTAGCTGCCAAAATTAGGAGTTTGCTTGGGCCTTTCAGCAACCAAAAAAAAAAAAAAAGGGGGGGGGGAACCCCAAAAATCAAACAAACCGATGGCAACTTGAGCTTCCTTTAACCCTTAAGGTTCTGGTCTCTCCAAGATACCAGCTAGGGAAGTGCCTGCCTCCCTTCAGCCAATGGAGGAAGATGTCTCCTGATTGTAATGATGCCACAAACTGTCCTTTCTCAGCTGGTGCATTGGGAGCTCATAAGCTTTGAGGTTAGGATAGACTGATGCTTCCCACAGGCTTTGGAGTCCATCAGTCCACTCTTGTTGCATTACAAGGTGCTAGGGCTGGAATACCTGGACTCTGTGCAGATTTGCCCCCCACATTCTTTGAGGACTGAGGGAAGTGGTGCAAAAGGGTGGCAGCCCAGGGCGTCCAGGATCCCAAGCTATGTCCTTCTCTAGGCTGCCCCCATAAAGAGTTAATGTGCAGGCATGTTCCAGGTGTTTGAAGTGAACACAGTTGCAATGGGGAGGGGAGGAGAGGTGGGTGGGAAGAGCAGCCCTTTCTGGGAGCCAATGGCTAAATGATTCAGTCCCAACGCCCAGTTTTGGAGCTTATTTCATGGGCAAGAATTTGCAGGAATTTCTTCTCAAGGGGATTTGTCCTGGATGAAAAGTAGGAACTGGACCCCCAAGCTTGCTGGTGTTTTCCCTCTCTGTGCTGTAGAAGGTAAAGTACTATGCTCTGGTACCTTGCTTCTTTCAGGAGGAGAAGTGGGCAGATCTTCCTTGGATGTCTACATTGAAGGCATCCGTTGTGTCTGTGCCTGCAGCTCCCCTTTGCATCACATCCATGTTGCAGGGTGGTGTGAAGGCTCTGCTGGGATGGGCTCTGCACTGTGCATTTGGGACTCAGTCCTGCTGTTGAATTGAGATATATGGCTGATTTTTCAGTTTTTATGCAGCCCAGCTGCGTGTTTCTTCAGCTACCTTTCTTTTCATAGAAAGAAGGCCCAGAAAGTATTAGCAGCAGAGCAGCTGAAGTCTTGCTTGTTAGATCAGCCTGAGTTGCTATAAACAGGCTAATAAGGCACTGCTGACAGAGTAACTGCAGCAGCATGGGGCATCTCTAGGCGTAAACCTCACTGAAGCAGTGAGAAACTTGTTCAGGTGGCAAATCCTCCCTGAACCAGGGACCAGCGAAGGGGTAACTGTTTTGTGAACATCTGCGAGCATGGGGCTAAGTAACTACCATCAAGAAGGGACACTGTTCACACAATTGCCTTTCGGTGGAGAAGAAAAATAGGGCAGTACAGAAAGCATAAGCAGTTTATGGCAGAATTACAAGATAGCGTGCCAGTACCAGCAAAAATGGGCTTGGTGGTTCAGGAGGTCTCTGCCTGCCCTGTCCCTGATCTTCTGCAGGTGGAAAGCCCTGAGTCAGCAGCAGTTCGTAAGTAAGGCATTTGGTGGCTGGGTCTGGCTTGTGCTCTGGCTATACATGCTGGGGTATGTAAGTCACTTCTGCGTGCATTTTGGGGCCTAGAAGGCAGCTGTTCCTCTGCTGTGCATCTTGTTTGTTACCCAGCCTTGGGCAGGACTACAGGCCCTTTGCTTGAGGCAGTGCTGCCTCCCTGATTGCCCTCTTGGCTGTACCAGTCTTGCTCCATTTTTTAAGTACTGCCTTTTGATCTAGGGTCTCTGGTCTGGACTGTTGCTCCCTCTTGCTTTGCTGACAGAGGCAAGTGTCTGTAACCTATACCCTGCCACTGCAGCCTGATAACATTGGACCAGCGCTACCTTTTTGGCATCTGAGATTTGATTTAAACAGTGCTGCTTTTCTGTCTGCAGACTGGAGGGACATTCTGGATGTGAACACGCATAGTGGGCTGATCCCTGTGGTTGCAGCTTGAGGTGTGCAAGTTGATAGCTGGGGGGAGGAATCAAGTGACCTGGCCCTTCTGTTAGTGGAGCATTGAATCTGCAGTCAAGCAGTGACTACAACATGCTGCTAACTATTGGCTGGTGGTTTTAGCAGGGCCTGCTTCTCCTCAGCACAGCAAGTCTGTGCTAGGCAATAGTGCAGCTAGCACAAAGAGGTGCCTTTATCTTTTCCACTGCATTATGCTCTCACTTATGTGTGGGGTTTCACTCCATCCTGGTCCTGAATACAGCCCTACTTGCTGCTGCTGACTGAGTTGTCCATAGGCACTAAGTAGGTAGGGTCTATAGCTTTCAGAAGTTTTACTTCTGGAGAGTCATGGGCTGTGTCCCCAAACAGGCAGATCCCTTGTCTGGCATGTGTTAACTAAGCCCAGGAAATCCACTTCACACTGACAGCTCTCAGGATGGACTCATACCTGATCCAAGTGAATGGCCACGGAGATCATGCCCCTGTGCTGGATATTCATCTCAAGACCAATGGGAACAGCATATCGCTGGGGAAGGTGAAGGGCCGGAAGCCAAGATGGGCTGTCAGGGCTTCTGAAATGTCAAAGAAGACTTTCAATCCCGTCCGAGCCATTGTAGACAGCATGAAGGTGGAGCCTAACCCAAAGAAAGCTATGATCTCCTTGTCCTTAGGTGAGCATAGTGCTGTGGCTGAAGCCTCCGGGCAGTGGGGTCGACTGTGTGGCTGGCAGATTGCAGGGCTCTGAAGCACAAAGGTTGTGCCAGGGTAGGCCAGACAACCACACAGCTCTGTACCTGTCACGGATCAGTGAGAACTTTACTGTTTTTCAATCTTCGAAAAGGAGACCCGACGGTCTTTGGAAACCTTCCCACAAATGATGAGGTCACACGGGCTGTGAAGGAGGTTTTGGACTCAGGACGTTACAATGGTTATGCTCCATCTGTTGGTAAGTTGACAAAGCTCCTCCTGTGAGAGTAGGATGAAGGCATGTGCCAGCTCCTATCTGACAGCAGGTATATGGAACCCATGGACATCTTTCCAGGAGCACCCTGCAGCTGCCCTCAACTAATAGTCCCATGAGCACACAAGCACATATATTCCCCAGATATTTCTGCATGATCTGTTTGAGGCTCAGGGCCTCCTGCAGCAGCTGTGTTTGCTCCCCCAGCCATTACCACAGGCAGGGTTTCAGGTACCCAGAAGAGCTCAGGACTGTGTCTCCCTGCTGTGGGTTGCAGCCAAGTTCCTTTCTGATCTGCCTTGACCAGGACTCTCCTTGGGCTCCCTGACTTCAAAGACAACATGAGCCTGGTTTACAATTAGTGCAAAAAGTGTGCACAGAGCATAGAAAACACCTGTGTTGCAGGACATTCCATGTGGTGACAGGGAGGGCTGCTCCTGTTATTCACTAAATAGTGGAGGCCATGTAATAGCACTTGGTCTCCTGCTGGGTCAGAACAGCTCCCCAGCTACCCTCCACCCTTCCATCAGTTCTGTATCCAGGACATGCTGGGGCCAGAGCAGGGCCTATCTCTGCTCTTGGTCTGCCTGGACCAGCCTCGGGGGTGTACAGTGCTTGGCCTGAGGCAGGACAGTCTCTGCCATCTTGGGACAGTGTCACTAACAAATGGGCTTCCTCTGGCTGGGTGGCAGCTGTGAGCTTTGTACTGGCAAGAAAAAGGAAATGGTCTGTAAAAACCTCCCTTCCATGGTTGCTCCTCTTTCCCCAGGCTACCAGTCCTGCCGGGAAGCAGTGGCTGCATACTACAGCTGCCCAGAGGCACCACTGGAGGCCCAGGTACTGGTGCCCAGCTGAGGCACTCCTACTGTAGTGCAGGCAGGGTGCTGCTGCCCATGCCTAGACCACACAGCATGGGGGGCCCTGCCCCAGCTTTCTCCCTCCCCTGCCCAGCTGTGGGACTGAAGGCTAGCCCATGGCCTTGTCCCCCAGTGGCCTCCTGCTGCTCTCATCCCCTGCCCTGACCCCTTCTCCACACTCCTCAGGAGGAGGATGAACTCTCCAGCTGTTGGAGGTTTGCTGCTTTCAGTCAGACTCTGGACTTGTCTCTTTGGCTGAGAAGCTGTCACCGGGCAGAGGCTGGGCATTATGTCACTCCTACATGGCTGGGGGACTTCAGAGTGGCTGTGCTTTCTGCTGACTCCTGTGTGCTCTTTGCAGGATGTCATCTTAACAAGTGGCTGCAGCCAGGCCATAGAACTTGCCTTGGCAGTGCTGGCCAACCCAGGCCAGAATATCCTAGTGCCGCGGCCTGGCTTCTCCCTCTACAAGACTCTGGCATTGTCTATGGGGATTGAGGTCAAACTCTACAACCTCTTGGTAAGTGGTGGCAGGTCTGGAAGGGGCAGCCCTGACATTGCTGCCTCTCAGAAATACCCTGGCCCAGCCTGGGAAGCGGGTGGAGATGACCTGAACAACCCTGGACACCCTGACTTGCTACACAGGGTGAGGTGTGACCAGTTCCTCAGCTGTTACTTCCCCTTCTCTTCACTTCACTAGCCAGAGAAGGCCTGGGAAATTGATTTGAAGCACTTGGAGTCTCTGGTGGATGAGAAGACAGCTTGCCTTATTGTGAACAACCCATCGAACCCTTGTGGCTCTGTTTTCAGCAAGAGCCACCTCCAGAAGATCCTGGCAGGTAAGCCTGCCTCTGTGTATCTGGGGCATGGTTGCAGTCTAGCGTTCTGCCCACATTGCCCATGTCTTGATCACTACAGCATCATGGCCCAGGGCTTTGCTTCTGTCTTCATGACTAACTCCAGCTCAGGAAGCAGAGCTTGCTCAGTGTGAAGGTGTTGCCTTATCTGGACAACACCGTGCAGAGCGTGTGTCTTGCTCTTCCTCAAACAACCTGTGTGGCTCAAACCGGTCATTTCTTCACTCTAGCTCTGCAGAGTGAGAGTGTTCACAGGGAGACCTACACTTCCCGAGCCCTGGTCTGTCAGTGGGAGGGCTATGCTGCCTGCCCCACAGAACTAGGCACAGCCACAGCAGGGATCTCCAATGCCTGGGCTCTCCAAGTGAACAGTCTGTAGGAGGAAGATAGGGACCCTCTGCCCTGGGACAGAGCTTCCCTCAGAGCCCTGCCAGGCCTTGCAGCAACGGGCAAGTCTGCTCCCATGGAGGATGCAAGGTGGCCAGGCTGAATGCCTTCTCTCCCACAGTGGCATCAAGACAGTGCGTGCCCATCCTTGCTGATGAGATCTATGGAGACATGGTGAGTGTCAGTTGCAGTCCTTTGCATCCCCGTGCTGCCTGTCCTTTCTGATGTGCTTGCCCTTTGGCCATGGCAGCCAGGTCTCCAGAGGTGAGCGACAGCTCCGCTCCTCTGTACTGTGCCTGGGTCCATGCCTGGAGCTCCCAGTCCTCTGGTGTGCAGTCCTGGGGGTAGCTCTCATGTCCAGCTCCTTTCCTCTTCCCAAATGGCTCACTTTCATTTGAGTGCACTTACCATGTGCATACCTCAAAGGTGGGAGTTTTCACCATCAATTTCCCATCACTTCCCTGCCTCCCCTCTTGCTGTGCCTCATGCACACCCCCACAGCTCTCAAACACAGCCTCCTGTCACAGGTGTTTGCTGACTGCAAATATGAACCCATTGCAACTCTCAGCACAAACGTGCCAATCTTGGCCTGTGGTGGCTTGGCAAAGCGGTGGTTAGTCCCTGGTTGGCGGATGGGCTGGATCCTAATTCATGACAGGAGAGACATCTTTGGTAATGAGGTGAGAACTGCTGAGTGTTGCTGTCAGCAACAGACCTGCAGTGTCTTTGGTGTGTGGATTGCCAATGCTTTAACTGATACAGGCATGTACTGATCTTTTGCTCTTACATGGGTGTCACCCAATTGCTGACATGCTTTTCTGGACCTCTAGGTTCTTCATGTCCCTTCCTTACTCTCTCTGCTCCCATATATGGCCTTCTATCCACATCTACACTGTAATACACTCCTTGTCTCTGCTGCTCCTTCGTACATGCCTTGTCCTTTTTGTGTGCTTCTAATGTCTTCTCTTCTTGAATAGCTCCTGTGGGCACTGAAGGTATTGCATGGCTTATCCAGCATGTGGAGTCCATGTGTGGTCTTTATGTGCTCTTACATATTTTCTCTTAAAAGTAAGTACAAAGCAGTGCTGCTAGTGCTTTATCTGGCTATTTGTTCAGCTGTGTTACAAGAAAAGCCATCTACTGCAGTGACCTTTCCAACTAGAGAGCTTTCTGCAGAGGAAGAGGGAGAAGAGAAGACCAAGTGAGTGGAAGAGCTAATGTTGGTTGTCCCTCCTGGCTTTGAAAGTGTGGATTGTGGGCACAAATCTAAGGCAAATGCAAAGTGGTAGTTGGAACAGTTCTGACTTTATTAGTATTAGCTATATTCCATCCTGGTTTCAGTCAGATTGGGAAGCTCCAAAGGTTGTCTCTGTTGACATGACAATCTGCAGCTGAGGAACAGAGAATGACACTTTAAATAGTCTGCAAATATCTGGCATATAGTCAAGCAAGTGTTCTTTAGTAGTCTGTATGCTCACTGAAGAGGGGTGTGAACAGCTGTAGAAATACAGAGAGTAGGCCTTGGGGCTGTCCCTTTTCTTCAGGGAAGCACAGTCAGAGCTGCAAATATCACTACAGTTTTGTTTTGTTTTCAGATCAGAGATGGCCTTCTAAGACTGAGTCAAAGGATCCTAGGACCCTGTACAATTGTGCAAGGAGCACTGGAACGTATCTTGCACCGAACACCCCCCGAGTTCTACCACAACACCCTCAGCATCCTAAAGGTAAAAAGGCTGTAACAGGTCAGCACAGTTTGTTTATGTTTGTTCTCTCTAGCTCGTCATCCCTCCCAAACCTGCTTCAAGGTACAGATCTGTCTGTGACTAGGAGAGCCCAACAAATCCAGTTCCAGCAGGAGAAATGGTAACTGAGGCAGCAATAATGGCTGTGGTAGGTTTCAGGCAGCCCATCCCTGCAGCTGGTGACCCAGGGGATGGCACTGAGCTTAGCTCAGTCACACCTGCTGTACTCAAGGCCATGATTACCCAAGCTGTTTGCATTTGTTGTTCTTTTATTTGCAGTGGGCAAACCTGTTTATAGTCCTGGTCCAGAGATTGACTTCCATTTGCTGAGCTGCTTCCTGGAATTTCTCCTGTTTTGAAATGTCTCCTTTTTGCTTTTCAGTCCAATGCTGACCTTTGTTATGCTGCCTTATCAGCTATCCCTGGCCTCCAGCCTGTCCGGCCTGCCGGAGCCATGTACCTCATGGTAAGCGAGGAGAGTGACACGCTATTTTCAGATCATCAACATTCACACTAGATCTTGTTACCAGTGCTTGTCAATGTTTTCAGACTGGTGTTTGGCAGCAGGTCTCCATTACCATGCATTTTGACATTGCCCTGTGTGGTAGACACATTCCTTGGTCACTTCAGAAGGCCAGAATATGTTGATCACCTCTCACATAGCAGAGGCTAGTACATTTTGCCCACTTGCTCCTGCATGTAACTCAATGACTTGTACTTTGCAAGACAGTGTTGGTCTACCTGCATTTGAAGCCTGCTGGCAATGGGAAGCCCCTACATCACAAGTCAGATTGTCATATCTCCTGTTGAAGACGTAGCCTTCTTCCTACTAGCATGTCTGTCTTCTGCCTATGCTGTTGCCTCTTTCTGCCTTTTTCCATGCCTGTGTTTTGTTGTTTTTAAAAAAAAAACTTTTTATGATATGGTGAGATTTCCTTGTTCATCTCAACAAGCTCAACTGAGACATTTAATTCTCTTAAGTTTAACAATTTTTTAGTCTTTTTTCTTTTTATCTGGTAGTGTCTCCAGTTTTTCATCAGCTTTTAAAAATGTGGACCCAGAACTGGCTAATACTGCAATATCAGTCTCACTCATTTTCTATAGATAAGTCTTTATCAGTTGACCCTGTTTCAAATCTTACCCAGAGCTACACAGGTCATTTTGTTTATGCTCTTTGTGTAGAGGCACAGCTCTAAAATTCTTTTATACCTATTTTTCTGCAATATCTGAACATTTATTTCAAATTAAATAATCTGGTAAAATTTTTCTTCCACTGGCTCTTTCAGAACTTCTGCATGCAAATTATCTCTCAACTGGTTTGTTTAAGAATATTTTCATGAGATGTTTAAAATAACCTTTTGTTTTAAACAAATGGCCAGGATATCACTGCCTTTATGTGATAAAGGGATAGTAATCTCCTTTCCAAATACAAAACAGCAATATTTGAGTGTTTCAGCATTTTACCAATTATATCATCCAGCAAGGATTTTTTTTAGGTGATATTCTAGACCTTGCTATCTGTATTATTTTTTTTTAAACCAAAACATTAGGTTTTTTTCTTGCCATATGGATTTCTTGCATGATAGAATTATTAATGCATATTGACTAGAGTTCTCTCCCAAGCTCTTTTTCAACATCTTATTTATTCCTTTTCACTTCTAATTGGTCACTATATCTTTGCTATCAGGTTTTTTACTAGAGTTGTCCTTAATTGAAATTCTAGCTTTAGATAGATAATGAATGCTTCTTAAAGAAGCCTCAATTTTCATTTATATGTTTCTGTTTGTGTCTTACATTCCAGTCAGCCCAAATCATGAGCAAAAAATTGAGTGCAGACAGCTGCAGCTGACTGGGAAGTTGTTGAGCAATATGGGTAAGCAGGGACACTGCACATAGTTTTGGTGCCCTTGGTTGCCATGTTAAATCCCTCTGCTGCAGGTTGAGATTGAGATGGAGCATTTCCCTGAGTTTGAAAATGATGTGGAGTTCACTGAGCGACTCATCTCTGAGCAATCTGTGTTCTGCTTGCCAGCCACGGTAAGCCTAACACAGAGCCTCAGGGAGTTGTGGGGCCAAAGCATGGGGAGAGAAGCAACAGGAGTGTGGAGCCCTGAACTCTGGGGACAGGTTAGGAGTTGTGTGTGCAGTGTCCATGGTCTGTAATGGTGCGTATGTGCTGGCTGTGAGCTTTAAGTGCAGTGTGTAGGGGTGGGGACTGGCAGTCTCTGGCTCACTAACAGCCCTCAGTCAGGCTGCCAGGATCTTCCCAGCTCCAGGCTTGCTCTGTATTTCTCAAGTTGGCAGAGCTGTATCCCTGACCCCTATGTACCCCCACACCTCCTTGCTGCTCCCTCAGAGGCCTGTAACTGCTACCACCTATGTTCCTTTCTCCACCCTGTTTCCAGTCCCCCACCCCTGTAGGCACAGGAACGGAGTACAGTCTGAGAATGTCTCTGCTTTGTGCCCACCTCCTTCCAGCTCCACTTCCAGCACTGAATACTGACAAGGCCTTGGATATTCTCCAGCCCTTTCCTTCCCTAGCTCCTTCCAGCCAATTCCCTGGGTCCCATGTAGTCCATATGGAGTCCTTTGGGCTGTCACCCTCACAGCATCATGCCTACACAGATGGAGATGGGAGACTTGCTTAGAACAGAAAAAAAAACTCTAAGGGAGCCAAAGCCCTGCTGTCTTGCAGTCTGTCCTACACTGACTGTTTTCACTTGCTGCCACAGCACGTGGCTCCAAGGCAGGGCTCAAACTACAGCACTATCCCAGGTAATCTGCCAGTTTGTTCGTTCTCATTTCAGTGCTTTGAGTACCCAAACTTCTTCCGCGTGGTGATCACTGTGCCTGAGGAGATGATCTTGGAGGCCTGCAGTCGTATTCAGGAGTTCTGTGAGATGCACTACCAGGGTGCTGAGGGGGCCCAGGATCTGGAGTGTGACAAGTAGCCACAGCTGGCCTCCTGCCTCTGCCAGGCTAGACCTTGTGTGAGGCAGCAGCCAGGCAGGGCTGCTTCCAGCCAGCCCCACATTCTTCCTGCCTGCAAGCAGCCGCTGTCGTGCTGCTCCACTTTTTGTGCTCCACAGACCCCTCAGCACTATGGGAAGAAGCAGCCACTTTTCTTTCCTCCTCTACTGCGGCTTGCACACCCTCTGGCATCCAGTGCCTGTGGTCTCCATATACTCTGTGTTTGCACCCTGTGTTGGTCTGTGTTGCCTGTGAACCAGCTGCAGGCAGGGGCACATGGCTGCTCGTGTGCCAGGCCCCACGTGGCCAGTAGCCCCTGTGCTGGCTGCACTTCCCCCTTGGGGACAGGAGAAGGCTGCTGTCTCTGAGGGCAAGAGAAAAGTACCCACCTCTCACTTACCTGTGTTACCTTAGGAGGCCAGAGCTCTTTATATCGAGCCCTTTGTGTGATCGAGTAAGTTATTGTGACCTTTTTTTATTAATAAACATTCTGACATGCCAGTCTCTGTGCTGTCCTCCTGTTGCACCAGGTTTGGCTTGTCCTCTGTGTGGGCCACTTGCTCAGCCCACAGTGCTGCCTTGCAGCTGGCTGTCCAGGGCCTGCCCTGTCAACCAGCAGGGGTGTGGTGAGAGTACCTCAAAGGCACCTACCAGGCCCTGAGGGCAGGATGGGCCCTGCAAGCCTGGCACAGACCAGAGGCAGCCACTCCTTCCCTGCTGATGCCAGAAGCTTGCTGTGGCAGCCTGGCCCCTCTGCACAGAACAGCCCTGTCTGCACCTGCCTGATGGCCCTCACAGCCTACCCCCAGCTTCCGACAGAGGGGCGGGTGCTTATGCCTAAGTGTTCAAAGCCAGGGCAGCTGGGCATTTCCTGCTGCAGTGATGAAGAAGGGAGTAGCACCCTATGAAACATGTACTGCATGGGGTGTTTGTGACATGCCAGCAGTGCCAGGGTTATTGATTACTGAACATGTCCGGCCTATAAAGTAATAAGGGACTTTATGACATCCCTGGGAAGGTTGTTTCAGTGAATGGTTGTTCTCACTGTAAAATAATTTATTTATTATATCAAGATGAGCAAAGGGCATGGGGTGATATGACAGGAAGGGATCACAGAACCAACAAAATGGTTAATTAGGTCACCTCTAGCACTTGCATATCAGCTAGGAAGTGCCTAAAAGGTGTCATTATGGGGAAATCCCCCAAATCCTTTCCAGGAACTCAACATGCTGAGGTGCTTCTCTAACATGCCTGTACACCAATGCATGCAGTATGGGGAATAAACATGATGAGTTATACATGTGTGCAGTTGCAGGTCTATGATCTTTTGGGGGTCATGAATATGTGGTGGGATGGCTCCTATGACAGGAGCGTTGCAATGGAGGGATACAAGCTCATTAGGAAGGACAGGAAGAGAAGGTCATAGAATCATAGAATAGTTTAGGTTGGAAGGGACTGTTCAAGGCCATCCAGTCCAACATCCCCCACCCCTGCAGTGAACAGGGACATCTTCAACTAGATCAGGTTGCTCAGAGCCCTGTCCATAGAATCATAGAATGGTTTGGGTTGGAAGGGACCTTCAAGATCATCTAGTTCCAACGCCCCTGCCAGGGGCAGGGACACCCTTCACTAGCCCAGGTTGCCCAAAGCCCCTTCCAATCTGGCCTTGAACACAAGGGGGTATCCACAACCTCTCTGAGCAACCTGTTCCAGTGTCTCACCACCCTCACAGTAAAGAATTTCTTCCTAATATCTAACCTAAATCTACCCTCCTTCAGCTTAAGGCCATTTCCCCTTCTCCTATCGCTACATGCCCTTGTAAACACTCACTCTCCAGCTTTCTTGTAGGCCACTTTAGGTACTGGAAGGCTGCTATGAGGTCTCACCCGGAGCCTTCTCTTCTCCAGGCTGAACAACCCCAACTCTCTCAGCCTGTCTTCATAGGAGAGGTGCTCCAGCCCTCTGATCATCTTCATGACCTCCTCTGGACTCGCTCCAACAGGTTCACGTCCTCCTTGTGTTAGGGGCCCCAGAGCTGAACACAGTACTCTGGGTGGGGTCTCATGAGAATAGAGTAGAGGGGGAGAATCCCCTCCCTCAACCTGCTGGTCATGCTTCTTTTGAGGCAGCCCAGGATACAGTTGGGTTTTTGGGCTGCAAGCGCACGTTGCCAGCTCATGTTGAGCTTTTCATCAACCAGCACCATGAAGTCCTTCTCCTCAGGGCTGCTCTCAATCCATTCTTTGCCCAGCCTGCATTTGGGCTCGTTGAACCTCATGAGGTTCACACGGGCCCACTTCTTGAGTTTTGTCCATGTCCCTCTGGATGGCATCGCATTCCTCAGGCATGTCAGCTGCACCACTCAGCTTGGTGGTGTTGTCAAACTTGCTGAGGGTGCACTCGAGCCCACCGTCTATGTCATTGACAAAGATATTAAACCGTACTGGTCCCAGTATGGACCCCTGAGGGACACCACTTGTCACTGATCTCCATGTGGACATTGAGCCATTGACCTCTATCCTCTGATAATATGAGAAAGAAAGCAGTGTATGAAAGGTCATCGACGCATCAGCTGAGTGTCCCTGCTATGTCCTTTCCTTTCAAAGAAAGCAATACCAGAACAAAAAGGAGCAAGAAGCCAGGGCTATGTGTGAATGGTAGACGGCTTCAGAGTTCATGCCATTAGATCTCCAAATAGAGCCAAAAAACCTGATCTACTTAAGAGAAAACATTGACAAATAACAACTAGGGTGATGTCTGAGGGGTCTGTTGGACCAGGAGACCTCTGTGGCATGACAATGCTGCATTGTTATTCTGTCTTGCATCTACTACAGTTATCAAGTTTCATCTGTTCAAACTCTTCTCCATGTATCTGGGGTTCTGTGGCTTTAATTCCCATTACTAATGAACAATTCCTGCTTTTAGAGAAAGCTGCTACTTTCAGGCTGCTCTCCCTTCATGGACCCCTTTCCTTTCAGAGTTGCCTCAGAGATGGCTGTTAACATGCAAATATTCTGCAATGATTAACAATGTTCTATTTCTTCTTAGCCCAACAGCATTTGGCCAGGGACGCTGAGAGCCAGAGACGTAGGCATATGTATAGCTCATAAATCTCAAGCTATTTAGATTTCTCAAGGCCACNGTTCTCACTGTAAAATAATTTATTTATTATATCAAGATGAGCAAAGGGCATGGGGTGATATGACAGGAAGGGATCACAGAACCAACAAAATGGTTAATTAGGTCACCTCTAGCACTTGCATATCAGCTAGGAAGTGCCTAAAAGGTGTCATTATGGGGAAATCCCCCAAATCCTTTCCAGGAACTCAACATGCTGAGGTGCTTCTCTAACATGCCTGTACACCAATGCATGCAGTATGGGGAATAAACATGATGAGTTATACATGTGTGCAGTTGCAGGTCTATGATCTTTTGGGGGTCATGAATATGTGGTGGGATGGCTCCTATGACAGGAGCGTTGCAATGGAGGGATACAAGCTCATTAGGAAGGACAGGAAGAGAAGGTCATAGAATCATAGAATAGTTTAGGTTGGAAGGGACTGTTCAAGGCCATCCAGTCCAACATCCCCCACCCCTGCAGTGAACAGGGACATCTTCAACTAGATCAGGTTGCTCAGAGCCCTGTCCATAGAATCATAGAATGGTTTGGGTTGGAAGGGACCTTCAAGATCATCTAGTTCCAACACCCCTGCCAGGGGCAGGGACACCCTTCACTAGCCCAGGTTGCCCAAAGCCCCTTCCAATCTGGCCTTGAACACAAGGGGGTATCCACAACCTCTCTGAGCAACCTGTTCCAGTGTCTCACCACCCTCACAGTAAAGAATTTCTTCCTAATATCTAACCTAAATCTACCCTCCTTCAGCTTAAGGCCATTTCCCCTTCTCCTATCGCTACATGCCCTTGTAAACACTCACTCTCCAGCTTTCTTGTAGGCCACTTTAGGTACTGGAAGGCTGCTATGAGGTCTCACCCGGAGCCTTCTCTTCTCCAGGCTGAACAACCCCAACTCTCTCAGCCTGTCTTCATAGGAGAGGTGCTCCAGCCCTCTGATCATCTTCATGACCTCCTCTGGACTCGCTCCAACAGGTTCACGTCCTCCTTGTGTTAGGGGCCCCAGAGCTGAACACAGTACTCTGGGTGGGGTCTCATGAGAATAGAGTAGAGGGGGAGAATCCCCTCCCTCAACCTGCTGGTCATGCTTCTTTTGAGGCAGCCCAGGATACAGTTGGGTTTTTGGGCTGCAAGCGCACGTTGCCAGCTCATGTTGAGCTTTTCATCAACCAGCACCATGAAGTCCTTCTCCTCAGGGCTGCTCTCAATCCATTCTTTGCCCAGCCTGCATTTGGGCTCGTTGAACCTCATGAGGTTCACACGGGCCCACTTCTTGAGTTTTGTCCATGTCCCTCTGGATGGCATCGCATTCCTCAGGCATGTCAGCTGCACCACTCAGCTTGGTGGTGTTGTCAAACTTGCTGAGGGTGCACTCGAGCCCACCGTCTATGTCATTGACAAAGATATTAAACCGTACTGGTCCCAGTATGGACCCCTGAGGGACACCACTTGTCACTGATCTCCATGTGGACATTGAGCCATTGACCTCTATCCTCTGATAATATGAGAAAGAAAGCAGTGTATGAAAGGTCATCGACGCATCAGCTGAGTGTCCCTGCTATGTCCTTTCCTTTCAAAGAAAGCAATACCAGAACAAAAAGGAGCAAGAAGCCAGGGCTATGTGTGAATGGTAGACGGCTTCAGAGTTCATGCCATTAGATCTCCAAATAGAGCCAAAAAACCTGATCTACTTAAGAGAAAACATTGACAAATAACAACTAGGGTGATGTCTGAGGGGTCTGTTGGACCAGGAGACCTCTGTGGCATGACAATGCTGCATTGTTATTCTGTCTTGCATCTACTACAGTTATCAAGTTTCATCTGTTCAAACTCTTCTCCATGTATCTGGGGTTCTGTGGCTTTAATTCCCATTACTAATGAACAATTCCTGCTTTTAGAGAAAGCTGCTACTTTCAGGCTGCTCTCCCTTCATGGACCCCTTTCCTTTCAGAGTTGCCTCAGAGATGGCTGTTAACATGCAAATATTCTGCAATGATTAACAATGTTCTATTTCTTCTTAGCCCAACAGCATTTGGCCAGGGACGCTGAGAGCCAGAGACGTAGGCATATGTATAGCTCATAAATCTCAAGCTATTTAGATTTCTCAAGGCCACATCCTCTATTGCCATCTTTTGCAAACATAACACTGCCTTTTGGCCACACCTAGGTTTTCCCTGCTGCAATAGCAAACTAGCATTAAACCACAAATGTGCTAGTATCATTTTTCAGCACAGATGCTTTGCGTCACAGCGTGGGTGTAGCCTAGAGCACTCTGCCAGCCATACAAATTAGTCTAAGCTGGTGTTTGGAGGTGCTTTGTGCCAAAGAAGGCCCCTTCAGCACTGAGACCAAGGAAGAAGCCAAGACATGGGTCTGTCTTCCTCAGGTGCTCAGACAAGGTCTGCAGTACTCTGGTAGAGCTCCAACAGTGCTTTTATGGCTGATCCACAGCCATCCTC
Organism: Aramus guarauna; assembly: GCA_013400195.1. Classification (NCBI taxonomy): domain Eukaryota; kingdom Metazoa; phylum Chordata; class Aves; order Gruiformes; family Aramidae; genus Aramus; species Aramus guarauna. The sequence goes on from VXBL01009560.1 coordinate 318,546, forward strand.
CCTGTCTTAGCTGAGGAGCACCAGCTGTATACTGTGGAGAAAGCTTGCCTTGTACTTCTGCTCTTCTCTTTGCTGTCTGGACTGGCCATGTTTAGGAGGAGGGTGACCTACTCCAGACATGGGAACCTAAACAGCGAGGCAACCTCTGGCCTAGCACTTTCCTTGGGAAAGGAAGGAACTTCTCAGCTCACGGGCAAATGAAGGTGAAATGTATGTCCTCAGCTTCCAAAGGGGCTGGCAGCATGGCCCAACCTAGCAGGGCAAACTGTGGTCCTGTGGGCGGGTTGGGCCAGATTACACCTGCCAGTAGTGAGGCCATCAGCTCCCCCAGGTGCTTCAGGAACCTGGATTCAGCCTAGCCCCTGGCCTTGCCCATTCTCTCTTCCAGCAGCCCTGAATGCCCCCACAGTGTGGCTGCAGCCTAGAATGGTCTCTGAGTGTCTTCTTGCCATGGTGCTATGAGAGTCTGTCTGAAGCAGCCAGCTCTCCACCAGCATGTAGCTACCCTACAGTGGGAAGATGTGGTCTGCCCTGAGCTGGACCCGGGATGGTTGCAGGGACACAATCTGGGGATGATCGGGGAGGCCCTGGTGAACTGGGATCCAGCCTGCCAGGGAGCTCAGGTGAGGCTCAAACATTGCTGTGGGAGTGGGAAGAGGACCCCAGGAGGTGTCCATGCAAAGCTTCTTTGTACATGAGGATTGGCATGTAACCTCATTTTCCCAGGCTGTGCAGGCCTGCCAGAGGCCAGATGAGCTGACCTGCTCTGGTAGCAATACTCATGAGGGCTGGAGGAAGGAGATACTTGGTGCATGGCCAAGGGAGGCGCAGATAGGTTTCTATAAGGAGATGTGGCCATGGAGAGAATGTGGATGTAAGGGGAGGAGGCAGCAGTGGGCTGGGAGACAGTATCTTCCTGAGGTGACTGGGAAGAATTTTGCAAACCAGACTGTGAGAGGGTAGAGGCACTCTGGAGAAGAAGGAAGGCTTGGCATGGGCAAAGTATTGCTACTGACAGGATAGCCACGAAAGACAGTCTCAGCAGGGTTCCAGTAGCTGGAAGGTACCTAAAAGCTGGCTAGCTAAGCTTAACAACTGGTCAGAACAAGGATGGGGTTATATCTTCTATATTGGCCTTCCACCTGGCATCCCAGCACTGGAGAAGCCTTCTGAGGGGCAGAAGCCCTGGATCTTCCTCATGGTTTGTCTGTGGGAGTGCTGGGAGCCTAGACCTATACCAGCCCTTCGCTTTGTCATGTATTGTCTTTTATTAGCTTATTTGACTTGGGTCAGTGTTCCCTGAAGCCTTGCCAGAGCAAACAGGTGTTGTCAGTAGGTGTGAATGACTTATTTCCTTGATGCCTGATAGAATTAGTTAGTGCTAGCATAGGGTCTTCTGCACTCTAGTGCATTGTGTGGACTATGCATGATTCAGCTCTGCTTATTACTGTTGTTCCTCTCAACTCTAGACTAGCTGTTGTACTCCAGGCTTCAGTGCATGTGCTGTTTTCTGGTTTTAGACTGTCTATGTATGTAAAGAAGGCAGAAGCTGGTGAAATGAATTCAAAAGCTGAAAAAAAAATTTTTATTATTTTTCTCTTTTCTGTAATGTGTTGCTAAAGTATTATGTGATCTCATTCTTAGAGCCTTATTTACATAATCTTCTTTCTTTCTCTCCTGTTTTCCCATTCCCCCACCACTTGAGATACTAGAGTACTATAGTACAATGAAGCCAATAAATTAATGTTGCCATTGCATTATTTTTTCAGACATGGGAATGTGGTGCGGTAAGGTTCTTCCTGGGTTATGGATCCCTACTTCCTGCTATTGAACAGACAGCTCTAAGGCAGAGCTGTCTTACTTGTCCAGCCATGGTAGAATACCTTTTTATGTCATTCCATAAGAAAATGAAAAGGCAGATAAACAAAAATAAAATCAGCTAGTAGACATGTTGGTAGTAAGGAGAAAATAGTAATATTAACTCAAGTAATTGAAAGGTATGTGATATTGGAGACCAGCCAGGAAATGGAATAATGTCAGATAGATATGGCCAAGATCTTTGTTTACTAATGCAAGGAATCAGCAGTAAAACAGAGCAACTGCAACTCCTGATACTGGTCATAGAGTGGAGGAAACTTACAGACTGCCATAGATTTGCAATCATCAATGGAAAATAGGTGTTCAAGGACATGCATTGTTCATGAAAGGTAGAAACACAAATAAAAGTCATGTGACAAGTAAGTAATGATGGGGGTAAAAACCACAACTGCTTGTCTGAAAATCTCTTTGTAGAGAACTTAGAAGAAAGCATGATGGAAGGAGTCTTACTGGCCCTGTGTGATTACATACACAGATCTCCATGGTATTAGAATAATCAATACAGAGGGACTGTGTGATTACAGAAGACTTTCAGCTTTTCAAGTAGAGACAAAACAACCATTACTACTAAGAAGAAGACTCAATTGTTTCTGATGTGATGGGGATATTTGTTCACTGAATTAGTGAGCTAATAAGAAGTGACACTACCTGAAAATTGTTTTGGCAAGCAATCATCATCGTGTAGAAGAGAGTCATGGAAAATGACCTCCAATCATGTGAACACAAACTGGATCAGTTTAAATTATGCAGAGAGAAACAAAGGTCAGGCGAAGTGAGGAGCACAAATATCATCATGTGGATAAGGCTTGTAACTTTGCAAGACTATACTGTATCTTCATGTTCAACTCTGTAGTCTGGAACAAGGGGAATAGTTGTTTCCACTCAGCAATGGTGATTTCATGGTACTTGCCAATGGCTTGTGATCTACCTAAATGTCTTCTGCTGGTCCAAACCGCTACATCCTCAATAGCTATGTACATTGGCTCTATTTTCTTTCTTTTCCTTCTATAGAACTAGGGCAAAATGGTTCAGTTAAAAACTATGCTCTGTTGCCTGGAGGTTGAACATGTTTCACGCTGACTTTCCTGCTGTCTACCACATAACTACTCTAGTTCCTGATGGCTGCATTTATAGCTCATTTGTCTTCACGCTATACTGGAGTCCTCAAGTTTGCATACATGTTTTGCAGTGTTTTGTTCCTTTCCTAGACCTGTCCTTCTCTTTGGATGCATCTCTCTAAGGCAAGATCCATTTCACTCAAATTTTGCTACTGCCATCTGAAATTACAATATTGTGGAGTAATTTTGGTTGAAAGGGACCTCTGGAGCTTTATGGTCCAACCCCCTATTTACAACAGAGTTGATTAGAGCAGGGGACTTGTCCAGCTGGGTTTTAATATCTCCAAGAATGGAAATCTTACAGCCTGTCTGGTCTTCTGTTCCAGGGTTTGACCGCCTTCATTATGAAAAATTTTCTTCTTATGTTGAGTTTCTCAGCCTGTGCCTTTGCACCTCTGAGAAGTGCCTGGCTCCAGCCTCTCTGCGCCCTTCTGTTAGGTAGTGTCAAACAGCAATATGGCCTTCTTTTTGTCCTCTCTTCTCCCAGCTAAACAGATCTCACCTCCTCAGCCTCTCCCCATGCATCTTGTGTGCCTACCCCTGACCAGTTTTGTGGCCTCTTCTGGGCTCACTCCACTAAACCAATGTCTGTCTTTTACTGGACCTTGTATTCCAGGTGCGGTCTCCCCTAAGAGAAGGGAAGGAGACACTCTATCGACTGCAAACTTGTTAAAAATGCATTCTGTCCTATTGCCCATGACATTGATAAAGACATTAAACAGTATGTTCACAAAGATCTCTTTAATTTGGAAAGCTGTACCATCTCCAGGGTGATATATAAATGCTGTCTTTAACAAAGGCATTACCACTTCTGCTGCTTGGTTTTTGTTGGGGTTATTTGGAGGGGTTTTTTTGTGAAAACAATTATATTTTTACCTTTCTGCCACTTCATTTTGTTCAGGGTCACTCAGGAAACAAACATTTTCATTTGCTTTCATACTCTAGGTGCCACTGGTTTGATTTTTGTTTTTTTTTTTTTTCCTCCTTTCCCACAGTGAAAGTGGAAAAAACAGTTTCTTCATCTGAAGAATATTTTTAACCTATTGCTATGCATAACCTCAGGTTTTGTTTCCATACATGTAAAGGTTTTTCACATGGAAATTCAGTTACTCAGTTAATCTATAATGTGTTTTGCAAACTTGCAGTTTCTAGCTATTGTTTTTATGTGTTAACCACATTCTGTTCTTTGCTGTTTTCTTACCAATCTCTCTGCTCCAATGTGTTTCATAGAGCATTTGCTGAATGACAATAGAAAAGTTCCTTGCTTCTAAAGGTAACAGCTCTTTTGTAAAAGGACTATTTACAGAGATACTGCAACTGCAAGCAGTGTCCTGGACGGAGGGAGTCAGCCACTATCCATGCTCTTGCCTACTTCAGCTTTGGGTCCTCCTGTGCCAATTCAGACAAGTCTATCTCAAACTGCTTCTAAATAAAAATAGAACTTTAAATTTTAATCTCAAACACAAGGGAAAAGCCATAGCAACATAAGCGCAGGAGCACACCAGCCTGCCCTTGGAAAGATGTCTCATATAGGACATCATATCAGTCATTTGTCTCATCTTTCATTGTTTTGGAAGCCACATGGGGCAAGTTCTGCTCTGGTTCAGGAGGAACTTGCTCTGATTGGAATTTAGCATAGATATTGCACTTCTGTTCCTATGCATTCTGGTACTTGCCTGACTGCTGCATTTCCTTTCCATCTTCTGTGAATTATGATTTCTAAAGCAACCAGAGTGACTGTATACAACATCCCTGCCAAAAAAAGCTCTTTCTGAAAGCCAGAGTTCTGCTCTGTTGCCTTCATCCCTTTGAAAGTGATGAGCAATTGGTACAGACTCTTTTTTTTTTTTTTT
>VXBL01009560.1:323425-373029 GCA_013400195.1 Aramus guarauna
TTTTTTTTTTTTTAAGATTACTGTCAAGTTTCTTTTCTGCAAGGAGCAGGGTTTTCCCTGTACATTTCAGCAGTACATAGTGCATAGTCACCGCATTGATTCTTATGGCAGCTCCCTGATCTTTGGGATTCAGGAAATATGAGTCATCCCATCACACACCCCTTTCAGGTGTATTGTGACATCAGGAGCTAAGTGATCCCTCTAGATAAATATTAACAAAGACACGAGAGAGACTTGTAGTCTTCTAAGTCTGCCTTTCTGCCAGTCCTTGTGTTTGAGAGTCTAAATGTTTTTCTAAGGTCAAAGTTGTGATCTGAGCCAGACAGGACATTGCAAGATATCAAACTTCCCTTCAAATTTTAGAAGACAATGCCCCTCTTATCTCTGCCTGGAATCCTGTCAGTGAATAAACATTGCTGTCTCCAAAGGAGGGTGCTCCCAAGGGCTGGGCTCTTAAGACAGACGATGCATTGAAGAAGAGGGGAAAAGGATGCAGAACATATGAAGGCCTCTCATCAGTCTGAGTTCCCTTGTGTGTTGCACAGGATTGTCAGCATGTGATAGATGGCTCCAGGGTTAATAGTCCTCCTCTAACTTAGTTGTGCAGGCTCCTTTTGCAATCAGTGGAAAGAGACAGAGACTTCTGCATGATACCTATGAGCTGCTTTAGATATCAATCTGGTATAAGATGAGTTGTGTTCTACAGGGCATATAAGAGCAGATGGTAAAATCCTGTATAGCTTAAAGACTGTGAATAAGGAGAAATTACTAATTGTTTCTCGTGATTAAAAAAGACAGTGGTATTACCAAATACAGTTTTTATATGCCAGGTTCAAAACAGAGGGAAGTAGTTCTCACAACATGCAGCCAAACATATTCTCATTGCCAGGGAATACTGTTGATACCAAAAGTATCTGTGAGTTCAAAACATGGTTGGACAAGTGAATAGACAAAAAAAAAAAAATCTAGGTCCTGAGACATGCAAAGACAAGCTTGATCTCAACTGATGTTAGACAGCTTCAGTGCAGATGTCTACTCACAAACATCACCCCCCACTCTTGTCACAGCGAACAGAAAGAAACAGAAACTTCTAGGGCACTACTCACTAGCATATCTTGGACACCTACATTCAGAGAGGTGAATCATGTACTCCAGAGCCTGCTGCAGGCCAGGAGAGCACCTAGGGAGGAGACGTGCTTCTTGTTCTCTTCCCTGAGCATCTGCTCTTGATGATGGCAAAAGGCAGGGCACAGGGTTGGTCAAATCTTTCAGCTGAGCTGGTTCCACTGCTGTAAGTATGTCTGTTTCTCTCATCAAAGACATGTCTTCAGGGAGGGAGTCTTCTCCAGTGTTAGCACTGAGGAGTTACCTCTAGTCCATACCTCTGATGTTACTCCTCAGCCTACTCCCATTGTTGCTGCACTGGGTCAGCTGTGCTCTGTGTATATGTGCTGGGGAGCACAGCACACATTACTTGCTTCTTCAGGGTATAAGAAATTGAAAGTCTGGCTGCATGGGCAGTTCACAGAGCTCAGTAGTCTCCGAGTCCCAGGAAAACACCTTTAATCATAGAAAGAGGGTAGAAAGCAGAAATGTGATCCACCATTGTGTGAGGTGGAAGCAAGGTGTACAAGGCCAGATGATATGGTGCTGACTGCCATTAAACAAAGGTTAACTAGCATATGCTTCTGCTTTGCTTCATTGCATTGAGTCTGCATGGGAAGTTTTTGGTAGCTGAGGGGCTACAGGGGTGGCTTCTGTGAGAGGCTGCTAGAAGCCAATGCCAGGTGGCTCCAAGACAGACACACTGCTGGCCAAGGCTGAGCCCATTAGAACGATTGTAGCACCTCTGTGATAACATATTTAAGGGGAGGGGGGGAGAAGGAGAACTGCACAACACCAAGAGCAACTGCAGCCAGAGAGAGGAGCGAGAATACGAGCAAGAAACAACTCTGCAGATACCAGTCAGTGAAGAAGGAGGGGGAAGGAGGTGCTCCAGGTGTCAGAGCAGAGATTCCCCTGCAGCCTGTAGTGAAGACCATGGTGAGGTAGGCTGTCCCCCTGCAGCCCATGGAGGTTGATGGTGGAGTAGATATCCACCTGCAGCCTCTGGAGGACCCCATGCTAGAGCAGGTGGATGCACCTGAAGGAGGGTGTAACCTTGCGGGAAGCCTGCACTGGAGCAGGCTCCTGGCAGGACCTGTGGCTCTGTGCAGAGAGGATCCCATGCTAGAGCAGGTTTGCTGGCAGGACTTGTGATCCTGTGGGGGACCTACACTGGAACAGTCTGTTCCTGAAGTTCTGCACCCTGTGGAAGAGCCCCACATTGGAGTGGTTTGTGAAGAACTGCAGCCTGCGGGACGGACCCACACTGGGGCAGTTCATGGAGGATGGTATCCTATGGGAGCGAGTCCATGCTGGAGCAGCGGAAGAGTGTGAGGAGTCCTCCCCCTGAGGAGGAAGGAGCAGCAGAGACAACATGTGATGAACTGTCCACAACCCCTATTCCCCTGTGTCGCTCAGAGTGAGAGGTAGAGAAATCGTGAGTGAAGNTTTGATTTGTAATAAATTAATTTTCCCTGTTTTGCCCGTGACAGTAATTGTTGAATGATCTCCCTGTCCTTATCTTGACCCATGATCCTTTTGTTATATTTTCTCTCCTCTGTCCAGCAGAGGAGGGGAGTGATAGAGCGGCTTGGTGGGCACCTGGTGTCCAGCCAAGGTCAACCCACCATATTCATAAAGTTTATGACTCAGACATGCAGGAAGAATTAAATTCATTGTTCAGGAGCCAAAGGATTTCTTCACTTTCCACAGTTTGCAGGTCTCAGGAAATGCAGTGTGTCAGAACAGTGTGTCCTCCCAGGCCTCATCAATGAAGAAGAGTATGTTCTCCTCCAATGCAACTGCTCATGCCACAGAGGCTGCCTTCGGGAAGGCTCAGCCAAGTAGTTAGAACTTGGGCTCTGCACAGCTGAAAAAATCTGCTCAGCCCTGTGACTGTACAGCAGTGTTCAGTGCTTCATGAAGCCTGGCATAGGAACATGTAGCTGAAATCCAGGTCACGCAGAACATTACATGGTTCTCTCTGCAGGGCCCTACCTGGAACACTGCAAGCTTCTCACCTTGTTTCCCAGCCCAGGGTTACCAGGGCTTGACCATCTGTGTTTCAATGCAGCAAGTGAAAGGGAACATGACCTGCCCCATTCATGTTGTCCCTCCTGCCGGAAGGACCAGCTTTGCCCAGATTTTTTGCTTCTGATATCTCTTATGCTTCACTTGCCCACACAGCAGCTCAGTGAGATCCTTGGGGACAGAGGACACCATCAAGAGAAGGTCTACACCTCTCCAGATGGTTTGACAGAAACAATGAGATCTGGAATAGGAATGACCCAAAGCAATTGTCTCTGCGTGGTTGCAGAATACCATGCATTTCTCTTGAGCCTAGCGCTGCCCTGCTTCACTACCTTACCTGGCACAGCCCCACTGCAGCTCCAGCACCCTTGTGAATCATTAACAGGCCAAGTCCAACTGCTCCTTTCACAGCTTCTCCTTTCACACAATTTTCTTTCCCAGCCTCCAAATGTTTAACTCAAGCAAGGCACAGACAGAAAAGAGTCAAAAAGACTTTACATGAGTCTGTATCTGCTGACAGTATGGCAAGCAGCCAGAGCAACGGTAGGCAAATATGTCCTATCTCTGCACTCCTGGTGGGCAAGCTGGTCCTCCTTGCAACAAGGGTTCCTGTTTGTCCTTTGCTCTGACACTCCACAGACAGCCCTGTTCCTCCTTTTACAGAGCACAGTCTCTTTTGGGACTTCCAATGTGACTTAACATGAAGTTTCCTTCATGAATTTCCTGGCCCTTCTCCTTTACTAGTAACATTTGGTCATTTGTGCCCCTGCAAGAAACTGCCATTCCCATGCTTTGCTGCTTAGTACAGGGTGGAGTTTGCTAGTTTAAGGCTGGTCAAAGTAGGCGGGCACTGTAGAGCTGGAACCTACACAAATGAAGGGGACAGGAGGGAGCAGGTACAAGTGTAGGTAAGAGCTGAGTACATGTGTATATAAGAGCCTGGCGTGAAGGCAGAGTGCTGGTATGTGAATGCACAGCTGTTTGTGTAGCTGCCTGTAGGAGTGTGTACTGCAGCAGTGTAGGTGTGTGAGGGCAACTTTGCTTGAACCGGGTCTGATGGTGCTTCAAGAGGACTTGTTAAGGTGAGCTTTTCAACCATTTCTTGGTATCTGTGAATGCTCTGATGCCCAGAACTGTATTCACTTGCTCATGCTCAGGAGCCTGAACTGGGAGATAATTTTTGTAAACCACTATAAACGTATGGATGCCAGTAAATTACTACATGATTCCTCCTGCAGACAAAAGCTGTTGGTCTGGCTTAGAGGGTCATTCCTGCTTCTCCAGAATGTCTTCTCAGTGCCTCTTCTCAGCATTTCCCACTAGTGACAGTCATGCCATCTGTTCTCCTCTGAATGGGCAGATGCTACTTCTAATTCTGCAGAAGCTGACCAGGCCAAAATGAAGAAGGATTTGACAGAACTATGAACAACCACCAGTGCCATCAAAGACCAGTGTCTGGGCCTTCCCTGGAACCAGATCCTCTTTGCTATGCTACTGCCCCTAAAGCAATGAGGGATCTGTACCAGTCTGGAGAGCTTTCCCAGACTTGCAGAGCACTCAGCCACAGTCTGCATAGCATGCGGTATTTTGGGCTGTACCGTCATCCCCCCTCAGACATGCACAGGTTCAACAACCCTGTACTCTGGGGATGTGCTGCTCGTGCTCAGAGTGTGTTTGGTGGGTATGTCTACCTGGGGCTGCTTGCTGCTTTCTGTAATGCTCTTTCTTTGCCAGGATCAAGCTTTTCCAAGGCCCCCGTGTCTTTATGGAAAAGCTTAAAACTCTGTTTATTTTCTTTGGAGACTCTAGCTGCTCAGGCAGGCAGATCCTAGTTCTCTGTGTTCCCATACATGTGCTGTGGGAGACTCTAACATGGTGACACTGGATTGTCTTATTTTTCAGTAGTTTCTGTTCTTCATCCTTCGTGCCTTGAGATACTTCCTGTTCTTCCTGCTCTCAGCCAAATATCCTGGCTCATGTCTCTGCCAGCAGACAACAACAGTGTGCCTTTTTTTGTTCTGCAGCTGAGATTGTCTCAATCATTCTGGGCTGATCTTTACTCTGCAGCTCTGTGAGGGCTTCATTTCACTTTTGCAATATGAAATGAACTGAATCACTTGTGACTCTGGATGTTTTATGTAGGGAAAACGTGGTTAAGCTTAAGACCCTAGTTTAGAAACAGCTGCTTTGATTGAGAGATACAGAGATGAAAAATAAGGTTACGTAATTAGTATTTCTTTCATATTAGGAAATGTCTGATAGAACCTCTACCGCACTTTGCTGCTCCTCTAGTCCACTTTACCAGACACACACAACTCATTTCAGTCCTTCTCCCCTCCCTGTGGGACAAGGCAACAATCATCAGTACTTCTTGTATAAGAGTGAAGAAGCTGTTGAGGCTATGGTCTCACATGAGGCCGCTTCTCAGGCAAACACCAAGAGCAGCACACCCCATGTGGGGATGGTCTGCATACTCTGAAATGTCTAAAACATCCAGCTGTTCCACCCTGGTTTGATTTAAGAAAAAAACATGCCCTTGCCTCCCAAAAAAACCCTGAATCCACTCTCTTTGACTCAGACTATTCACACACAGGTTTCAAGAGAAATAATGATTTCTGTGGTTTCTGCTCAGGTATCTTAATGCCTGTGTTCATGTCTGCTCAACAGACTTTTTCTCAATTAAGAGCTCCTGGCTATAGTCCAGGAACTCTGTCGGGAGTTAGAATAACGATATTAATGGTGCCAGATGGAAGTGCTATAATCAAAGTTAATTTGAAGCCAGGACTTTTGGTAAACACTGCTGTATTCATTTGCAAGGAGGAAGCTGATATATAACTTATTTTTACAACAGTCTTTGTTTGCAGCTCTTCCTAGGCTTGGTCCAAATGTCAACCTGAATCAGCTTCTTGTCAGACCTGAACACTACAGTCCATTTGTATAACCAAAAAAACCAGTGGGCTTCTTTTCCAGGAGACTAGAAGCATGGGGTCCCTCACTAAATGCATGACCCCATCCTTGGAAGACACTTCTAAAATAAAATTCATATTGTGGTAGCACTTATTGGCAACAACTAGGCTTACCTGTTGGGCTGGGTATTGTCCTGGCTCTGACAAATCGCAACTGCTGCCTTATAAACCCTAAGCTCAAAATGAATGCACAGCAGGTATATTAGATAAACAAGCCAATTTATGATATATGCTGGAGGGAAAAATGAGTGCTGTTCCTAGCTGGTTAGCAGCAGTACCTAGAAATCTAAAATCAGTGCTGAAGGTGCATGAAGGCACCTCCATGCATATTAGTCTGAAAACTTCACTGCAGAGGGAAACTGAGGCAGGGCATAAGGAGGAGGTTAGGGAAATGTTGACTGGGAACATTCACGCATTACCATGAAACCAGAAGATAACATGGTAAGCACATAGCGAGGAAGCAGTGTCTGTACTGTGGCCAGCCGGGGCACGCTTTATACCTCTGCTGCTTTAGTAGGGAGGCAGCTGATCTGGATGGGCATGTCCGCCTGAATTCAATGCAATTGTGGGCTGCACAAAAGCAGGGTACAAAGCTGTAAGGACCTGGGCTCCAGGGCTGCTCTGTCCAGGAGGACTTCCAGCTTGCTCTGCAGCCCTGCAGGCCCTGCTCTCTCTATCCTGTCTGGCTGTGGAAGCACCTGGAAGGACTGACCATGACTGAGAACCAGTAAGGTTTTTTGTTGTTTTTTTTAATTTTAGTTCACCTTGGGAAATGTAAAGCAGTTGCACTGGCCAAAGAAACCTGTCTCCACCGCAGCACAGCTAAACTGCCAGCCTGGCACATGGATGGTAAGAGGGGAGCACACCATACTGCGTGGACTTGCATGCTGAGGAACCTTGTCCCCAGGGGTGGACAGTGCTGCATGCACTCACCTATATTCAAGGCACAACCAGGCATGGCTGGGGGAGGGGAGGAGAGCGCACGAGAGGAGCAGTTGGCAGAGCATGCTTTAATGTACTTTTTTTTTTTTTTTTTAAATTAAGCGATCCTTTCTGCCTCAGATCCTATCCGTGATGGTGTACTTCCTGCAGATTCCTGTGCCAGCCGGTACTCGGGCTATGAATTGTTCCCAGACAGCACAATGGACACTTTCCAATAATGATGTCATCTCCAACAGGCAGAATAGAGGTTTAGTGTAAGAAAAAAAGAGCTAGCTTTGGACCTTTGAGTTGGACTAAACGCATTGTGTTGTACCTCTTCTCATAAAAGATCTAAAGGATGAGTGGAGTTGGAGGGAGGGGTAGCAGGAGACAGTCTTTAAGGAGGAGTTAGGCTAAGAAAGGAGTTAGATGTAGGTAAGCCTGCCTACACAAAGATGGATGAGCTAAACCCTTGTGGGCCTTGCTAGCAAAATTGCCTATGATGCTCTGATTGTGGAGGAGATACTGTTGTGCTTGGATTTATTACAGTGCCAGATGACTTCCTTTGGTATGTGAGTTTTTGCCTGTGATGACAATAAATGTTTCCTGAAATTTCAAAAAGAATACAAGCAAAAGAAATGGAAACCTACATTGTATTTTCACAGCATCCTGGCATAAAAATAATTGTAAATGGTGGTCAGAGCAGGAGCTCAAAAGTAACAATGTGGAACTGTTGAACCTGTTTGTTTCATCTTTCCTCTATAAAAATTGCTGGGATCATGTCTGCAGGGATTACATACACTAAGTACACATTTGTGTGTACACTGAACTAACTCTTAAACTTTGATAAAAGTGCAGACAAGCCTTTTGGTGATCTTCTAAGAATGCATTAGAATAGCTTATTGACAAACAGTGGTTTTGTTACAGAAAACTTTCAGCTCTGCATTATTTATGTCCTCTCCAAAGATACCTTGTGCAGTGGTTGTCATAGCATCAGTGGTAGTGTGTCAGCTTTCCAAAACCCTGAGCCTGCAGAGCGATTGGCAGGAGCCCGATTCACCGCATTCTGCCTTCTTCATGATCCTGTGATCTTCCTCTGTCTCTGCAGGTCCCTTGCAACCATGAAGTTTAGAAGGGTGCGGGTGCTCCTGATTCTGGCAGTTCTGTCCTTCCTTCTGATCCACTTGCACTTCCTACCCTGCAGCAACAATGCCCCCATGGAAGAAAAATCTTCTCCAGTCCACATCCTCATTCTGTCTTCCTGGCGGTCAGGATCTTCCTTCACTGGACAAATCTTCAGCCAGCACCCCAGTGTCTTCTACCTGATGGAGCCTGCATGGCATGTGTGGGTTAAGATGTACCAGAACACTGCCGACGTCTTACACATGGCAGTGCGGGACCTAGTCAGGTCAGTCTTTCTGTGTGACATGTCTGTATTTGATGCTTACATGTCTAGCCAGAAAAAAAAGTCCGATTTATTTCAGTGGGAGACAAGCCGAGCCTTGTGCTCTCCACCGGCCTGTGACTCATTCAGTCGCAGTGACATAATCACTGCAGGCAATTGCAGAACAATCTGTGGCAAGTACCCATTCAGCAAGGTGGAGGAAGCTTGTAAAACCTACAGCCATGTTGCCATCAAGGAGGTTCGGTTCTTTGACCTGAAAGTTCTCTACCCACTTCTCACTGATCCATCCCTGAACCTCAAAATCATTCACTTGGTACGTGATCCTAGGGCTGTGTTCAGATCCCGAGAAAATACAATGACAGACCTGAAACGTGACAGTAACATTGTTGTGGGGTCCCAGAGGACGAAGGGAGAAATGGGGCCCTACAACACAATGCAAGTAATCTGCAAAAGCCACGTTGAGATTTACAAGGAAGGCAGCTTCCTGAAAGACCGCTACCTGCTGGTTCGCTATGAAGACATTGTCAGAGACCCGCTAGCAAGGGCTGCTGAGATGTACGGGTTTGCAGAACTCCATTTCACACCAGAACTTCAGAGGTGGGTGCACAACATCACCCATGGGAAGGGGCAAGGAGCGCGGGCCTTTGACATTGGGTCCAGAGATGCACTGAGAGTATCCCAAGCCTGGAGGAAGACTCTTCCCTTCCAGAAAATAGAAAAAGTGCAAAATGTGTGCAAGGATGCGATGGACTTGCTGGGTTACCGGCTCATTCAGTCCGAAGAAGAGCAAAAAAATATGTCGCTGGATGTTTTGTTTGCCCAGAACTCCTCTGTGTAACAAATTCTGAAGGCGGAAAAGCTGCTCTCTACACCGACGGTCTGAATGCTGCAGAGTGGAGAACTGTTTGCTAGAGCAAAATAGGACAGAGGTGCATGCATACGTGTGTAAAAACGCGTGCATGGATGTGCTATGCAAGGACAAGTAACACAGGAGCCCTGACTGCACTCATAAGAGCTTTCTTAGCAGCACAGGGTCACTCTCCAAGGCCCCTGGAGGCTCAAGACACAATGCAGGCTGAAGTAATGCAAGTCTGTTTTCCCAATTAAGTCCATGGTTCATGTGAAAAAGGAAGTATGTGTAGGTTGGAGCAAACAATGTCAAAGGAGTGGGACCAGATAGCAAGCCTCAAACCGCTCGCAGACTGCAGCTAAATATCAAATGGACCAACTGCACTGCAAAGAAAGAAGAGATATACATGAAAACTGAATAAAGAGAATATTATTTGTCATGCTGCCACCCAGGATATGTAATGCCAGAAGAGACGCAAGGATGACCAGACATTGCTTTCTGGAAAGATCCTTTTTTCTGAATGGTTGAGTTTTCAAGCCCAGTTTTTCTTTTGCTCCATTCCTGTGCCTGGGCATCCAGCCTTGGTGGCAATGTTGGGGAAATGTTTGTGTTTACTTACTATGTAATGGGAAAATGGAATAAACCAGCTATAGTTGAAAATAAAAACTCCTGGGTTTGCATATGGGGATCCATTTCTGGGACTATGTGAATCCATTTACTTTTCAGCTGAAATAATTCTGTCTTCTAGCTTTCAAAACCAAGAATAGTTGTTCCCCTGGAGTTCTCACAGTCCACGTGTGTGACTGAGAAGAATTCATGCTAAAGTTGAGACTGTAAAGACAAGGTAAGGACACAGATTCTGATGGTATAAATACTGGAACTGGGAAGATATATAGCAGTGAACTGAAGAAGCTGAGAGGAGAATGGGAAGTTAACATACTGAATTATTTGGTGAGAGTATTTTCTGTCTTAGAGCAAAACAAAATTATGTTTAATAGACTATGCCATTCTCCACCATCTCCGTTGGAGATACCATTCTCACACCTCCAATGGGAATATGTGGCTCAAACCTGAAGAACAGAATTATTTTTACCTGTTTTTAACAGTGTTCCATTAGACAAGGAGAAAAGCTTGTTACCCGACTTGGGGAGTGAAATGCCTACAAATCTGTCCTTCTATACATCTTCTTTTATGTGTAAATTGCAGAGTCCCTTTAACATGCATCTATTTAACAATGCATTCTCCAAAGCTGGAATATTTCCACTACCCTCCAGACAGTAAGGCAACTGTCCTAAGGCAGGATCACAAGCATGAACAAGGGATGAGGCTTGATTCTGAGGATGTGCATCCTTGAGAGAAGGTGATCAAGGCAAGGCTAAGCATTGGAAGTTATCTGAGAAGGCTCTAGGCAGGATCAGGGCGTTCAGGGCCATGGGAAGCTGTGTTCCCCTTCCCTCTCCAGCAACACCACCCACCCCATCCCCCATGTTCCTCTTCCCTACCTGCTCTGGCTGCAGCCCCTTGCCCCAAGGCCCTATTCACTTTGTCAGTCAGCTGCCATCCTCATACCACTGTAGCTCTGGTGAGGAGTGCTCATGTTAAACCTGCCAGAAGGGCATCTGGTGCCCACTATAGAAAAGTGACAATGTCTATCTGGAGGATTAGACCTTGTTTGCATGTTATTAAAACGTTGCAATATCTTTTAAAAAGAGAAACATATACTGCTGAATTTTAAAATTAGGGGATAAAGTGACTGTGTTTGAAGGTGTATAGGCAACAAACAGTGTTCAGCCTCTACCTATTGTATGTGTTTGAACGGTGACAGAGAAGGATTCATCTGAACTGAAAAGCAATCTCTAATAGTAGGTAGGAGGCTCTTTTGACAAATTCACAGCAGCTGGGTTGGTTGTTTTTTGTACCAGAGAATTAATGAGGGTTTTGTTCTGTGCTGATTCTGCTGAGGAAAGTAGGGAAAGTAATCTTACAGACCCTGTGCAGTTATGTTGGTTAGCAAGAGAAAGTAGCTGCTAGCTAAAGAGGAGACCTGTGGAATGAACCAATGAGCCATCCCCAGTTAACAGTCAGCTGAGACCACAAAGAGTATCAGACTACAGAAGTGGGAGAGCTTCCCAGCCCAGAAGCAGCTCTGTAGTCACCTTCATTGGGATAGGCATCAGCATTCCAGATCCCGTGTGTATGTTTGGGCTAAGAGGTGAGAGTTGCAGGATGAATTGTGCAAGGCCAAGTGGTGAGTAGAAGAGGTTATCTGCCCAGCAAGGCAGCTCTAGAAGCAGAATTGGTCAGCAGTGGCAAAGACGATACAGGCAGGAGGGAGGAGCCTATCTTTCAACTTCTGTTTCATTCATTATTATTGTTAATTACTTAGATTTCACAGGCCAGTCTTTTGCTGCAGCATTTCTCTTATCCATGAAATTCTGTTTCTTCAAATGCCTCTGTGTACACTCATGCCTTGTAAGGGGTGGGTGGGCAGGCAAGGGCAGACCTCAGCTTGTTACCCATTCAGCAGGGCTTTCCTGGTTTCTGGGTGCAGGACTAGATGAATGTCAGTGTTTCTGAAGGAGCCCTTTGAAATTGTATACAGACATCTCTTACCACTAAATAGGGTCTAGCACATTGAATTATTCATATGCACTGCTAAGTCACTGTATAAGCTGAATTTCTCCAATAGCTGCTGGTGATTGCTTCAGCACAGTCAGTCACTATCCAAATTTCACTTTCAGTCATGCTTTTCTTTTGGATGAAGCAATCAGCCCTGATCACCAAGACTAAAAACATTTTAAGGCATCTGTGGATGATTACAGGGTGTTTGCTCCTCAGGAACATAGTTTCTTTCTGGAGACCACTAAGATAGGATTCCTCTAAGTATGAATCCTAATGTTTAATACAAAGCTCTTATTTTTAGTGGTTGGAAAGACTTCAGGTGCTATTTCTGTATCTTTCCAGAGTCTGAATTTCTATTTCATCATCTGTAGAACTGAAATAATACTGACCCAGTTCAGAAGAGGCAGATATCAATCTTATGTAAATAAAGGTTTGAAGCTAGATTTATAAAGGAGACATCAGAAGTATCTGATGTTTAGGCTTTAGTGACATTTACAGATCACTTGCTACCATAGCACTGTGGATATCTATATTCCTAGAGCTAAACCTCTGACCCCTGCAAAGGGTGGGATCGTGTCTGTTATGGAAATCATAGCCTTACTCCTAGGGATTCTGTTGTTGAATGGCAAAATCCATGCTGAGCAGGCAGCACTGGCATCGTGATAGTAAGTCCACTGAAAACTAGGTATCTTCCTGTACACAGTGTTTATGCAAATTTAGAGCAGGCAGGCTGGCATAGAGAAGTAGGACTCGTAGTGTTCCAGAGAAGCGCACAGTCATTGTATTTCTTTTAAAGTCCCTTTAAAATGGACCTTAACATATTCAGCTAAAAGCACGGAGTCTTGGAAGGCTGTTTGTACTGAAGTCATAGTAAAGAGCTTCCCACTTTAAGTGCCAAGAAGTCTGTTCCTGAGCAAACATAGACTTTGCAGTACATTGCTAATTCTATCTCTGCGTTAACCAATGTCAGTTTGAGTGGCATAAGTTTTATTATGAATATTTGTTTTCAGTGGACTCGATCAATTCTGTGTATTAAATGTTTAGCTGGACAAAAAACCTTCATAGTATTTCCAGTCAGTCAGTAAACAAATGACATAAAAATAACACGATACATTTTCTTAATGTACTGTTTTGAAAATTACTTTAAGTTCTGCTTTCTAAGCTTAACTGGAGAAAAAGCAGGATTGTTGATTTCAGTGTATCTTTACTACACTCCTTTAGCTATGTTTCTTCAATACAACAATTGGTAAGATTGTATTTTTTTCTGGAAGCACCAAAGCCACAGAGTGTGGTGCCATGAAAATTTAAAGTTGTCTTAATGCAAGCAAATATGACTTAAAGTACTTTCTGGAGGAGGAAAAAAACCAACAAAACCCACTCAAACTTTCAAGATGGTGAGCATGACATTTAAAACTATGGCTACATCCTTTGTCACATGTGTAAAATAAAGATCATGGATGTCTGTTTAGAAACAAATGTCAAGTTTATATTGTGCAAGTTCAGAAGAGTAAACTCTGCTTTTATACCAATGAAGTGTAAGATGGAGACGTCACCAATGGGACATTTAAAACCTGACTCCGATATTCCTGTCTGTTGCTCTTCAACCTGGCGCATGCAATCAGTTCTTAGTTTGCAGACCCAGTATTTCTGCCTCTGGAATTGTCTTTAACTCAAAGTTCTGGCATGCACATTGCCACTCTGCTCACCCTTCCAGGTTTACAAATATTGCTGCTTCAAGCAATACTACAAAGAAGAAATTTGTGTACTACTTTGAGCTACAAAAAGAGTGGTCCTGACACTCTCAATGTACCTGATAGGACCACGGAAAGCCAAACTGTCTCCAACATATTGGAAGGAATGTAACTCCATCCTTGGTAAGACAAAGCAGAGAAAACAAGGATTTTTTTTATTGTGGGAGAAGACAAAGCCTGAAGCAGAACCGTATGATATACTGGTATCTCCAGGTCCTGTTAATGCGAAAGTGGACTCATGAGACCTAGACCCACGTGCCTGCACAAGCAAGTCAATCTGCAGATAAGCGGTGCCTTTCAGCACTTCAGAACAGATGAGAGAGCAACCTTGAATAAACTGCTCTTTGTGTCTTAGCTCCTATGCCTATGGAGTACACCAAGTGCATATGGAAAAGGTTCCCAGTGTTAGACAATGTCTTTCTGTGGTTCTGCAAAGGTAAAAGCACTGTATGTGGATTTAGAAGTTTGCATTGCATGTCTGACTAATTGCCCTGAAAAAAAGACAAACTCACTCTTAAAATAAGTGTCACTTAGAATTATAATAAGCCTTACACCTGACCTTTTTGTGTTGCAGCCATTTAACATGTTCTGCCTCTTTGAATTCTAGAGCAGTTTTGGTTAAACAAGACAACCATTGAATTGTGATGTTATGGTGCTGCTGAGACATGTACACTACCCAAGCTAGAATGGGAGGTTTGGACTGCAGGAGGTGACGGGTCTGCTGTTCATGAACCTGGTCATCAGCAGTCCTTGGATTTCAAATCCATCTGGTAAAGTTTCTAACTTTTTAAAAATCTTACTACTTTATTTGCTATGTTGTCTTGCTCTCTCTTATTAAGTGCTTGTCTGGTCTTCCACCCATCTCAAGTAACCAGTCTGAGCAGCATGAATGTACCGAGTAATTCTCACTTTTTCAGCAGGACTGAGCTGTCCAGTGAAAGACTGCATAGTCTAAAACACAGTTTTGGCATTTGATTACATTGGCTAACTCCCCAAATAATAAGTTGGTGTTTCAGAACAGCATTTTCTGAAGTAGCTGTCTATAATCAAGTTATTGTTGACGTTCAATATAATTTGAATTTGGCTTAAACCCAGCAATTTCCTACTCCACCTTAATTGTCGAGTGCCACAGTGCAATAAGTAAACCCCCCCAAAATATAATTCTAAGGAAAAAAAAAATAGTCTTTGCTTTCACAAGCTCATTTATTTCACCAAAAGAATTCCAGATTTACAGGACTGACTTCAATAATACTAAAATAATGACCAGAGCATAATTTCAGGCTGAAAGCGCAGAGTTTTTCAGATCGTGACTGTGTACTAGCAACGGTGTTCTCTCAAACATGACTTAAGTGATACTTACCTAAATAAACTCTGAGTACTCTTTCTTAACTTGTATCTCCTACTTGAACTATTGCACATGGCCCCAACTAGACTACATGGTCTGGTACAAGTGTTTCTTTGCCTGGATTAAAGAAGCTGGGACTCTTCAAGCTGTAGAGATGCAAGCTGGAGCAGAGCTATTCACTGTTTTTGAAATCATGAAGCAAGATGGTGAAGTTAATATTAAATAAATCCCGCAATACTAGCACTGGGAAACATATGCTGGAAGTGGTAATAAAAATTGAGATGACCGTCTACCAGCCTGAGGTTTTAACTGACAGATTTCTGTATCATGGGATTGAATATTATAATATCATAGTCACCCTTTTTTGGCCATTCCCAGTACACATGGCCACTCTGAGACATCTCAGCATTCGTTTATGATACCAAGTGCCTCATCTTTTGGCACAAATGTTCTTGATCCCTCTTTTTGAACAGCTACATTTTCATTGTTGTCTCCAAATGTCTGCGACTAATAAAGGTTCATTAACAACAAAAAAAGGGTAACAGCAACAACTGGCAGAGCAGGTTATTAAATGATCATACAAAACACTCTGAGGTAAGACACACAACAGAGGGAGGGCAGGCTGCTGTTGTGCACTAACAATGCATTACAGGTTAGAGCACTTACTGGGATTCTCTCAGATTTTGGTGCCAACCCTATTCAAAATCCTTTGCATGCAGCAATGTGCAGGTAGGACTGTCAGCTGGTTTATACAGTAGATGCACACTTTAAAGCAAGTTTTCAGTGAAAACCTGATACTGTATAGAACCTTTCTCTTCTTTTTCTACTATTTTCTACTTTTAAATGTTTAGTGTACTCAGTATTACAAATGAAAATCAAATACAAAATAAGTCTTTTATTAAAAAAATATTTTAAAGCATTTCTGAAACTTCAGAAAGTTGCATCAAATTTTCCATCACATTTGCATTTCTGAAATGACTTTGTTTTTTTAAGTTCCTGCCACAGTCCTAGATCAGTCATTCCCCTCTGCTTTGCTATCTAACTTTTCCTAAATGCTACCCGCTTTGCTACATTTTCAGCTCCAAATTTTGCTATCAATTTATTTCTGACACGTTCATCATCTTTTTGCAATTCCAAATCATCCTCTCTGTTCCATACAGGGTACCCATCCAAGCGCTGCCCTGTCTGAAGAAAGTATAAAGTAGTCTCCACTTCACCAGTGTTTTTCAAAAAGGCCTGTGTAACAGTGAACAGGTCCATGCCAAACTTTTCCATGAAGTGCCGCATAGTATTTACTACTTCTCCCACCACGGTGGAGGAAGAAGTACTTGTTGGTCTTTCTTCCCTTTGTAACTGAGTGTCAGGGAGAACAGGGTCCTCCGGTCTAGTTTTCAAAACAGATGCTGTTTCTCCGGCGGACTTTCCCTCTCCATCTTGTGCAGAAAGTTCTTCTGAAATGTCTGAAGTGTCACTTCCTGACTAAAAGTAAGAGAAGTGGAGTCATCATTTAGACATGTCATTTTCTGGCAAGCTCCTTTTATCACTGCTACTCGACTACCTTCCACTGTGTTTCTACAGTATATTAAAAAACCCCTCAGAAATTACTAGGCATAGTAAAATTCAGTGACTGAAGTGAAGCTGTATGCATTAACAAGGATATACAAGGTGACAGAAAAGCATGAAATATAAGGGAGAATCTGAACAAACTATGTATAAAAGGCAAAAGCAAATAAATGTTAATGCAACTGCAGGCATATTTCATGCCTAAGGTGAAAGGATTAATTCCATTTGCCAATACTGTTTTTAACGTGACAACACTGTCACAAGAATTTCCTCAAGGTAACTTGGGCAGGAAATCAAATTAAGAAAATACACCACAGCAAGGCACCATTCATTGTAAGCCACGCAGTTCATAGCTCACGTGAAGCTCCCACTTAGCCATAGCAGAACGGGGTGTCATAGTGCAAAGATGTGAATTACGAGTTATTGTGCCATCTGCGACAACCAGGAAGAACTACTCCGAGCAGCTCGCTCAGTGGCTCTGCGGCATGCAGCAGCAGCTGCAGCAGCAATGCTACTCCCCGTGATAGCCCTGGACGCTTACCTCCGTGCTTTCAAACTCTCGATTAGCTGCCTCGAAAAGACCCGTGCTTTGTGCGGGCTCCTCCATCTGTTGGGGCTCTGCGGGAACACGCGGGCATCGACTGCCGGGCTGCAGCGGGCCCCAGGGCCACCGCCGCCCCCGCCCTCCCATCAAGCTCATCTCACCCCACAGGCGCCCCCGTCCCCAGCCGGTCTGCCCCCCACCGCCAAGCCCCGCCGGCTATCCCCAGCTCACCCCAATGCAACGGCCGCAGGTACCGCAGGTAGCGGTCGCGCATAGCCTGCCAGCTGTGCCGCGTCAGGCCGCCTCGTTCCAGCTCCTTCCAGAGCGCCCGGCCGCTCACCCGCGCCTCGCCCCGCCCGCGCACCGCCCGCAGCAGCGCTGCGTCCTCTGCCTCCGTGAAGGCGAGGCGACCGCGCGGCGACGTGGCGGGCAGCGCGGGCGGCGCGGCGGGCAGCCGGAAGGGCTCCAGCGGTAGCCGCTGGTTGCGCTCCACGCACTCCGTCACGTACTCGGTGGAGACAGCCCCGCCGGGCGCCGCCTCGCCGGGCTGCGCCAGGAGCACGGCTCCTGGCTCCTGCACACGGCACAGCCGCCCACCGCCCGCCAGCACCAGGGGCGCCAAGCGCAGCTTGGCCTGCCCGGGCCGCACGTAGAACCGCATCGGGCTCCCGTCGTCCCACAAAAACAGAGACCGCGACCGCGCCAGTGCCTCGCCCCCGTGTTCCGCCATCGCCACGGTAGGCGCGCAGGCGCGGGAGCACCGGAAGGGCCGGCTGGAGCTGGGAAGATGGCGGCGGCAGCAGAGCGCGCGTGCGAGGCAGCGGAAACCGAGTCGCATCTCAGCAAAAAGTGAGGGTGGGCGGGCAGGTGGAGCCGGGCTGCGCCGGGCTGGGGAGGCGAGGCGAGGCGAGGCGAGGCGAGACGAATGTCCGACTGACCCGGTGTGTGTCTCCGCCAAGTGATCCGTCGGAGCGCGCCATGCTAATCCGTGCCGCTGCGCGGCTCCGTGGCTGGGCCTGGAGGGCCGCGCCCGCGCTCCAGTGGCGCCAGGCACTTCATGACCAAAGCAGGTCGGTGCTTTGCGGTCTGGCTGGGCCCGCCTCTTTCCTCATGAAGTCCCGGCCGGCGGAGTCGGGAGTCGCGAGCCGCGGGATGAACCGCGGCGCTTGTTGGTCGTGGGGGGAGCTGACTTGTTTCAGTGGAGATGTTGCCTTATTGCACTTAGATGCTATGTGGGGTTACTACGCTCTTAAGTTTGCACTGGCCAGCGGAAGGTCCTTGGGCACATAGGCACGCATCCTCAAGGTCTTTTTAGGTAATATTTAAATCAGTTTTAACTTTCTCTGAGTACCTGTATCTTATAGGAGATGAACTAAATATGTTCAAAGAATAAAATACTTAAACATGCTTAAGGATTATTTTGATGTTTGGGCAGAGTAAGAGAAGTGACAGGGTTATTGGTACAGTTAAGCTTTTGGCAGAATCCTACTGTTTCCCTGTGAAAGTATCAGAGTACCTGCAGCATCTGTTTTCCTTCTCTTTTGCAGTGAGCTGAAGAGACGTTTAAAGGCTGAGAGAAAAATAGCTGAAAAAGAGGCAAAGCAGAAAGAGCAAAGTGAAAAGCATTCAAATAAGCCTTCTTTGATTTCTGACTCTGAGAATAACATTGGTGCTGATGAGGAAAGCTTGGATCCAAATGTGAGTGTCTGGCCTCATACTTATTACTGTTCTGAGAATAAATGATACTGATTTACATTTGGTTTTTTACTCAGGGGAAACTAAATGGTTAAAAAGGGAGAGGCCTACATATTCCTCCATAAGGGCAGCTGTGTTTTAATTTATAATCTGTAAAATAGTTTCAGTTTCTAACAAAATCATTTGGTTTTGTTTGTTTCTGATGACAGCAATACTACAAGATCCGTAGCCATGCAGTCCAGCAGCTGAAGGGCACCAGTGAAGATCCATATCCCCACAAGTTCCATGTAGACGTATCTCTCTCAGATTTTATAGAGAAGTACAGTCACCTGCAGCCAGGAGATCACCTGACAGACATTACAGTGAGAGTAGCAGGTAAAGGTTTATCTGGGATTCAGAAAGATGGTCTATTGCTTAGCTAAGCCAAGTCTTAGCTGCTTTACATGTTGGAGTGGTCTCTTTTTGAATTTTGCTGATCCCCTGTTGCTTGGTCATGAAGTCTGTAGCGATGTTAGACTATTCAGGACATGTCTTTTCAGACTGAGTGGACCTGCAGAACATTCCTTACAACTACAAGATCAGATTGTGATATGGGCTTCAGGACCCAAAGTTCATATGGTCTTTTGTGCAGTGGTACTGATTTTTAACTGCTTCTCTTTCATGGTTAGTGATTAATTCACAGCTGACGATCCTGTGGCTTTTGCCTTGTATCCTTTCTGCTAGGGACTTTTTTCCTGATGGTCTGTGTACTTTGATATTTAGGTCGAATCCATGCAAAGCGTGCCTCTGGAGGGAAGCTGATTTTCTATGATCTTCGTGGGGAAGGAGTCAAGTTGCAGGTCATGGCAAATTCCAGGTAAGTAGAGGTATTCCCGGTAGCATTCTAAATAGAACTGCATTCTGAGGCCTAGAGATCTGTATTTGGGCATCTGTTCCTTCATCTCCTTAGGCTATTCATTTATGGGTTGGCTTAGGCAGCCAGGTAATGTTTTGCTTAGAACGTTGTGGTTGGCTTCCCTGCTAGAAGAATCATTTTTTTAAAGGATTTGGTCTGGGGATAGACTTGCAGGGCAGTTTGGAATGTTGAATTTTAAACAAAACTGCTTACCTGGTTTTGTAATTACAGGCTCTACAAATCCGAGGAAGAGTATTTCCGTATCAACAACAAGCTGCGTCGTGGGGACATTATTGGTGTAGAGGGGAATCCTGGAAAAACAAAGAAAGGGGAATTGAGTATTATTCCTTATGAAATAACTCTCTTGTCTCCATGCCTGCACATGTTGCCTCATCTTCACTTTGGCCTCAAAGATAAGGTACTTATCATACCTGTTGCTCTTGGAGGCAATTTGACGGATAGATAGGTCTGAATGGATGACCTTTTATATCCGCTGATGGTATCAGTCAACCAAGGAATATTAGTTTTGGTTTGGTATTTTTTCCTTGGCTAGTAAGTTTTGTCTAGCTTGCTCTAAAGGTATTTGCTCTTTTCAGGAAACTAGGTATCGTCAGAGATACTTGGATTTAATTCTTAATGATTATGTGAGGCAGAAATTTATAACCCGTGCAAAGATCATCACATATATTCGGAGCTTTCTAGATGAGTTGGGCTTCCTTGAGGTAAGGCTTCACTGTTTATTTCTCTCTGCAAACTGAATGTATTTAGAGCTTCTCAGCTTCAAGGATGCTTTATGTTCAGGCTTATATGCAAAATACTTACAGAAGTGAGAATACCTTAGCACGATGTGTTTTATCAGTTTAATGTAATGGGAGCCATTCCTTTCCTCTCTTTTTAAAGTTAAGACTATTCCTCAGTTGGTGAGGTTATGACTAAGAAAACTTTTGTCAAGGTAGATCTTCAAACTACTGCTGTCCTTTTTTTATTTCAGTAAATTAAGGTGGAAATAACATCTTTGAAATGGTGTTTTGCCTCTGGAGGTAAATGCAGGTTTTATTTCTTGTAAGCAAAATTGGTTTTATCTTTAGAACTGTTGTGGAGCAGCATATGAGAAAATAATACTAGCTCTGCTCTCTGCATCCAGATTCTTGGTTGTATGTCACAGTTAGCAAAAAGATTAGAACTTAATGTAGTTTATTTACAAGTATTTGTTAACTGAATCTTTAACTATATCAGGTAGCTCAAAGCCCCATCCAACCTGACCGTGAATGTTTCCAGGGACGGGGCATCCACAGTTTCTCTGGGCAACCTGTTCCTGTGCCTCACCGCCCTCATTGTAGAACATTTCTTCCTTATGTCCAATCTAAATCTACCCTTTTTCAGTTTAAAACCATTGCCCCTTGTCCTGTCACTACAGACCTTGGTAAAAAGTCTCTCCGTGCCTTTCTTGTGAGCCCCCTTTATATATTGAAATTCTGCAAGAAGGTCTTCTCGGAGCCTTCTCTTCTCTAGGCTGAACCACCCCAACTCTCTCAGCCTTTCCTCATGGGAGAGGTGTTCCAGCCACCTGACCGTTTCCTTGGCTCTCCTCTGGACGGTCTCTAACAGGTTCACCTCTTTCTTATACTGAGGACCCCAGAGCTAGATGCAGTACTCCAGGCGGGGCCGCAGGAGAGCCGTGTAGAGGGGGAGAATCACCTCACTTGACCTGCTGGTCACGCTTCTTCTGATGCAGTCCAGAATATGATTTGCTTTCTGGGCTGCAAATACATATTGCTGGCTCATGTCCAATTTTTCATGCACGAGTATCCCCAAGTCTTCTGCAGGGCTGCTCTCAATCCATTCATCCTCCAGGCTGTACTGATAACGGGGAATCACCCTGACCCAGGTGCAGGAGCTTGTACTTGGCCTTGTTGAACTTCATTTTTTGCAATGTAGAGAGATGATTTTGTGACAATGCTACAGCCCAGTTCCTGGCTTTGATAACATGAACCCAGTAGGTTCACATTTGTAGTATATCTGAATGATTCTTGATAGCAGCAAATAGTTTAAGTAATTTGTCTTTACTGACTGCATGGGAGAAGTGTTGTTTAGTTCAGAATTGTTTTTATATTCTGGAAAGTCCAACAATAAATGAAATACAGATTTTTCATCAAAGCTAGCTGTGGTTTGTTTGCTTGATCTACAGATTCTACTTTGGAAACAGATTAGACAAAAGTAGGGCATTGAGGTAGGAGTCTGGAAATATTTATGCCACTGTTAAACTTTTTTTGTTGTTACTGTTTTACAGATTGAAACTCCTATGATGAATATAATTCCAGGTGGAGCTGTGGCAAAACCTTTTATCACA
Source organism: Aramus guarauna (assembly GCA_013400195.1). Taxonomy (NCBI): domain Eukaryota; kingdom Metazoa; phylum Chordata; class Aves; order Gruiformes; family Aramidae; genus Aramus; species Aramus guarauna. The sequence goes on from VXBL01009560.1 coordinate 345,468, forward strand.
TACCACAATGAACTGGATATGAATTTATATATGAGAATTGCTCCAGAGCTTTACCATAAGGTAAAATACAAGCCCTTCATGACTAAGCCTGTATTCTCCAGACTGTTTTGATCTTATTCTAAAAAAGTAAATAAAGCTAAAATGAAGATTATTCTTGAAGAAAGGTAGACTCATTGGATTGGAGGAAACAAAATGTATCTTGAATGAGATTTGTAAGGTCATGTTGCAGTTGTGTGTGTTTGGGCTCTCTTTAGTTCTTTTGAAAAAATTAGTGTGTTTACTAGAATTTCCTTTTGTTTAGATGTTGGTGGTTGGAGGCATGGACAGAGTATATGAAATTGGGCGTCAATTCCGGAATGAAGGAATCGATTTGACTCACAACCCTGAGTTCACGACTTGTGAATTCTATATGGCTTATGCAGACTACCATGACTTGATGGAAATTACAGAGAAGTTGCTTTCAGGTGATGTATGCAAAATGTTATTTTTAAAAAAATCTCCAGAAGAATTGCATATTATGTGGCATGCTCTTCTTCTAAACTTCAGGTTCCTTTTGTAGGGATGGTGAAACATATCACTGGAAGTTACAAGATCACTTACCATCCAGATGGTCAAGATGGACAGGCCTATGAGATAGATTTTACCCCTCCCTTCCAGCGAATCAGCCTGGTATATGATCTGGAAAAGGTCCTAGGAGTGAAATTTCCATCAGCTGAATGCTTTGACTCTGAAGGTTAGATGCTGAGTATGGGTGTCCTATAATTCTTCCTTAACAGAAAGAGGGCAAAAGGTCTTGAGTTCTCAGCCTGCAGTCTGTCAGCTGCTTTTCTGAGGTGGTACTAACACATGGGATTGCTTTTCTCTGGTTTTGTCTGCTATCTAAGAGTCCAGAAAGAAGCCTTCGTGCCTTGCAGTCTTTGGCAAGGCCCAACTCTTTTGCCTTTTTGAGTATACGTGATGCTGTATATTCAAGAAGCATGATCTGTGGAATTCTTGATCTGTTGAAGAGACCTAGCTTTTTATTTCTTCTGTGCAGTTGAGTCTCTCCAATGCCTGTGGTTATAGGTTAGGAGTATGATTATTTTGGGCTTTCTGCAAAATGTGTGTATGTGCTATTTTATTCCTGGAATCCAGAGTCATAAGGAAGCAAGTTCATACGCTTTTTAGTGATTTTTGTTGTACAATTCTGCACCCCCCCCACCCCCCCCAGTAATGTCCAGCAGTCATGTGGGGTTGTGCTTAGCTGTTGTCAAGTTTCTGAAATATAAAGTAACTTATATTTTAGTGTAAATTGATTAAAAGCAAACACTGTCTTTGTAGATTGACATTTAAGCTCATGTTTTCCATGATGTATACCATTAAGATCTTAGAAGTCACTCTGGACGTGTTGAAGCATGCAGAAAGAAAAAAAAATGTGGTTGCCTGGGTGGCTTTTCTAATTTTTGTTTACAACAATTTCAGAAACTCGCAGGTTCTTTGATGACCTTTGTGCAGAGAGAAATGTTGAGTGTCCACCTCCCAGAACAACAGCCAGACTTCTTGACAAAGTAAGTAAAGGTGGTGTTTTTTAATCCTAATGTCTTTGAGGATCTATCTGTATCAACAGAAGTCTCTTCAGAGCAAAAGTTTAGCTGCATCTAGGAAAATATGCTGAAGTGCACTTCAGCTGTTTCTGTATCACAGTGAGAAAACTTGCTGGGACAAAATCTTTTTTGTTGTCTACACCAAAGTGTATTTTACTAATGCCTGCTTAATGTGGGCACTAGAGGATTTTAGTTTGATAACTGGTCTCTTGTGCTTAAAGCAGATCTGCTTTATCTTATGTCAGATTTGTCTGTGAGATCTGTGCATTTGTACCTTACTAAACCGATAGGCTTACCATATAGTTCTTCTATCAACTGTATTAAGTCTTTTCCTTTGTACCTAAAATACTACCTGATCACTGTTTTTCTGCTGCTTTTCTTATTGGTCTTTGTTGTAGTGGCCAAATTGAATTATGTTGTTATTTTTTATACAGGTTTTGCTATGTCATTTTTCTTATCAAACTCAGACATGCACACGTTAATTAAGATGTTACCACGATCAGGAATTATTAGTTGGGAAACTTTTCAGTTTTATGGTACTTTCTTCAGTAGTGAAGAAAGGGAAGTAGGATGTTTGGGGAAGGCAGTGCCAGGAAAGTGATATTTTACTCTACATAATTATTTTGCTTTCGTTTTCCCAGTTAGTTGGTGAATTCCTGGAAGTCACTTGTATCAACCCTACATTCATCTGTGATCACCCACAGATCATGAGTCCTCTAGCCAAATGGTAAGAGTATGAGTCATGGTCAGTGTGTAACTCTTTTAGACCCTCTACTCCTACTTTATTAAAAAGAAAGAAAGAAAAAAAAAAGAAGTCACATATGTGAAAACAGATTTTGATGTGATATACTAGTTTGTGAATTCTGACTCTAGCCAAGATAAACGTTGTTTCCTGAGTTGTGAAATTTATCATCCAGGGAGGAGGTGTGCTGATGTAGTTTGAAGTTTTGACAGCTGTTACTGCTAAGCATGGGCAATCCTCCTAAAGTGACATACGTGCTCTTTGCTTCTGTAAAGATGCTTATTGTAAGGTATGGTTGTTTTGCCATCTTCACGTAGGCATCGCTCTCATCAGGGACTAACAGAACGCTTTGAACTCTTTGTAATGAGGAAGGAAGTGTGCAATGCATACACAGAACTTAATGATCCTTTCCGGCAGCGGCAGCTTTTTGAGGATCAGGCCAAGGTATGGTGTCTTGCTGATGGTGAATCAATGATATAGACACGTAAGCAAAGAATATTTCCTATGTCTATTCCAAATCTGTCATTAGTCCTTACAGTTGAAAAGAGTTGTTACTACTTTGAGAGAGTATTTCTCACTCAAGTGAAAGTCTGTCATTAAAACTTAATTCCTTCTAAAGGAATCCTGCTCTCTAAGGTAAACAAGTCCAAACACTGTTGTGGATTAGTTTTTTAGTAGTACAGCTTTGTTTTGGAATATCTTCTCTTTTATTCTACCTGAAGTACTAATCTGAAAAAAAGCAAATGTGCAAGTGTTTTCTCTGTCTTGCTTAGGTTAAAAGTTATTTTTTCCCAACTAAGCATTTAGGTAGCCATACAACATTGTAGTTCTAGGTTCTTAAATTTGTGTGTCCGGTAAGAGTTTGAATGGTGTGTAAGAAATAGCCCAATTTCTTGAACTCAGTCATTACTATTTTAAGTTTGCTTACAGAATAGAGCTGCAGACTGGAAACTACTAGACCTGCACATTTATAGTACTAGGTTTCTCTAGTACTCTAGAAAGGAGTGACTGGAACTGATTTTTGTTATGAATGAGGTATACACATCCATGAACGCCTGCATGCGCACACATGATTGAGGTCAGACGATATGGTCTGCAGAAACAGAGTTCCTGTTCTTCCTACTCTAATGGCTTCACAGTGCCTGAAAGGATTAAACAATTGTCAATTGATAGTAAATTTCAAAATGTTCCTGTCAGAATGAATAATATTACAGATTTCCTTCACCTTTGGTCTGTTGTATATATGTCTGCTGCAGCTGTGTCTCATGATCGTAGCTTTGCAGACATACGATTATATATATTGAAGGAAAATTTGCCTAAACATTTAATGCTAAGGTGGAGGTTGAGGTGGAGGATGGCAGTTTGCATTTCAGGACTTCAGACTCGGGCAGAAAAGTTTTCTTTAACAGTCTTTTGCAAAGTCTTCCTTGAAATTGTGTGAACAAAAATGTTTGTTGTTTCAACACTTACACTTGGCATTTTCTAAATTTGAAAGGGTTGGCTAGTCTGCGTTTTTATTATGACTTTCAGCACTTGGAGGCTGCCGAGGTCAGATGCATTAGTTACCATCTCAGTGTAGGGTTTTTTAATCTTTCTACTTGAGGGGGGAATAAAGCAACCCCTAAACTTTGTTTCATGGAGCAACTACCGATCGTTCAATTATGCTTCTTAGTTGCTTCTGCAAACATTAAAGGGGAGTTGCGGGAAGCCTTGGAAAGCAATTTATTCCACTGCCATCTGCTGCCATATGGCCCTGGAGATTGCTTTTACTGAAGTGAAGGGCCTGGGCCTGTGTCTAGAAAGGAAACTTACAGATCAGAAGGGATTTGAGCCTAGAGCTATTTTGGAAGCACCTGTGCAAGTGACCTGCACAGTTCTCCAGGTGCTGATATTCCTTCATCTATTACTCACTTATGCAGCCTATAGGGCTTTGATTTTGTCAGTTAAATGGCTCCTACAAATAATCAGTATTTCTCCTTTTTGGTAGGGGTTAGTAGAAGTGCTATCTAGTTCTGTACAACCCACCTTTTACTGTGAATTTTTTCATTTAGGCAAAAGCTGCAGGTGATGATGAAGCCATGTTTATTGATGAAAACTTCTGTACCGCACTGGAGTATGGCCTTCCTCCTACAGCTGGCTGGGGCATGGGAATTGATCGCTTCACCATGTTCCTTACGGATTCCAATAACATCAAGGTAAATGTTAGATATGGCAGTGCCTACTGTTAGCTTTGTCAGAGAACGTGGAATGAGATTCTGCAAAGCAGGCCATCTCTCTAACGAAACAAGAACAGTGTAGCTGTTCCACCTCCGAACAGCTTTTCTTTGTGGCCCTTGTTTAGCAATCCCTGCCGAGCGCACAGCCGCGGCGAGCCTCAGCCCGCCCAGCGCCGTATGCAACTTGAGCTGCAGAGGGCGCGGGGAAGCTGGGCCGAGGGCGGCTCTCGCGAGGCTTGCCCACGGGGTCTTGCTCCCCAGGCCGGGGCGGGGCGCGGCCCTGGCGCCTGCTGACGGTGTCCCTTTTCGCAGGAGGTGCTTCTCTTCCCTGCCATGAAACCAGAGGACAACAAGAAGGAGGCGCAGCCCGACCAGCCTGCCGAAGGTACCTCTGTATGAACCCCCGGGGCGACGCGGACCGTGAATAAACGCTGTGCTTTCTCTCGCCAGTCTCTGTGTTTCTTTGTGCGCCTGCGCAGAAGCCGCCACTCCCGGCGGACCCTGCGCGCGTGGGGAAGCAGCTGCGCGTGCGCGGGCCGGGTGTTGCTGAGCCGGGTGTTGCGGCGCGACCCAGGGGCCTTCGCCGCAGCCGCCGATCTTGGCGGGGAGCAGCGGCGCCGTTTACTTGGAGGGTAGGGGCCTGCGCCGAGGGCGGCGTGATGTACGCTCGAGCGCTACACCAGCTCACTCGGGGCGCTGGCTGCCCCGGCTGTGGGGCTCTGCGCGCCGGTCACTGGGGCAAGGTGGAGGCCCGGAGGCCTCGGAATGAGTGTGGTGGCGCCAGGCGCCTCAGATGTGATGCAGGGACTGTACGGGGACGGAGCTGTGATGAACACTGTAGACTGCTGCATAATGGGAACCTTGGGAACCCAGCAATCTCACCTGCTGCTGGACTATAAGGGTTTTTATTTCTGGCGATTTGGAAAATCATATGATATATTTCTTATAAATAATCATGAAAGGGGTGATGCAGTTAAGCCTTGAATAGTGGAATCAGGTACAGGGAGATATAATGCAGAACAGGGGGGTAGGGTTTGAAGAGATGGGGTTTGTTAATCAGTGTTGTGATGGAATCCAATTCTGTTTAGAACCTGCACTTGCACCAGGAGCCATGTGGTCAGCTGATGAAATTGCTGAGCTATGTTACCTGCATTATAGGACCAGACTCCCTAAGCAGGGCAAACCAGATCCAAACAGGGAATGGACTTCACTGGCAGCTGTTGTCAAAGTGGAGTCTGCAACCCAAAGAGAGGTTCTTGATAGTCCAGGGGATCTGCGGGGTAAGAATGAGTTGTGGGGATTGGGAGGGGAAGAGGAGATGGCAGTGTTTGATGCTTTGTTATTTTCTTTCTTCCTCTTTCTTTCTTTGATACCTTTTAAAAAAAGAAAAGCCACCCCTTCCTGTCCCATTTCTGTCTTCACCCAAATTCTCTTTGTGATTGTAAAAGCTTTTACAGCTTTTGTCTGGAAAGAGATGGTTATAGTGAAATACTGTTCTTCCCAGACTGTAACTAAAAAGATGAAAGCCTGCATTTGGCTGTTCAATAAGTGGCAAAAGTCTAGGCAGGACCTGAATTTCTAATGTAAACCCTTGCAAAAGTGTGTTCAGCTGTTATTTGAAAGAATCCTAGAAAGGTCTCAGTTTGCTCTCCTTTAACAGACTGTGTTATTACATTGTGTGTTTGCATTAGTTCACCATCATCTTCATTTCCCTTACTGGCATTTCCATGTTATCATGCAGATTGTATCCCGTGGTTCTTTCTCACACGTTCGAGGAATCCTATGCCAGTGTCTGCTGTGTGTTGCCTAGCACATAAAGCCTGTGTTAGCACTCCTGCTATGGGATTGTAGACTTCCTAGCGTCAGTGCTTCTGTCTACTATATTCAGTTCTCCAGCTGAAATGAAACCTCCTGCATTGTCACATGGCCTGCCTCCCTGTACCTGCCCTTCTACGCAATGTTTTGTGTGTCGTCTTACCAGAATGACTATATGAGAGCAGTGCTTCTGGTGATAGTTTGTTCAGTTAATGTTGCTTTTCCTTTCAGTAATGAAGGAAGTTGTTGCTATGGGAACTGGAACAAAATGTATTGGTCAAAACAAGATGAGAAAAACTGGTAAGTGTGGTGTAAAATCCAAGAAGAGACTATACTACCTTCTTTCTTGCTGGTGTCATAGAAGCTGTCATAACAGGCTTTTTCTCTTGCTCTATATTCTGCAGCTAAATATGTATTTGTACAATAAATGTGTGGGATAGATACATGACTTCCCACAGCTACCATTTCTTACCATTTATTGTAGAACTTTCCTTGCTCTGCATGTCTAGGTTTTTTTTATTCAGCATGTATGTCCCCTCTCCTCAGAGAGGGGAGAAGGCATAGTAATTAATGCTGAAAAGTGATTAAGGAGGACGTGTGTCTGAATATGTAGGTACAGGGCTTTCTACCTTTAAACTTCAGACGAGGAGTAGAGCAAGATAAGAGAAATTGTTTTGCATGCATCAGTTTTAGGCTGTTTTGTGTTCTGTATAACGACCTTCATACTGAAGTGAATTAGTAGAGCAAAAGAGAAGAAACTAAATTCTGTATCTTAGATTTTTGTGGATGTTTTGTGTGACTTAGCCATCTTAGAAGTACAGACACTTTTCTGATCAATTTAGGAAAATTGTGATTAAATTGTTGAACTACTTACAATCTAGGTATTAAGAGTCAAAGTAGAAATTTGACTAGAAAAAAGTAAAGTTAGTTCCTCTTTCTGTTGTTTGTCTTCAGTGACCTTAAGTTTAGAAAATATTTTCCTCTTATGATAACATTAATTTATCTTTAACTTGATTGGTAGGTCATGTTAATTGTTATCTATTAGAGAGCTTTTAAACTTTAAACTTCTAGAACGGTTAAAGAGGACTTTTATCACCTGGTCTTATTCTTCAGGTTTTATTCCTGAAATAAAAGCTGATCTACAGATTCTGTTCCTTTAAATAGTGCAATAGGCAGACACTGCAGGAAGTCTGGAGGTGAGATATGTAAACCTGGTAAATACCAGAATTATTTACAAGAAGATTAATTTAATTGTAGGACATAGTGCAATGAGAAACTTCCACCAAAAGTTTAACAAACACTTAAAATTTATGGATGTTATACTTAAACCGGGAATATCAAGATTTACTACTAAGAACAAACATCAGGAGAGTTTTGAAGGAAGCTGATGTTTATTCAACTCAAAGGATTTCAGATACCAGAAGAGTTAAAATTTGGTATTTAAACAAGTCTCTGGCTTGCTGTGAAGACTTTAATCCTTCATTTGTGTAGGCTTTTGACATCCTTTTGTAGTGACTGGAAGTTTAAATATCTTGGAATAACCTAATGTGATTGTTAAACCTTCAAATGCTAACGAATCTAGAGAACTGTCCTCTGTCAAATTCTGTTTGCTTTGTTCTTCTCCTTTTCAGTAATGATGTGTATTGTTCTCATTTGGTTGTTGCTTTAGGAGACATTCTGAATGACAGTCATGCTGAAATTGTGGCCAAGAGGAGCTTCCAGAGGTGAGGCATGAAGTTCATGTGCTATTACTCAGTACCGCTTAAGGCTGTTTGTTCTGATACGAATGATTTTGATCTATGGGGGAAATAGCTGGATCTTGCAGCTTTAGTGATGAACATGTAGTGAAGACTTTTGTTTTTTTTTTCCCTTTTTAGCTGGAGTTTAACCTAATTTTTACACTTCTAGGTGGTGTTAAGGCCCTTCAACAAAAGCTTGTTTCTTGCTCATTCTTGTAGAGCCTCTGTACAAAGAAGTAGGATCTGATTTCATGTGATGTCAATGCCGGTCTGATGACTAGCTGTCAAGGGTAGCATTTTCCTATTTCCCACGTACCAATCCTCTTGTTCACATGGGATAAGCTGGTTCAAGGAACTGAACCAGGAGAATAGTTATGCTACAGAAACGAGTACATTTCTTGCAGTTTAATGCCACTAAACTGGCTCTTAGAGAATTGGATGAGTTGCAGTGTTGGCAAAAATGCAAAGTGGGAGGAGAGGACGTTAGATATGTGATTTGAGGAGATGGTTAGCTCCACTGAATCCAACCCTTTGAGGTCTGCTGTTAAGGTTCCGATGATATGTTTATGGAGTATATTGGATCCTGTCTATCTGTAGAAGCATAACTGATTGGCTCCTCATAGACTTCATCAGGAAAGAACAGGCACTGGTGGGCATCTAATTTTTGTTGTTTTCCCGTGCAGCAAAAATTAAGTCAATGTTTCATGAAAACTTTCTGCCTAACAGGTATCTTCTCCATCAGATGTGGCTGGCAGCTTCTCATCAGCAATGCAGTATCTTTATTCCGGGAACTGAAACTGGGAAATGGAAACTCAAACCAAATACCATATTTGTTTTCTTCTCCAGTCATACCCCATGTGAGTATGCTGGAGTGAACCAATTTCATGGTTCCCACTTGTGGAATCTTTTCTGCCCCTTGTCTCTCTTTGGTCTGGAGTGAGAGTGAGGCAGTAACTCATGTTATCAGCATGTGCCCTAAGATGTACTTGAGTGGTCCTCCACAGATACATTTGATGCTTTGTCTCACTGGATATGATTCATGAGAATTCAGTAAATCTGATATACTGCTCATTATATAGTGGAATGCTTTACTTTCTCTTTAGACAATAATGGCTACTATTTTCTTTTCCAGAAACTAACATACTTGTCAGAGGTCCTGTCATATGTCCTGGTTGCTTTGCTTTAAATGTTTCCTTGGATTCAAATGTTAATAAAAATCATTGACACTTGCACCGTTCCTTAAAAAGAAAAAACAAACAAACAAAACCAAACCCCAAAAAACTACCACCCAAAAAACCCCAACAAACCAAACTCCCCAAAAAACCCCAAAACCAACCAAACAGCAAAAAAACCAATTACACAAAAAAACCTAAGCCACCAAACAAAACCAAAACAAGCAACCAAAACAGAAAAACAAAACAAAAAAAAACCACAAAAAAGCCCAACAAACCAAAACCAAACTCCCCTAAAAGCCCCACCCACAAAACACCATCATGCCAATTCCAAGCTTCTTATAGAATGGAATGCAACTTTTTATTTTGTCATGGTAAAAGCCCTTTTGTGTGTGTGTTTGGGGTTGTTTTGGTTTTGGTTTTTTTTTTTTTTTTAAACAGTCATGCAAAGATGAGGATCTACTGACAAAATGTAGGAATGCGACGTCTTGGTCTACCAGCTTGTCAGTAGATAATTTTTGTTTTAAATTTTGCTTTTTTGATTATTTCTTGGGTAGAAAGCAAATCTTGAAATGACACGTATATTGGCTCAAATTTCAGTGAAGTCTGATTCATCATTGTCCAGGGCCATGTTATTTGAAAAGCAAGTTCTTGTAGTTAAACTTTCCTGAGTGCAAATCTGTGAAAGCTAGTAGTAGTCGTGTGAAATGTTCCAGTCATGAGAGATGCACTTTTGGCCAATTTTTGTGTTACTTTTATTGTCGTAGGTGGAGATGCTTCTATTATTCCAATTAGTGAACCAGAAAACCACCTTTCCAAGCCAGTGACTGGACATGATGCAGCTGGACAATCAGCAGCGTGTAAAAGTAACCATGATCATTTGGGTCTAGAAGATAAAAGGAAATCGGAGAAAATGGAAAGTAATCATATAATCAAGAGAATGAAAACTGACAATGATGGCTATTTTTCCGTAATCACAGAAGACCTGGCTGTTCAGCAAGTATCTGTGAAACAAGATGACACAAATCCAGAGAGCTGTGAATGTTCTGGAGAAATGCAAACAGCTAATAAAGAGACTGGCTTAGGGAGACCAAAGGTAGTAGATGTTCATAGAACTGGAGCAAAATGCGTACCTGGAGAGCTGAGTGATGCCCGAGTACCTGGGCTAGGGTATCACTGTGTGGGATTATTACGAGTGAAGCCAGGTCGTGGGGACAGAACATGCTCTATGTCCTGCAGTGATAAACTGGCTCGCTGGAATGTGTTAGGGTGTCAAGGAGCTCTTCTGATGCATTTCCTGCAGTATCCAGTGTATCTGTCAGCAATTATAGTGGGGAAGTGTCCGTATAGCCAAGAAGCTATGCGAAGAGCAATTATTGAAAGGTAAGTGCTCTCCTTTGGAAATCAAATGGCGTGTATGGAGACAATGAGTTATAGGAGACAACGTGTCATGCAGATATCAGGACTTTGTGCCAAAGTCATTTGCAGATAATGTGAATTTCTACAAATTGACGTTTTCAGAAAGTAGCCCTGTGTTGTAGTATAGAGAAAAGGTGACTACAGCTGATGGATCAAAAATTCACAAAAGAATTTCCATTAGATTCAGGATCCCCTTGGTTGTCCCTTCATGGAGCAGTGAGAAGCTGTTACCTACCCACCTGAGTTTTTCTAGAAGCCTTCCAGCAGAAAAAGCAGCTGGAAGGAGACAAACTCAGCATAGTGAAGTTTTTGAGTGTAGTGCAGTTGAACTTTTCTTGCCCCCTTCCTGATTTTAGTTCCTCAAGCAGAGTCAAGAACAATTTTAATGTATTCAGTTATCCCTACTCCACAAAGTCATTCTGAGTATCTGTCTTTCCTTTTATAGAATTGTGTTTGGTGAGCAAAACTAGCTTTTATTTCTTGCAGGATCTTTCCTAAAATTAAATTAAAGAGCCTCCAAATCTGTCTATTGTAAAGACAATCTGACTGAAATGACTCCAAATCAATGCATAAATAGACTTTTGCATTGTGGAAAGGATGTCTTTCTGGTTGTCCTTACAAACCTTTTTATAATATAGCCTTAAATGAACTTCTTGGTTCTTCTGAAGTTTTTGCTGATTTTAGACCCTACTTTCAGACTTACTTTCCAGCAAGTAAGAGATGCAGTATTTTAAACTTGCTTTGAGGGGAATTGTAGTAAAAACAGTTTACTTTTGCTGTCTTCCTAAGCTGGAATCCCAAGAGGTTAATATTTCTGTTATTGCATATGCATACAAGTCTATCCCATGTAAAATTTCAAAATCATATTGTCAGTCCGCTCTCGGTAGAGGTTTTTGAAAACTGTTGTTCTAGAGTTCTGACGGTATCGTGTGCCTTCAGGTGTGCTGTGCAGCCTTTGGAAACTGAGTTCTAGACCTAATGCAGAAATTGCTGTGGAGTGGTGGAGTATATTTAGTTTTAGAAAGATGAGCACTGTTTGGCAACCAGATTGGAAAATAATGGTTTTATGTCAACATTTGCTTCTATTGGTATTAATTGTCAGGTTGCTTTTTGAGCAAAACTTCCTGCTTCTGGGACATTTCACACTTGCATGCAAGCTAATATTTCTCACTGGTGTATTCACCACTTGTATTCACACTGGTTTGGACATACAGTGCAAGCTCACCTTTTCTGGTCTTTGTGCGTTCAGAGGGATGCACTTCAGAATTGTACTGTGAGACTCTGGGCTCTGTAAAGGATGAGGTTCATGACTGCAACTCTGGCTTTGGTATATTTGTTTCTCATCCTCCTGCTCTGAATATAAAAAGTGGAATTTTTGAACATGGTTCACATTTAGGAATGATTGAAATGGCAGATAGAGGACCCAGCGAGGAGAGGTACTCTGCTGGACCTCATACTCGCCAGCAATGAGGGGCTCATTGGGGATGTGAAGGTCAAAGGAGGCCTTAGTTGCAGTGACCATGAGATGGTTGACTTCAGGATTCTGAGGGGAGGGAGGAGAGTAAAAAGCAAGCTCACAACCATGGGCTTCAGGAGAGCAGACTTCAGCCTCTTCAAAGATCTGCTTGGAAGAATTATAGGGGATAAGGCTCTGCAGGCAAGAGGGATCCTTAAAAAATGGTTAATATATTCAAGGATCACCACCTCCAAGCTTGGGAGTGGTCCATCCTGACAAATAGGAAGTCAGGCAAAAATGTCAGGAGGCCTGCATGGCCAAGGAGCTGTTGGCCAAATTCAAGGAAGCATATGTAGGGTGGAAGCAAGGGCAGGTAACCTAGGAGAAATATAGAGACAGTGTCTCTGTGTGCAGAGATGAGGTTGGGAAAGGTAAAGCCCAACTTGAATTGAATCTGCCAAGGGATTTCAAAGATCAGAAGGGCTTCTCTAAGTATATAGGTGACAAAAGGAAGGCTAGGGAAAATGTGGGCTCACTGTTGAATGAGATGGGGGACCTGCTCACACAGGACGTGGAAAAGGCTGTGAGGTACTGAATGCTTTCTTTGCCTCAGTCTTTACTAGCAAGACCAGCCTTCAGGAATCCCAGGTCCTAAAGACCAGAGGCCAAGTCTGGAGCAAGGAGAACGTACCCAGCGGAAGAGGATCAGGTCAGCTTAAACGTGTCCAGTGTTCTTAAGTCCCTGGGCCCTGTTGAGATGCACCCAGGAGAGCAGAAGGAGCTGGCAGATGTCACTGTGAGGCCACTCTCGTTAATCTTCGATTGATCATGGTGACCGGGAGAAGCTCCTGAAGACTGGAGGAAAGCAAATGCCACTCCATTCTTCAAGAAGGGCAAGGAGGAGGACCCAGGGTTCTACATACTGGTCAGCTTCGCCTTGACCCCTGGGAAGGAGATGGAGCAGCTAATCCTGGAAACCGTGTCCAGGCACATGAAAGACGAGATGATCATCAGAAGTAGACAGCGTGGATTCACCAAGGGCAAGTCATGCTTGACTAACCTGAAAAACTTCTGTGATGAAGTGACTAGCCTGGCAGATGTGGGAAAGCAGTGGATATTGTCGACCTGGACTTCCGTAAGGCCTCTTGTAAGATCCTTATAGAGAATCTGTTAAAGTATGGGCTGAATGAGCAGACAGTGAGGTGGATTGAAAACTAGCTGAATGACTGAGCCCAGAGGGTGACGATAATCAGACAAACTGTAGTTGGAGGTGTAACCACCTGTGTAGCACAAAGGTCAATTCTAGGTCCAGTGCTGTTTAATGTCTTGATTCATGATCTGGATGATGGTGCAGAGTGTACCCCCAGCAAGTTTGCTGATAACTCAAAACCGGGAGGAGTGGCTGATATGCCAGGGGTTTGTGCTGCCATCCAGAGGGGTGCTGCCAGCCTCAACTTGCTGGAGAAAGGTGGGAACCCCATGAAGTTCAACAAGGGGAAGTGCAAAGTCCTACACTGTGGGGTGAGCAGCCCTGTGCACCAATATATGCTGCGGGCTGCCCAGCTGGAAAGCAGCTTTGCAGGAAAGGACTCGGGGGGGGATCCTGCTAGACCCCACGTTGAATGTGAGCCAGCAGTGTGCCCTGGCAGCAGAGGTGGCTAATGGCATCCTGGGCTCCATTAGGCAAAGTATGGCCAGCAGGTCCAGGGAGGTGATCCTTCCCCTCTACTGGCACTGGTGAGGCCACAGCTGGAGTGCTGGGTCCTGTTCTGGGCTCCCCAGTACAGGAGACATGGATGTGTTGGAGAAAGTCCAACAAAGGGCCTCAAAGATAGTGAAAGGATTGGAGCATCTCTCCTATGGGGAAAGGCTGGGGGAGCTGGGACTGTTTGGCCTAGCGAAGAGAAGGCAGAGGTTGCCCAGAGAGGTTGTGGAGTCTTTCACCTTGGAGATACTCAAAAGCCATGTGGACACAGTCCTGGGCAGCTGGCTGTAGGTGGCCCTGTTTGAGCAGGGAGGGGTTGGGCCAGATGAGCTACAAGAGATCCTTTCCCACCTCAACCGTTCTGTGATTTACTGAAGTGGTTCGGGCCATCTAGTATGTGACAGCTTGCACTGGTCAGCTGGAAAAAGACTAACAGTTGCATTAGACTGGAAAGGCAAAGCTTATGTGCATTTCCATGGTGGTAAAAATTTGTCTGCTTCTTTGATCTGAATTACATCCAAGATTTGTTTTTTTTCTCCCTACTCCGAATAGTAGAGCTCTGATAACACAACCTGTCACCTCAGGAAAACTTATGTGAGTGTGAAGTACACTGGCACTCAATAAGGAAAGTCATCTGTTGTGCACTGGCTTGCTCCTGAGATCCTTGAGTTGATGAAAACTAACAACAAAAGGATAGGAAGTGGATATTTGTCTCGCTGAGGAAGTTGAATCAATGCAATAAAGGAATCTGAAAGCATTAGAGGACAGTAAATGGAACTGGGCAGAGTGGAGGGAAAGGAGAACAGGAAAGAAACTAGGAGCTGAACCATTCCCTTTAAGAGGCAGTTAGTAGACCCGTTCATCTGAAAGGTTTGACTTTGTTTAATAACTCCTTTTCTCCATAGCCTTGTATCCTTCTAGGATGTTTATAAAAGAGGTCATAGTATATGAATAGGGGAAACTCTAGCTACTTATCCAGTAGAGCTTACTGGGTAATCCTTTCCTCACTGTATAACACATGGGACAAGAATTTGCCCAGCTTCATTAGTCTTAGGTTGCAAAATCAGGCACTTTTTCAGATTATTACATCTGACAATATGAGCCTCAGTCTTAATTCATTCCTGCTTTCTGTAAATATTACAATGATTAAACACATGCTGGTGTTTTCCTCCTCCTATGATCCTAATCCCATTTAGTGTGTCATGGTAATTTAAGGTAACAACAATGAGATTATACATGGAACTGTAAATATATTTTGTATTTTTATAGTCTTTGATTATGAACCTTTAGGTTCATAAAACGGTTGTTAATGTAATATGGTTGACTATGTAAACACTTTATGATTATTATTTTTCATTGTGATTGCAGAAGTATATTGCAGTTTTTATCCTGCATACTTTATCATTATCTATCTTTTAACTAGACCTTTTTAAAAATCAGTGCATCATAGTTTTTCTAGGATGGACAAGGTCTTAATAAACTGTGTTGCTTTGTTTTTATAACAAATGCCTTTTTGAAGGGAAAAATGCCCCCAAATGTCCTTGTGTCTCTTCTATAACTCACATTCAATTCAATTTTAACTTAAAAGTAACATGGTTTAGATTATGAAGGGAAATTGCACAAAATCGGCCTGTTTGGGCGGACCAGACTTAAAATCACTTGCATTTTTCCATGTTTACTTTAGGTGTCAGCACATCTCATTTTTACCGGATGGTTTTCTCACTCAGGAGGTTAAGCTGCTGCAATCAGATCTTCGATTTGAACATAGCCGTCAGGCAATTCAGGAAGTTCAAACTAACAGGAAAACAAAACTTGTTCCTTGTAGTGCAGGTAAGTTAACTTGGGCTAGTTGCATAACTCTGTGCAGAAGTCCAAATAAAAATTAGGTGGTTTCCTAAAATGGCACATCATTCATTGCCAGTGCTAGAGGCAAAGTGTGACTTATAGCAAGAAATTAATTTCAGGCCAGAAGTAAATTGTTAATAATTAATAGTATTCAGCTGAGCTTCTAGTTCCTTGTAGGGCGTTTTCAGACTCAATAAACACTTGGTTGATGCCATTAAGAATTTATAATCTAAACAAAGATGCAAAATAACCAGTGAAAATGAAAGTTCTGAGGGCAATAAGAAAACAAAAATATCAAAAGATTTCTTGTTTCAGTTAGTTTTGCATTCTCCTTGGTAATGAACAGAAGACTTGCCATGCTGAATTATGCTTGTAATTGCTCCAGAAATCTGTGAACATATAAAGAATACAGAGCAGTATAGTGTAAAGGTTTAATTGATAGAGGTTTTGGACATTGCTTTTTTTGTCATGGCGATGAATGAATATGCAAGTCACGTTATGATTTAGCAACATGGTCTCATTTTGGGGAAAAAAACCCAACTGCCACTGTGTATGTACGGTTAAGCAGTTTCTTTAAACTTGGACATGCCTACCTTCTGCTGTTGAATACTTTTCTAGCTTAACTGGAACTGGAAGTTATGCTGTTACAATTGAGCTGATGATAAAATAGAATGGAAACAAAGGGTTCCTTAATAGAATTCAGATTAATTAAATTGGAGTTATTTTCAGGTGCCAGGAAGGAAAAGATTTTGATTCTGTGAGATAGGAAACAAAATCCTATTGAAAAATGGTGCCAGTTCACTTAGCAAAAAAGATCTGAAGCCAACTGTGACTAAACTGTATATGCCTGCCTTTCTGTACAGGTACTCAGGTAATTCTGTTAAATAAAGATGAATTATGCTTTATCATGCTTTTTTACATATATGAATTATGCCAGGTTGGTTTTTTTTCTTGACTTGGTGAGAATCAAATTCTAAATTCAGGGCTGTTACTCTGATTATTGAAATACGCTTGATGGGAACACTTCAGCTGGCATTTTTAAAAAGAAAAATGTGTTCTGTTTAATATTCTGAAGTTTGTGGTAACTATGAAGAGATGAAAGAATAGCAAACATTTTTCATTTTAGAGTAAATTTTTACCTGCTTGTCAGAATCTGATATCCTCTGATCAGGTGGTTTTAGATACTCTACATGTGGAGGGTTTAATGTTTAAGACTAGTTGCGTGTATTTCATGTTATTCGACATTACGCAGGATTTTAATTTAGTAGAAAGATACACCATTGTACCTAAATCAGAGTATGGCAATTGCAGCATACAGTTGAATCGTAATACAAGTGTGATTAACATAACCAGTCTCTAAAATATGCTTTATACTGTGTAGTTTTTGAGTATCTTGAACGGCAGGATGGTATCATGAAGGAGAGAAGCTGTGAAAATTGTCTTTAGAGTAAATGCAACTGTTTTGCCTCTTAGGAGCACAGAGAAGTGGGAGAACTTAGGGAAAAAATTGTCTCAGGGCAGTAGAAGGGAAGGGAACTGTTAGGCTATGGAGGGACAGATTGGGCATGTCACTCAATGTTTTTTCTGTTAATGTGCTACTGAGGCTTTGCTAGTTATTTGTAAATCTATAAGGTATGGCATGCAGAGTTTCAGCATTAAGTTTGCGGTCTAAGATGGTAATAAGTTTATCAGAATGAGGATAAAGGATAAGGTTGTTGGCACTTGCTATCTCTTCCAACAAATTATTTTTATTTGACTACTAGCTAATAACATTTTTCAAGTAAAGTCTACTAATATTTGATGTATGTCAGTTATCAGAGAGAACTATTTAGAGTATACAATACACAATAAAGTAATAGCACACATTACATTAATAGGGAAAACATAGAGTGACCAGTGCAAGTAGGTTAGGAGAGTCTTTTGCAGTCTGGTAGGAAAATAAGCTGTCTGACTTGGAAATTTTTTCATGCTTTGTCTGGACAGGATGCACTATAGAAAGTAGAATACCCCTAAAAAGGGGAGAATTACAAAGCTGGATGCCAAATACTGAGAGGCATGGATTCTTGAAGGACCTGATTAAGATCAAAATGTTGTGTGTGTGTTTTGGTTTTGTTTGTTGTTACTAAACAGAATTTACCTGTTCTTTTAGGTACTGCAATCCTGACCTTAGAGAACCACAGTCCTCTTTCTAGTTTGAATTATTTTGGGAAGTGGCATGGTATTATGTGAACATATAGAATGAAAGGAACTGTTCAGTTCTGCTTTTGTGATGAGAGCATCTCCCTTGTTTTTAATCTTTTCTTCTGTAGCTATCAGTTGGAGTGCAGTCCCCGAGCAACCTCTGGATGTCACCTCAGATGGCTTCCGGCAGGGAACAACAAAGAAGGGAATTGGGAGCCTTCGGAGCAGGTGTGAGAATGTTGTGGTATCTGGATGCATGTATCGTATTAGCATACATGCTTCTGTCAGGTCATGTGATGTGTAGTGCATTGTCAGAGCAGAAAGAAGTCTTAGGAGTGGGGGAAAAAGGGGGAAGGTAGGGAGCAGGGGAGAAGGAAGAGCCATTGTATATGGGAGAGAAGGGGAGTTGGAATGACAAAAGTTGAATGGGGGGTTAACAAATTTATCCTATTTCTTCTTTGTCACGATTAAAGAGAGCATTGTAGATAATGATGAATAGGACTTTTATTAAAAGACAGCTTATTGGTGAAGTTAGCAGAATCTTTGCTTTGTATCTTTTGGGTGGATGACTGTGAGAGAAATGTGTGTTGCTGCAGGTCCTCTTTTTACAGATTTCTTGTTCTGTAAGAGTTAAGCTAGCTGACCCAGATGCTTGCAGCAGATTCCTAACACAAAATATCACCTTTCTAATTGTTGTCTTGACACTGGGCTTTTTAAGAAACATAATGATATTCTATCAACTACTCATGTTTAAAGAAACAGTTATGTATTTTTCTTGTGGTTGAGAGGAATTACTTGTAAGCATCTGTAGACAAGTTTCTCCATCTCTCTACACTCTCCTCAGTTTAGGTGAGGTGACCAAAATTATCTTTGGTCTGTCAAAGTTCAGCTTGAGGCTTGGGGTCATGTTTTGGTTGTTCACTGCTTATACTACCGATTTATCGATGGTCATATTGTTCATTTTCCCCAAGCTTTCTGGGAGAAAAGATAATCCTGACATTGGTGAATAAAATTATAAGTAGAGCGTACGCAATTCTTGTGGGAAATTAATTCGCATGTCTGTGAGTTGCACATTTTGAGCTTCTCAAAGTTAGGCCTTTTTGCAAATTTTCCCTGGAAAGAAGAGGACCAGGAACTTCGTGGTTTGTGACCAGAACTGGTGTCTGGGGTATTGTTAGTACAGGTGGCCTCGGTGACTTGGTGTATCTTTTGAGACAGGCTTTATGTGCACTGTAGAATGTTAATTTTCAATGTGGTGTGTAATGTATTGCAGAAGATGTGAAAGATCAACTGAACCAACCTTTTTTTCTCAGTAGGCTTAAATTTGTTATGTAGCATTCGTGTATCAACTCTAAAACTTTAGACCCATCTGCTAGCTGCCGGTTTGCACAAAACTGTAGGAGCTTAATTATTATTGAGAGATCCTCCTCTCTTTTTTTACATGTGCTCAAAATTCACTAAGCGTTCAAAAGTTATTAAAGAGGGCCTGTAAGACTATGTGATTGCAAAGGTCTCATTTCCTTAGGAAATCAGGATTAAAAACAATCTCAAGGAGTAAGTAAAAGTGTTTACACTTTCGTGTAAAGGAGCTTTTACCATGAAAATAAGGCATTTATAGCCTTATTGGCAGGAGTGTGTTTAATAAGAAAAAAGACTTACAATTCTACCATGGGTTTTTTGCCCTCAAGAAATCTTGGGGTGATTGGTGGGGGGTCATGTTTGGGTTCCCCCATCCCCCCTCCCCGAATATGCTAGATAACACTAAGTATCAAGGAAGGTAAACCTGACTGACTAAAAGGAATTTGTAGGTAGATGCCTGATACATGCTTTTGTTAATACTTAATTAACTAAAACACCAAAAACTACAACATAAACCTTTCACAGATTAACACAAAAGTGAAATTTTAGAGCACCTTTGCATGCCAGTTTTGGGGTTCTTAAAGAACATACTTGCAAAATAGGAAGGTGGGGTTTTTTTTTGATTGGTGTTTTTTTTCAGTGCTTCTGGAGAATGTTGGAGAACTGAATCAGTCCTTGTGAAGACAAGTGTATAAAGAGAATTTAATTAAATAGAGAAAATAGCTGGGGCTTTCAAAAACAAACCATGCTTTATAAACAGCTCTTCTGGCTGCCTTCTCTTTGGGGGACAAGAAGGGCTTAAAGCTGTCAGAGATGCATATGGTATCTTCAAAAGACCTTTCAAACTTTGACTCACTTTTTTTTTTTTTTTTAAATGAGCCTCTTGGTATTTAACTGCCCTGCAGCTATTGCTGAATGCGTCCTTGTCACCATTGTGAAAAGGACAGCATTGTTCCAGATATTTCTGTTGGTTCTTTTTTCTTTTGTTCTGAATAAGACAAAGTTTGCCAGTTTGAACAAGCCTTTGGAGTCCCTCTATGTTTGTTTGATCCATTCTGGGCTAGTCCTTCTGGCTCAACCTTGCTGTAGTTGTGAGCTGATGACAGTGCAGTCTCACACAGATAACAATGTGGGGATATTAAAATGTTCTCTTTGCAAACTGACAGAGAGCTGGCTGGGACGATGGGGGTGATGCAGCTCTTTGTCAATATAATATTTAAAATGAAGGGGAAAAGCAGGTGGGCAGCTTGAATGGGGTAGGAAAAGTTAAATTGTGGAGAACTTTTTACATTCTTTGAGAAGTGAACATAATTTTTATGAAAAATGTTCAGCTGGGATGTACAACTGTGAGCTGTAAGAGGAAGTGCATTTCTGATTCCTTTTTTCCATCAGAATTTGATTTTGGTTGGTGGTTTGTGTGTTGTTGTTTTTTTTTTGTTTTGTTTTTGTTTTTTCTTTTCCATCAGATCCAAGATCTGTAAAGTGGAACTCTTCCATATGTTCCAAAAGCTGGTGACAAGTATTTCACTAGAGGATCTACCAGACACTCTCCGGTAAAGACATTTTTGATTTGTTTAAAGAGTGAATTTATCTTAATGAAACTCAAGAATACTATGATGATACCAGAATTTGCTCGTGCATTTCACTTTAGATAAGTTTATTGTTAAAATCTGATACTTGAAAAATAAGGCATGTGCTTGATGGGTTAGGAAGACTCTCTTTTGGGTCTTTTTAATCACCTCCTTGGAGAAATAGCTGTCGCATCTCCTGTATTAATGACAGACAGAAGAAATTGCAGGTGGTTTGTTTGTTTGAGTTTAGGTAAGAATTTGGGGCAGCTGATCTCTTCTGAACTCTTACTAGTTTTCAAAAGGGTAAGTGCTGTTCCTGATAAGTGGAGCCTTGTCCTTCTCTTGCACTAGATCTGCTGTCTGTTGGACACCTCTGTAAGCCTCTCTAACTTGCTGTGTTGGCAGAAAACTCTACATTTTGGGTTTTATTTCTGAGTTAAAGTGGTCTTGTCTGAAAGTGGCAGTGTACAGCTGGGGAAGAAGGAGTGGAGAGGGAGATAAGAGGAGGTAGTACTATCTTTTTTGAAAACATAAGCTCTTAGATCAGCTGCCTGCAGCACTGTACCCTTGGTGACGTTCAAACCCCCCATTCCAAAATAACCGTGGAGTTATTGATATTTTGTCGGTCTTTAGTAATTCTATCAAATGCCACTTCTTTGTTTCATAAGAAGGAAGAGATTGAGTTAAAAAAAAAACAACTAATTTTTTTTTTTTCTTCAGAAAAGTCTAGGCTAAAATCTCTTTTCATTTAAGTGTATGATGGAGTAAGCACTAGTAGGGTGAGATAGTGCATAGGGCTCTTTCTGCAGTGCATATATTACATAGATGGCGGCTTTCTAGAAAGAAATCTTCCAGTCTGGCATTGCATCACATGCATTATGTATTTGTTGGTATTCTAGCTACCATAAAGCAGGGCATAATTTCATATATACAGAAACTTATCTCTCACTTTGGCTTAGAGATTCTGAGAGATGTAGAAGGTTCCAAATGCACTGCCTTGGAAGGTTTATTTTATTTTGGACTTACTTCCAGGTATGATTTCACCATCTCTGGGCTGCGATTATACCAGCTATTGAGCTAATTTAACCATTTGTAGCTGCTGATGGGGATGGTCCTGCAGCAGTCTCTGCTGCTACTGGCTGTAGATTCCTGTTTTCTCCCTTGTATCATAGTAAGCCAGTTCACCTAGCTATTGGACTAATGAGCTGAATTGGCTCAGGTAAAGATAAAACAGATAATAAAATCTCTGCAAAGGAAGTAGGAGGTATGTGTGGCTGGAAGCAGCAAAGATAGGCTATTTCTGCCTTTCATGCTACCAAGACATTAGATAAGATTAACTTAGCCAAAGTAAGTGCACCCTGGGTCTTTAATTATTAGATCTTGCTTGCTTTTGAATTTTATGAATTAAAGACTGCAGTTACCTTCTGTGTCTGTAGAAATGTCTCAACTCTTTTAAAGTTCTAATGTCAACATGAGCCATGCTATTGCTGAAATGATTTCAACTTATTCTGTAAGTAGAGATACACTTTCTTCTTAATTTTTAAAAACAAAAGTATTAGCCCCTTTTGGGTAGGAGTTTGTCCTCATTTGTTAAGCCATCATAATTTCCTCAGAACAGAGTGTGAGCTGGTGCATTGTTGGGTAGGTGACTGTCCTGGTTTTGTCAGAGATTGAGTTAATTTTCTTCCTAGCAGCTGGTACAGTGCTGTATTTTTGATTTAGTACATGAATAATGTTGATAACACAGTGATGCTTTTGGTTGTTGCCAAGCAGTCAAGGACTTGTTGCCAAGCAGTCTTCAGCTCCTCGTACTGCCCTGCCAACGAGAAGGTGGGGGGGTGACCAAGAAGCTGGGAGGCGACACAGCCAGAAGAGCTGACCCTAACTGGCCGAAGGGATGTTCCATACCATATGATATCATGTTCCATCTATAACTGGGGGGTGGGCTGGGAGGCAGGGCAGCTCAGGGTCTTGCAGGGCAGCTCAGGGTCTTGCAGGGCAGCTCAGGGTCTTGCAGGGCAGCTCAGGGTCTTGCAGGGCATTGACTTTGGGCGCTGAGAAATTGTGTTCATAACTTGTTTCACATATGTTATCTTCGTTTTCTTCTTCGTTATCTTCCTTTTGTGTCCTATTAAACTGTCTTTATCTGAACCCATGAGGGTTTTTTGTTTGTTTGTTGTTTTCCACTTCCAGTTCTCTCCCTCATCCCACTGGGAGAAGGGTGTGTGAGCAAATGGCTGTGTGGTTGTTTTAGCTGCCTGCTGGGTTAAACCATGATAGCGACTCATTGTGCTGATCATGTGCTGCTTACATAAAGTCACTTCACCTCAGGGCTTTTCTAGACTCCAGTGGCTTTGTAATTTCCTTTAACTCTTTTGTCCTCTACCATTTTTCTGTCTGGGCTTCTCCTGACAAAGTTCAGCTGATTCGCAGATGTGGCATCATTTTTAGGCTGCACAAACTCTATTTATACAGTAGAGGTGCTAGCTCACCAGTCAGCTTGTCCAGTTGCTTTCCTTTTGAAGTCTGTTTTTCCTACTCTTCACTTTAAAAAGCAAAATAAAAAATGTCTTTATATTGCTGTTTCCTTCTTTTTCCCTTTCCCTTTCTACACAATATTCTGATGTGTTTTCTTCCTTTTTCTTCCTTTCTTCCTTGTAGTCTGAATTTGAGCGGACTTCAGATAAGAAATCCCATGCTCTGAAATTGTATCCTCTGAACTCCTGTGTATTTAACTGTTACCCAGTTTTGTATTTTCTTCCCATTCAAATCATTCTTGTTATCTCCTCCCACAAATGATTTGCTCTAGTGCTATGCTGTCACCCAGTTTCCTTTTCCCACTTTGCCCCTAAGTTCCTGCCCTGCCTCTTCTAGTCCACTTTCCGGTCTCTTGCCTTCCATCCTTTCTGCTCCATCAAGGGAATCTCATTCTGTAATCCTTTCAGATTTACTCAACAGCTTATCTTGGTAGTTGTAGGGTATATTAGGACAAGGATCGTTCTTTACTCAACCCTTCCTTCATCTACTGTTGTCTACTGTCAGACCTAGGACACTGGGGTAGTTAAAGCATTATATGGAACTAGTATGCTGATTCTGATGTTGTTTTCTTCTTTCCTGTGTCTAAAGCTGCTTCTCCTGCTTTTTGTGCCTGCCTTTCTTTTTCATTCTTCACTTCTCTCCAGAGGTTCACTGTTAAATTGGAACAAGGTAGAGAGCCTACTGTGGGCAGAACTTTGCTGGCGCTCTTAAAGTCAAGTTTAAGAATTTGTAGTGGTGTAGCTTAGGTAAGATTCTAAGCATAACGTTCAACAGGTTGTGTTTGGGGGTTTTTTGGGGTGGGTTGGTTTTGTTTTTTGTTTTTGTTTTTAGGATTTAGTTTATTTGCTTTCAGCTGAGACTGTGAGAAGGAGGTGACATTTGACTGGCATTAGCTACTTCTTCACCAAGAACCAGATAGTGCTGTATTGTGCTGTCCTTCTTTCTTTTTTCCTTTCTGATAATTTCTATGATCTATGTCTTCTGTGCCTGACTTAAATTGTCATTCATCTCTCTAGCTAGACTATCTACAATATTCTTTGTTTCTTTATAACCTCTTACCTCCATCTGCCAAACTTCATTCTTTTCTGTGGCCTCCCTCTTACATGTTGTTTCATGTTAATGTTTTGAAATTACTGGTACATAAATCCATATTTTCCTTTTTTTTTTCTTTTATGTTTTCCATGCTCACTGTCAGAGGAATGATGGCATACTGCTGGGCAATGTTGTGCCATTGCTAATCCTAATTGTTATGTAAAAACCTCTGCAGTATTATTGTTTGTAGATCACTTGGTGGTAATTTGACAAAGGAGGTTTTCTGCATTGTTGGGTTGTTTGTTTTTTTGTTTTGTTTTGTTTTNCTGTCCTGGTTTTGTCAGAGATTGAGTTAATTTTCTTCCTAGCAGCTGGTACAGTGCTGTATTTTTGATTTAGTACATGAATAATGTTGATAACACAGTGATGCTTTTGGTTGTTGCCAAGCAGTCAAGGACTTGTTGCCAAGCAGTCTTCAGCTCCTCGTACTGCCCTGCCAACGAGAAGGTGGGGGGGTGACCAAGAAGCTGGGAGGCGACACAGCCAGAAGAGCTGACCCTAACTGGCCGAAGGGATGTTCCATACCATATGATATCATGTTCCATCTATAACTGGGGGGTGGGCTGGGAGGCAGGGCAGCTCAGGGTCTTGCAGGGCAGCTCAGGGTCTTGCAGGGCAGCTCAGGGTCTTGCAGGGCAGCTCAGGGTCTTGCAGGGCATTGACTTTGGGCGCTGAGAAATTGTGTTCATAACTTGTTTCACATATGTTATCTTCGTTTTCTTCTTCGTTATCTTCCTTTTGTGTCCTATTAAACTGTCTTTATCTGAACCCATGAGGGTTTTTTGTTTGTTTGTTGTTTTCCACTTCCAGTTCTCTCCCTCATCCCACTGGGAGAAGGGTGTGTGAGCAAATGGCTGTGTGGTTGTTTTAGCTGCCTGCTGGGTTAAACCATGATAGCGACTCATTGTGCTGATCATGTGCTGCTTACATAAAGTCACTTCACCTCAGGGCTTTTCTAGACTCCAGTGGCTTTGTAATTTCCTTTAACTCTTTTGTCCTCTACCATTTTTCTGTCTGGGCTTCTCCTGACAAAGTTCAGCTGATTCGCAGATGTGGCATCATTTTTAGGCTGCACAAACTCTATTTATACAGTAGAGGTGCTAGCTCACCAGTCAGCTTGTCCAGTTGCTTTCCTTTTGAAGTCTGTTTTTCCTACTCTTCACTTTAAAAAGCAAAATAAAAAATGTCTTTATATTGCTGTTTCCTTCTTTTTCCCTTTCCCTTTCTACACAATATTCTGATGTGTTTTCTTCCTTTTTCTTCCTTTCTTCCTTGTAGTCTGAATTTGAGCGGACTTCAGATAAGAAATCCCATGCTCTGAAATTGTATCCTCTGAACTCCTGTGTATTTAACTGTTACCCAGTTTTGTATTTTCTTCCCATTCAAATCATTCTTGTTATCTCCTCCCACAAATGATTTGCTCTAGTGCTATGCTGTCACCCAGTTTCCTTTTCCCACTTTGCCCCTAAGTTCCTGCCCTGCCTCTTCTAGTCCACTTTCCGGTCTCTTGCCTTCCATCCTTTCTGCTCCATCAAGGGAATCTCATTCTGTAATCCTTTCAGATTTACTCAACAGCTTATCTTGGTAGTTGTAGGGTATATTAGGACAAGGATCGTTCTTTACTCAACCCTTCCTTCATCTACTGTTGTCTACTGTCAGACCTAGGACACTGGGGTAGTTAAAGCATTATATGGAACTAGTATGCTGATTCTGATGTTGTTTTCTTCTTTCCTGTGTCTAAAGCTGCTTCTCCTGCTTTTTGTGCCTGCCTTTCTTTTTCATTCTTCACTTCTCTCCAGAGGTTCACTGTTAAATTGGAACAAGGTAGAGAGCCTACTGTGGGCAGAACTTTGCTGGCGCTCTTAAAGTCAAGTTTAAGAATTTGTAGTGGTGTAGCTTAGGTAAGATTCTAAGCATAACGTTCAACAGGTTGTGTTTGGGGGTTTTTTGGGGTGGGTTGGTTTTGTTTTTTGTTTTTGTTTTTAGGATTTAGTTTATTTGCTTTCAGCTGAGACTGTGAGAAGGAGGTGACATTTGACTGGCATTAGCTACTTCTTCACCAAGAACCAGATAGTGCTGTATTGTGCTGTCCTTCTTTCTTTTTTCCTTTCTGATAATTTCTATGATCTATGTCTTCTGTGCCTGACTTAAATTGTCATTCATCTCTCTAGCTAGACTATCTACAATATTCTTTGTTTCTTTATAACCTCTTACCTCCATCTGCCAAACTTCATTCTTTTCTGTGGCCTCCCTCTTACATGTTGTTTCATGTTAATGTTTTGAAATTACTGGTACATAAATCCATATTTTCCTTTTTTTTTTCTTTTATGTTTTCCATGCTCACTGTCAGAGGAATGATGGCATACTGCTGGGCAATGTTGTGCCATTGCTAATCCTAATTGTTATGTAAAAACCTCTGCAGTATTATTGTTTGTAGATCACTTGGTGGTAATTTGACAAAGGAGGTTTTCTGCATTGTTGGGTTGTTTGTTTTTTTGTTTTGTTTTGTTTTTTTACCCCAGCTGGTTGAAAAAAACCCATGCCTTATTCATCACCTCGAGTAAGTGAAAGCCTTCTTTTGTCATACAGTGGCACCAGGCATTGCTGTTTGTGCAAGGTGTAGCTGGCTGTGCAACCCTTTGTCTGAATCTAAGGGAGGCTTTGTAACATAAACCTGCCCTGAGTTTCTTGCTGGGCTTGTTAAATGTATGACTCATCCTCTATTCTCTTAAATTGAGTCAGCAGCCATCACAATTGAGATTGTGCTTTCTTCTTCCTTCCCATTCAGCCTGGACTATGGACGATTCCAGTTCCAGTGACACCTAGTTGGACAGGGTGGGCTGTTGTACAGAGGAATGCAAGGACTTTCAGATGGCTTTAAGATAAATATCTAGACTAAATTATACAACCTTTGCTTGCACTTCATGGTTTTTGCCAGTGTTCATTTGTGAAAAACAAAAGGATTTTGTGAAGTGAACGCTGAATATTTCCTGCTGGAGTGAGTGAGGATGATTGTGAGGAACTATCAGCATAATGAAAGTAACAGTCATGTGAGGGGTGCAGTTTCACTGTTACTGCTGTTCTCCAAATTAAAAAAAAAAAAAACACATGCCACCCCACCCCACCCCC
>VXBL01009560.1:373056-404900 GCA_013400195.1 Aramus guarauna
CCCCCCAAACAAAACCAACCAACCAAAAAACCCCAACTGCATTTGGCAAGAATTTTGTGGCAATTTTCTAGTCCCTTTTCAATTTGCTTTTTAAAGTTTGCAAATTAAACAATTCCTGTGATGGTCCTACCACTGCCTAGAGGCCTGCGGGACAGTTATGTCCTCTGATCTAACTAAGAAAATCTCTTCTATACTGCATGTCCCAGAAGCTTGTTAGGTCTTTGCCAGATTGAAAAGCCTTTATTAAGCAGTATTTTCTGCTCTATGCAAATATTTATCCATCATAAATATCTCAAGACTTGATTTTTTTTTATTTTATTTACTCTATTGAGCTTCTACATCTTTTCCTCTGTGAGATTCATTTTTTCCACGTCTCAGATGACACTGGAAAAAGCCACAAAGCTTGTTTTCCAATTTTTCATTATTGTTTTGAAAATCTGGTCTCCCATGCTAGATACAGTAATGTAGTAACAATCTTCCAAATGCTGCAAAACCTTACATTACTGTTAAAACTTGTTGTATTTGAGTGGAATTCACTCATTGAGTTAGCTCACTTTGTGACTTGGTTCTGTGTCTTAACAATTGGTGTCAATTAAAAGTTTGGCCTGCAATGACTGCATTTTATCTGAAGCATTGAAGAAGATATTAATAGAATCAGGCCAAGTATGGTTTCCTGGCCTGCTATCATTACGGATTCACAACAGATTTTTATATATTGAAGATCTGTGAGCTTTTGGCCTCTTAGATGTGATTCATTAATTTTGGTATAAGAGCATTGTTTTCGTTGATGCCTTCTGCTTCTGTCAATGTTTTTCATGTGCAATGTGACTGTAATCTCAAAAGCGCATTATGGGTTGAATGTAAATGTTTGAAACTCAATATAGGGTTAAAGGTAGGGTTTGTTGCTGAGAAGAAAGTATTGCAGCAGTGAATGGCTTTTCTTTGCAGGCTACCTTGCTTGTAACCCCATTTCCGCTCAGCTTTGCGCATGGCTGAGCACATGAATGTTTTCAAGCATAATAATTTGGGTAAGGCTTTTTCCAAGAGTGTGATAACTTTTCAGAATGAAATCTGTGGATCACGTCTCATGTCTCTGGCACACAGCCATCGAAATCACTCTGTCCCTCTCTTACACAGTAGTGTAAGGATAAGATTGAAATAGTAAAGGGAAATGTAAAAGGAATGTAGTCAGGCACACGTGGAGAGGCTAGGGATCGTATGATCATACTGGACTTTGCCTGGGGCAGCAAACTAGCGTTCACTTCTGCCAAAAACATGTCACAGGTTCTCCATTACTAATGTTCAGAGCCTTAATGGTCCAACAAAGCTGAGATACAGTCAAATCATGTGATGTTTTTAGGCAGATGTAACATACTTTGAAAACATTTTTCATGTATATATCGTGAAAATTTTATAGAAGCTTAATGCAGAAGTTGAGCATGAATTAAATAAATGAAAAGTTTGATTTTGGCGGCTCTTTGAAGAAGCTGTTTAAAATGCAGCTTTCTGTTGCATCCACTGTTACATTCTGTAGTGATGTTGTCTGCTTGGAGGATGAGATACCAAGAGGCTGTGGTCACATGTGCTACAGTGGGGTGGAAATACTGAACTGCTCCTTACCATCTATCCTGCTTTTGTGCTAGCTATGTTTTCCCTTACTGTGTACTGTAACAGTTTCCAAACAAAGGTCTGTTGGAATAATCTAGGTTAGAAAAATCTGTATGTGTTTTAGTTAAATTGAATCAGACTGCCGGATATGCGTTGAAGAGCTATTGATTTGCTAGGAGATTCGGGAAAAAGCGCAACATTTAGCAAGGGAGAAATTAAGAACAGCTAGGCATTGGAGTCTGTCTTTTGGCTTAGTGGCAGGTGGAATCTATCTCTTTCTGGATCTAGATCTATATATGTGCATCCACAGCAAATGCAAGGAAAACAGCTGTTTCACCTTTAACAAGATTGAGCCAGTCAAAAAATCTGTGTTGTGTAATTCTTTTTTGATCTTTGACCATCCTAAATGTGACCTCGTAAGTATAAGTAGCTGTGTTTTGAAAATGTAAACAACATCTGATATTAGCTATTCTATGATAAAGGACAAATATAAGTAATTAGATGCATTTATAGTGAAGAAGGGCGGGGTCAAATTCTGAAACAAATATGTCAGGCATACTTTAAGTTCAGGAAGTGTGCTAGCATAAGAGAGTTTATTCCCAAAGATTGATTTGGTCATTATCCTTGAGTGTAAGCATGCATATTGCTCCCCAGAGAATGGTTCTGAGGTGGAGGAGAAGATGCACGTGGATTGTACCATGTCTGAGGTGCATGGAGAAGAACAGCTTGCCTATGATAGGGATTTGGAGCTGGTTGTGGTGGGTTGACCTTGGCCCTTCTTAGACCTGTGTTGTTTCCTGAATGCTGCTTATGCAGATAGTTGCTGGTCTTTTGCCTGTTCAGTGATGCTCCTAAACCATCATCCACCATTGATAATGGGGTTCTGTCACTGTTCCACTGGCCAGGTGGAGGAGAGTTGCAGTGGGCCCTTCCATGGAACTTTCCAGAGCAGCTCAGAGGTTAGTTTCACAGAGTTTGATTAATGTGAAAGAGGTAAAGAAAGCAAAATGGATTAGGTGTGACAAGAGCGCAGGCAGGCTTGTAAGAGAGTATACATCTCCCATGTTCAGCAATGGCATAGACGGATTCTCCATTCTTGCACTTTCTGAGCCTAAGGTCTGCAGGATAGATTATATATCACAGCTTGCTATGCATGTCACAGTGTTCTAAAAATATATTTATAGCTGAATGCCTGAAATACAGCTTCTGATGGTCTGCTGTTATGTTTTTGGGTTTGTTGGGGCTTTTTTTGGCGGGGGGGGGGGGGGGGTGGTGATCGACATTGCCTTTGAGCATGAAAGCCTGTTCTGGAAGTTAGTGCAGTGGTTCTCAGACTTTTTAGATTACGGTTCCTGTAGTAGTGTGGCTCTTTGTCTTTCTTGACAAAGGTCGTGTTGCCTATGATCTTCTCTTTGTATTGGGTTGAACGTATAAGCATTACGTGCCACATGTGGCTATCAGACTGTTTGGCAAAAGGAGACAAAAGAGGCTGGGAAAGGAATGCAAGGAAAGGAAAAAAAGTCTTGATGAAATTGTCTTTAGAGGCATTTGTTTTCAGATGCTCTAGACCTGAATTTCACTATTTTGAAAACCAACGGTATAATGCACTCAGCAGAGTGACCAATGGTTCTGTTGAGATTGTGGGGAGCAGGTGCTACATGAGGAAGGGGAACACAGCACCAAAACTACTGAGTCTCTCTTGCTTTAGGGAGAAGATAAAAAAAATATTTTTTCCTTTGTCTCACTCTTCCCCATTATTTTGTGCTGGAAAAGAAAAACTGTCCTGTTTGTTCTCGTCCCCTTCCAGCCAACAGTCGTATCCATTCTTCTAGCAAAACAAGGCACAATTCTAGCAAATTCAAAGCACCTATCCCCAGCCACCTTTTCTGCTTTGCTTCAAATTGGAAGTTTTCTGTAACCAATTGTTGCACGGTCAAATACTGACACTTCTGTTGCTGGAGGGCATGTACGAAGCATGGTAAAGGAGTTATTTTGCTTCCTTTTGTAAGACTGCTGACAGTGTCTAGATACAGTAGCTTCGGGGCCTGGGTTTCTCTAAGTCTTCCTGGAAGCACAAGAGGATTTCATTTAGTAGCATGAAAGAGCTCATAGGGCATCATCGTGTTCTTAGATGTTTGATTGCTTTTTTCATTTTGTGGCATTACATGCAATAGAAATGTTTTTGTTGTGCATTTTCTGTCAGGATGAAGACTCTAGAAACCTACTGGGACTACAAGGAAGCTGCATTAAATTATCAAGAAGCCTGGAAAGTGCTGCGCAGTCAAGCCCTGCTGGGTTGGGTCAAGAATGACAAGGAATACCTGCACTTCACATGAGAATACATGTGACTATGTAAATTCAGCAATAAGCCCCAGTGCACAGCAGATACCTCTGCAGTTCAAGGGCCAGGAAAAGATGTCCTCTAATTCCTGTGCTGTAAAGAGACAGGAGTGAAAAGGAAAGCAATTGAGAGAAGTCTTTATTTTGGTTGAACTGAAGCCCCCTTTTTATTGAAATATAGAAAAGGATCACTGCAGACTTAGTTCTGAGCTGCATGAAACAATATGCCTCCAAAAGAAAGGAAGCAGTGATGTGCTGAGGACATGATTTTTCAGCCATAGTCCATTGCAATGGAAGTAATGTCAACTGAAATTGAAGCGGTGCTGTGGAAGAAAGGCTGTCACTGTAAAATTTTAGTGCTGCTTTTTTCTTCCATTCTTCATAATGTTATGGTTGGTTTTGTGTTGCTGGGACAACCCTATTGTATAGCAAGTAATATTTTTAGAACTCTTGGCTCTCCTTGTCTGGTGCCTGGAAGAATTTTCCATGTCCCCCAGCCCCGTTGCTTCTAACTGGAAATACTAGTTCTGCTAAAGGGTCTTTTTTTCTGGGAGTCCTTCATATAAGCTTCTCTTTACTAAATAGAAGCCAAAGCAGAAGCAAAAGAATCTGGGGGAGAGGGCGGTGTCAAATAATACCACTTAGGATATCCTGTGCACGTCTCTCAATTTCAGGACTTTGCCAGATACCCCTTCAACTGCTTTGCTTCTGTAGGCAGGAAGCAAACCTCCTGAATTACCTGGTTCAAACCCATCGATTCTGTGTAATTCCAGGCGAACATTTACCTACTTTTTAGTGTTTCAAGCACTGTCCATACCCTTGCCCGCCTTGTGATACATGGTTAATTAAAAGCAGGGATGCCTTAGCTGTTTATGTCACTGTTTCCTGGCAAGTGTTCATTAATAGCCTGGCAAAAGTGTAGATGCTTTGGGGGGGATTGGAAGTAGTCTCTGGCAGTCTTTGCCTTTATGCTTTATTACCAAATAACGCCTGCATGACAAAACAGTCAACATCACGAGCTGGGGGGAAGCAGCGGGTAATCCTCCTAGAACTTTCTGTCCCAATTATTGCCTTTTGTGAGGAAGTTCAGGACTATGTAACTGCTACTGAGCACACTCCCCTGTTGTACTTTTTCCATTGTAAATGACAATTCATAAAATATTTGGACAACACAATGGCAGGATGAAAGAAGTGGATAATTTAGAACTTGAGAATTCTTTAGTGATTTGAGTTTTCTGTTCTTTGTATCTTAGTATAGTTTTGGATTTGAAAAATGGGCACAGCAGTTCTCCAAACAGCCTTTACAGTCAACCCACTGGGCTACATAATGGGACTGAACAGTACATATCACATTACAGTCTGAGAATTGATTAAAGAAAATCCTTTTACTTCACACTTGGGTGGACTTGTCAAATAAGAATAGTTCTCTCTTACTTGTTGAAGAAATAACAAAAACCTTGAATTCTGTGTGTATAAGCATGTCCTCTCAAATCCAGCACTAACATCCAGAAAAAAAAGTTGTATTGGTGAGCGGGGAAATGTGTTCGTAGAGGGCAGGGGATTATGGAGAATGGCGACTTGCATTAGTCATCAGAGGATGAAAAATGGCCAGATGCCATTGCAGATGGGCTGCAGGGTGAACCGCTGAAGAGAAATGGTAGCAGTTACTGTAATTGAGCAAATAGCATTCCAAGGGCAGAGCCCTGCAGTGTACCTAAAGAGATAACCAGTACATTTCCAGGCTTCTGAAATTTACCTTTGTCCTTCCCTGAAATCTTGCAGAAACTACACCTTAACATACCTATTTTCCCTTTGTTAATCAACAATGTCTGTAATGAACCTGCTGACCAGACTGGAATGTTCCCATTTCCTATCCAGCTGCAATGTTAAAATAGGTTACACAAGGCTAGTTGTTCTGTAATCTTGGCATCAGAGTAGTTTTCAGATGAGCAGTTAAATAATGTAAATTCTTTTAACTCTTTCCTAAAACTTGAGCCTTGCTGTTAGGAGAGATTGTTCCTGGTAAGAGGTTCCTGTGCATTTGTAGAATATTTGTGGACTGTAGACTGTTGCTGTCTGCCACTTGTCAGGTTTAAAAGCAGTTTTAGAGGTGCTGAACACTGATATTAACCTCACTTTTTGGATGGAGTTGAGGACATATTTAAGCCTAGAGTGAGTCAATGAATATGCAGAGTGGGAAGGAGCTAAAACAAAGCAGCATTTAAAAGGCTGAGGGGCTAAGCCTGCAGGATCTTATACTTCACTGGATGGCATTTCTGGGATTGAAATTAAGTATTTAAATGCTGCATCTGTTTAATTCCAAGATGTCAGGAAATGCTGTAGGCAGTACCGAGAAACCGCTCTAAAAATCAGAAGGGAAAAATGCAGAGAGAAGACTAACACAGTTTCTGCTTTTGGAAGAGGTGGCAAACTAAACGTTCATCATTGTCAGCAGATCGTTGGAAGAACTGCTCCTGGAAGGGAGCACTTGACGTGTTCCTAACTTGTACCACTCCTTTGCACTGGAATAGCTGACACACTGAAAAACAGAGATAGGCAGGG
Source organism: Aramus guarauna (assembly GCA_013400195.1). NCBI lineage: Eukaryota > Metazoa > Chordata > Aves > Gruiformes > Aramidae > Aramus > Aramus guarauna. The sequence continues at coordinate 379,567 of VXBL01009560.1, forward strand.
TGTAGGGAAGACAGTGGAATGCAGAGACTCTGCCACAGGGGAGCAGAGTTGGGGCGAGGTGAGGCAGGGGGAATGAAGTGCCCCCAGTTCCTGGTTAATGAGGACAACCAAACAATTGGTAATGGGAACAACAGAGCATATGAGGACACAGAGATTCCCAAGGCATCTGTAAAGTGCTCTACAGCTCATATTTGTATTACTCGGGTCCCTGACTTCCCCAAACTAGTGTGGGGACCAATGGTCCCTATTTGCCTGAACAAAGAAACTGTAATCCTTATTTTGAGTGGGACGTCTTTAACAGCATGACTATTGGAGAAATCATTCTGTTTTCAATCACAGTAAGAAGGCAGAGCAGAATGCCTGCTTATCTTGAAGGAGGTCAAAACCAGAGCATAGAAACAAGTGGTTTTTATCCAAGTGTAGAAGTAAAAAAAATCTGAGCTGGAGGCAGAAGAAGGCAGAGCAGAATGCCTGCTTATCTTTAAGGAGGTCAAAACCAGAGCATAGAAACAAGTGGTTTTTATCCAAGTGTAGAAGTAAAAAAAATCTGAGCTGGAGGCAGAAGAAGGCAGAGCAGAATGCCTGCTTATCTTTAAGGAGGTCAAAACCAGAGCATAGAAACAAGTGGTTTTTATCCAAGTGTAGAAGTAAAAAAAATCTGAGCTGGAGGCTGCAGTTCCATGAGGCAACATGCTAGCATCCCACTACCTTTGAAAGAGCAAGGTTTTGATCTCTTTAGTGTGCTTCTACTGCTCACCTTACACAGGCTGGAGTGCTTACTGATCTCAGTATATTCAGTGCAAATTGGAGACTATTCAAATCACTGTCTGTGTAGAAAAACAAACCATGAGTCGAGACCAAGGTGTTAGCTTTTCACTAGGTGTTAAATCAGCTTTGCAATAAGACCGGTAAGCACGGGAGGAAAGGAGGAGCTAGCGCTGTGCTGCTGAGGGCAGAAGCAGGTGGCTTCCTTTCACTTGTTACAAACTATTAGCTGGTTATGAAATCACACCTGGAGAAAATGCTTGAGGTTGTGAGTATGGACGTGAAGTGTGAGTTACTTCTGGAGAGTTACTGTTGGTAAGGAGGAAAGAAAGGTGTTGGAGTAAAATTGGGAGCCAAATGTAGTTCAGGGACCTAGCAGTTTTTTCTCTCAGACCATAACCATCCAGAGAATCTGATAATGTCATTATAAGAGGGTTGCAGCAGTGGTTTACAGGTGGAAGCAAGATAATTTTTGAGAAAAGACCATCTAAATTCATCTAGTACTGGTTTAGTTATATCAGAGATTACATTTCAAATTAGCTTAAAGATAGGTGATGTGCAAGTGTTGCTGTAGCAATAGTGAGGTATTTCTTTGTTTTCTGTTCAGTGTATAAACTGAAATGCCTTCCCAGTCCTGAAGGGTTAACAGAAAGTGAAGATCATATGGGACCCAAATGCTTTTAATAATTTTAGAAGAGTGTATCTAAAGGGATGAATTTCATCTATGCATTTCAAAAGGAAATCTCTTGATGTTTTATTGCCATTTTAAGTGCATCTGCAGATGAAAAGAAAGTTACTGCGGTAGAAAATTTATCCTTGCATTCTCTGGAATTACTTGTGTTCCTGGGCTCCTACATCTAAAACAATAATTACGGAGACATTAAAGAGAATAGTTATGTGGGGTTTTTTAGAGGTTTATGAAGGGTACTCCAAAAGTCACCTCGATCATAACATTGAGAATAAAACTTCATCTTCCCTGTTTTTTGTTTAGATATATATATGTGCTAGCATGTAATTAGCTTTATCTAGCAGTTTTAAGTTAGATTTCTTACTCTTGTTAACAGCTAGCAAAATATATTATTTGATAACCATAGACAAACTGTGAAGTTTCAGCTTAAAGGAAACGAAACGTTTTCCACTAATAAAAGGTAATTAAAAAAAAAAATCACATATGAAACCATTCTGAATCAAAAATTCTCTGGAGTAAACATTAATACTAAATGCATGGAAGCAACGATGGAATGTTTACTAAATTAGTGCTGTACATTGCAGTGCTACTCTGAATAATGAAAGGCTTACTGAAATAAACAGCACTTTTTCAGATGCATTAAGCACATGCAGCACTGCTACTGTGAGAAGCCTCAATAATCTATTGTTGAGTTATGTCAACAATTCACAGGCTCCTACCTTCTCATTTTGAAGTCCTGCCAGCACCTGTGAGTAACTGCAGAGCCAAACATAATACTAGGCATGAGGTGCCTTCATAGGAGTTTGAGTTAGTATGAATTTGATTTAAGCCTGAAAAGCGATAAATTTCCACTGTGACTGGAAACATTTTAAAAACTAAACTCTTCTGTACCATATAGCATGAAAATGAAGTAAAACTTTTATTAGGAATCTAAACTGTAATGAGCGCTTCCTTGCTGGCTTACAAAGTTAAAAGCGATGCTACTTTTCCAAGGCAGTGTTATCCTTTAATATCAAAGCATACTATCTAATTAGGTCAATTAGGTGGTTTCTCCCCACCAACCCCATCATTCAGAGTCACAAGTTTGCCTCTTTGCCTGTAAGTAGAGGTAGCTATGTAACTATGCTAAGCCCACTTGGAGAGCGGTTGAGAGCCTCATGAATAACAGCTCTTTCTTTTTGTGGAAAAGCCTCTTTACTTTTGCTGTGCAACCCAGTACTTTTGCAGTCCAAACCCCCTGCAGTGAGCAGGGATATCTTGTAACTAGATAAGGTTGCTCCAAGTCCCATCCAACCTGACCTTGAATGTTTTCAGGGATGGGGTACCTACAGCTTCTCTGGGCAACCTGTTCCAGTATTTCACTACTCTCACTGTAAAAAAAAAAAAACAAAAAAAAAAACAACCTTCATTATATTTAGTCTGACTCTACCCTCTTCTAGTTTAAAACCATTAAAAAGTCTGTCGCCCCCTTTTACGTATTGAAAGGGCGCAATAAGGTTTTCCTGGAGCCTTCTCTTCTCCAGGCTGAACAACCCCACCTCTCAGCCTGTCTTCATAGCAGAGGTGCTCCAGCCCTCTGATCATCTTCACGGCCTCCTCTGGACTCACTCCAACAGCTCCATGTCTGTCTTATACTGGGAACCCCAGAGCTGGACACAGTACTCCGGGTGGGGTCTGATCAGAGGGAAGTAGAGGGGGAAAAAAATCACCTCCTTTGACCTGCTGGTCACACTTCTTATGCTGTAGACCAGGATAGGTTTGGCTTTCTGGGCTGCAAGTGCACATTGCTAGCTCACATCGAGCTTTTCATCTACCAGTACACCGAAGTCCTCCTCCACAGGGTTCCTCTCAGTTCCTTCATCCCCCAGTCTGTATAGATACCAGGGATTGCCCTGACTCAGGTGCAGGACCTTCACTTGGCCCTGTTGAATCTCATGAGGTTCACATGGGCCCACTTCTCAAGCTTGTCTAGATCCCCCTGAATGGTATCCAATCCCTTAGGTGTGTCAGCTGCACCACTGGGCTGTATACTAAAGCTGTTCTTTCACGTACTTGGTTCTGTAATAACCATACAGTATCTACAGAATTTTGACTTGGAAAGGACATATATATTTATATAACTACCTCTAACACGATTTTTTTTTTTTTTTAGAGCTGCTCATGCAACTGAACTCCTTACCAGTTATTTCTGTCTGCGATAACTCATAACAAATTATACCTTCCAGTTCTCCAGCTCTCTGGTCTCCTATTTGCATCATTCCTTGTCCCGGGTGCCCTTTCCTTACACGCTATGCTTTTGTCACCTAGGTCCTGCTTTCCAAAGCCCATGCTATTTACTCCTCTGTTGATAGCCTGTGGGCAGGTGTAGCTCTTCTCCTGATGAGATTGTGTCGCTCTGAAGCTATTGGTTTTGGAACCTACAGATAGCTCCTTGTTTCTTCCTTGTATCATCATCCACATACTGAAGGTTGAGAAGCTGTACAGTGTCTAGTAAATAATATAAGCAGTACTAGTATAAGTAAGTACTAGTATCTAGTAAATGCGATGTACAGCGTTCTGGCCAAAATTAAAGAAATGACAGCACTGCCTGTTTGTGACAGGAATTTTTATTGTACTTGCTTGTTAATTGAGAAAGAGGAACATATTAGCTAATTCAACATGATCAACATCTTGCTCCTGCTTATGATCAGCTAGCAAATCCAGTGTTCTCACACCATTTTAATGTTTTTATTTTTCTTTAACTAACACCTCAGAATAAATGTGTATTCTTCTTTTCTTGTTTTAGTAGCCCAACTAGTTTGCTTTATTATTTATTCAGTGTCATCAAATGTATCCCTCAAAGAAGTGAGGCTCTGGGAATTCATAGCCATGAGAAAAAAAATGCACAAAACCAACAAAACTTTTTTTGATAATTTAACAGTCTAATAAAACAAGACCTATCAATATATTAAGAAATAAATCCAGTTACAAATGCATGTATATAGAAGGAACTTCTGTGTATGTCAGAACAGAAAATGATCAGCTATTTACAAGATACACAGCAGGATGGTATAGTAGCCAAGACCCACCATTCAGAAACCAAATGTGTTCTCTCCACTGTAGGCAACATACAAGAATCCATCCTCATCCTTTTCCTTCTCATAAAGTTGTCCCATAGTTAAGCTTGAAGGGGAAAAAAAGAGAAACAGCTTGCTTGAATCATGAAGTTGCAAATGGTCACAGTTAGAACCTCACATAAGCAAGGATTAATAAAAGCTAAAACTTTTAAGTCTGTGTGTAAATTAAAATACAAAAATGAGGATATATGAAAAGCAGTTGACTCCTGAGTTAGGTAAATGATCCTGGGCTCTGTGTGGATTGTCTAGCTTTTTGTTACTACTTCACAAATGCATTTGTCAGGACGCTTCCTTGTTTTATTAGAAATTAGTCACTGAATGTATTTCGCCTTCTGAATCATCCATTATTGATGCTGTGACTAATACCAGGATCAATAGCCTGATAGTACCTTCCTTGAATGCAGCTGCATTAATGTTTTGCTTCTGGTGTGAGCAACCTCATTTCTGCCTCCACCTGGTGTAGTCATGAATGTTTGGCTCATCTCAAATTTATCAAACTTGCGCTTTTTGGAGTGTTTCTTTGAGGTCCAGGTTGTTTTGGGGAGTAACAGCTTTGTTTTCTATGTTGTTAAAATGCAATGACTTAAAATAGTGCTAGTACCGAAATGTGTGGGCAGTAAATTACAAGTTAACCAGAAACTCGTGCTTTTTCAGTGGATAAAGTTTCGAACATTTGATCAAATGAAAATTTTCTTAAACTGAATAGGCATGTGGCCCTTCACAGTCTAAGCAGTTGCAGTCTTTAGGACAATGTCTGTATTTTGAAAACCAAAAGAAACCCAAGCAATTACTTGGCCAGTACAACTGCTCCAACCATCTACCTACAGATGAAACAGGCAGCTGACATCAGTCAGTTGCACAACTGATGACGCCTCACCTCACCTTTCTCTGACTTCCCAAGATGGAAAAAAGACTAGTGAACTGAAATGCAGACTGAATGTGAGCGATAGGGAAAATGATCATGGCTTTTTACCCGAGAGAGGAGCTTGGAAGAGTTGCAGGCAGTACTGGGAATGGAAGGGAATTGGTGAGTAGTAGATAAACTTCTGGATGAGGAGAGAAGGATGTCAAGAGTTAGTGGTCTATGTGATAAACTCAGCCTGCGAGAGGAGCAGAGCCATTAACGGATTAGATTTTTGTTTATGTGTTAACAAGTTACCATTTTTGCATTAATATCAAAGGTTCAAGGCCCTGTTTTTCCAGCAGAGATGTGACATCTCATCTGGAATGTGTGAGGTGAGACAACGTGCCCTTTCCTTTCCTGTTCTTAGCAGTTCTACGGCACTGCTAAGAAGACGACATATAGGCATTCTTAATACTCTTAGAAGAAAGCAAGCAGAAAAAGATGGTTCTCTCAGGTCCCTGTTGTCTATCAGAAAGTAAATAAAAATATTCCTAACTGAGTCTGGACCGGTTACCTGGAGGCACTGTTACTGTTACACAGGTAAGGACTAATAAGAATAATATCACATCTAAGCTACGTAACATTATGACGTACTGTTTCCTCAAATATTATTAAAGTATCTCGTATAGAAAGCAGTTGTAGTAGCTGCTTTTGCTGTACATTATTCTGTATGCAGCAGACGACAATGAAACTTATTTCTCTATAAAAGCAATGTGAAAAACTTTACTATATTCATTTTGCATTTTGTGTTTATAGAAGAAAATAAGTAATTTATAAAACAAGTACCAGCAACTAGTATGCAATGTCATAATTTCGTTGTGAGCTGGCAGGTTCATGTTTTCTCAGAATAACTTATGGTGTTTGCTTTTGAATAGTTAACATGCTACTTTTTTTGTTACGTTGAGAATGTTTTTTGGTTTTGGTGGTTTTTTTGGCATTGATGATGTAAATGTTTTTTTGTGCTCAACCAAAGATACCGTAATACCTCCAGGGCTCACCCTCTTGCCAAGGATGTAAATCATAATATACTTTTGAGTCACCTTTCCTTTCAGTCTAGCTCAAGAAATGTTTGACAAACTCAAGAGAAAAAAAACTATCACGGTGAGATTAAGATGTAACCAAGCACCTCCTAAATATCACGAAAAAAGGCTCAAAGAGGGGCGTTACTGTCCTGATATGCACAGGCTCGCTGAAATGGTTCTGAGTACCAAGTGAATAGCCTCTCACCTGGATTGTGGGACAGTCTTGTCTACAAAGAGGAATATTGCTTTCTCAGATGGCAGTTGAATCCTCTTCCTGATGATCCACATGAACTGGGCCACAGTGATGTCAGATGGAACTAGGTACTTCCTCTTGTCAATATCAACAATCTGAGATCCTGAGACCTTCTCCACTATGACCTGTAAAGCACAGGTGTGAAGGTCAGGCTTTCCAGGATTGGAATGAACAGACGGCTTCAGTAAATCGCTTGGTGATACAGGCTTACAACAGTAAGCAGGGGAAGGAACAAAAATGTTTCTTGACGGCAACCCAATGAGAGGTAGGACTAGCTCAGCACTGTAAAACCTGATTTTACAACTGCAGTGAGACCTACATTCATATACACAATGGCTCAAAAAATTGTATGCCCAAGCTTGACAGTCATGGGGTAAAAAGATGCAATATGTCTAAAAGAAACCTGTGACAGAAAAGTATACACATCTTTTAACTTCTTGTACACAGATTACTGCAATGTGGACCCCAAATTGAAAATGAGCCAGCAGTGTGCCCTGGCAGCAGAGGTGGCTAATGGCATCCTGGGCTCCATTAGGCAAAGTATGGCCAGCAGGTCCAGGGAGGTGATCCTTCCCCTCTACTGGCACTGGTGAGGCCACAGCTGGAGTGCTGGGTCCTGTTCTGGGCTCCCCGGTACAGGAGACGTGGACACAGTGGAGAGAGTCCAACAAAGGGCCTCAAAGGTAGTGAAGGGATTGGAGAATCTCTCCTATGGGGAAAGGCTGGGGGAGCTGGGACTGTTCGGCCTAGCGAAGAGAAGGCTTGAGGGAAGAGAGAGGGGATCTTATCTATATATAAATACCTGAAGGGAGGGTGCAAAGAACATGAAGCCAGGCTGTTTTCAGTGGTTCCCAGTGACAGGACAAGAGGCAACTGGCACAAACGGAAACACAGGAGGTTCCCTCTGAATATCAGGAAATGTTTTTTTTGTTGTGCGGATGACAGAGCACTGGCAGAGGTTGCTTAGAGAGGTTGTGAAGTCTCCCATCCTGGAGATACTCAAAAGCCATGTGGACACGGTCCTGGGCAGCTGGCTGTAGGTGGCCCTGCTTGAGCAGGGAGGGTTGGACCAGGTGACCTCCAGAGGTCCCTTCCCACTTCAACTGTTCTGTGATTCTGTGATTTATTCACACCAGGAGAGTCATGTCCTATTGTGTTTAAATACGGCTAATTTTCAAAAATGTGCTGAAGTTCACCGTGTGCACTACACAAAAATAGTGTATTCTGTGACAAAAGGTTAGGGGGCAGGGGCAAGAGAGGAATTAGCGTCTACTGAGACATTCAAAGCACAGGCAGCTTGAAAACTTCAGGTTTAGAAATGGCTTGTCTGTGCTATTTCCCTTAAACTAACAGGTGATTGAAGGAAGGAGTCCAAGACTTCTGTCTTCTCACTTACCTCAGTTGATAGTAACAAACTGAGGAATCCATTTAACTCTGTTCCTTCCTTGCCTCGTTCAGCTGTAGTGGAGTCATGAAAAAAAATTCAACTAGACTGTAGCACTGGTACCTGAGCAATGGAAGGTGATCTGAGGAAGTGCATTCCCTTTGTACAGATGCTGCTTATTTTGGTTTTGTCACTATAACAACGTAAAAAGAAAGTAGACTAGAACAGAATAGTTCAGGTGCAAAGCACCTACAATGAGCATTTTGTCCAACAGCCTGACCATTTCAGGGCTGACCAAAAATTAAGGCATGTTATTAAGGGGGTTGTCCAAATGCCTCTTAAACACTGACAGGCATGGTTCATCGACCACCTCTAGGAAGCCTGCTACAGTGTTTGATTACCCCCTCAGTAAAGAAATGCTTCTTAATGTCCAGTCTGAACCTCCCCCGGTGCAGCTTTGAGCCATTCCTAGGCATCCTGTCCCTGGATCCCAGGGAGAAGATATCAGCACCTCTCTCTCCACTTGCCCTGCTTAGCAAGCTGCAGAGAGCAATGAGGTCGCTCCTCAGCCTCCTTTTCTCCAAACTAGACAAACCTGGAGTCTTTAGCCGCTCCTCATACAACATACAAGTGTGACCATCATTGCTTAAAATCTTGTGTTACACAGAATTCTAGTTTGCAATAAGCATGCCCTATCCTCTTTTAAGTTGTCATGTGACTAAATAAAAATCCCACAACATGAAGAAATACAGGTTTAATAAACACAGCTCCTCCACCCTTCCAGTTTAACTATCTGCTTTAAACAATGTCTCAAATTGCTCCTAACAGATTACAGAACCAACTTCTTGATATGGTGTATTGCAAAAGGAAAAAAAAAAAAAAAAAGGAAGAAATATTAGAAATAAATTTCAGTAGCAAAGAAGCTAAAAAACAAAATAATAAAAAAAANCACCTACCAGTATGTCAGAACCAGTCATGCTGAGTAAAGGCACAGGCATACCTCAGGTAACTTGGTGTAGAATTGAAGAAGCCATGTTATATCTGAATACAGTCAAAACTCTGATAGGGTTGCAGGGTGAACTGTGGTATAATGCAAGGTCCTAGCTGGCCATAGACCGACCACGTGTTCATTTTTTTACAGTGCTTTGCAGCACTGCTTTTGATTTGACATCCATATTTGATCAAATCACAGATTTGATTAATCTACAATTAATCCAGCAATGACTACTGACTTCTCACAGCTAGCCACCAAGCATTTCAGCCAGGCTCAACAGTGCCTTAAGGAAGAGAAATGAAACATGGCTGCAGTATGCTCTGGAATACCAGCTGGCCTGCCAAGGATGCCAGCTGAGTACACCAAATCACCAGAAAGGTGTTGTGATGTAATCGTGTTTGTGTGCCTCTGCTGTACCAGATTTATACTGCCAGATAATCCAGCAATGTATGCATCTGATGTTAAAAACTGTATGATTACAGCTTCAGTTGATTGGATGAAATTACAGGATGACAGTGAAGCCATATTAATAAAATGTAGGCTTTAGCTATATATGAATGAGAGCCAGATAGGATACGTAGGCTGTAAGGAAATAAATAAATAAATATTCACAACCCATGCTTACGTTGCTAGGCCACCATGGGAACTTGGGTAGTCTCTGCCTACACCAGGAGCCTTTAGTAACAGAAAGCAGATATGAACTCATGCAGAGATGCCTAGGTAAGATGATGTTTGCAGCATCAATGGGCTTTTGTTCGCAACTTTGAAAAAAGACTGCCTATGTTAATTACTATTTTAGGATGTCTGTAGACTCAGGTCTGCAATAACATACTGATTTTATCACTGGAAACCACAATTTTTTTTAACGTGTTATTCTGAATATAACTCTGCTCTAAGGCATATTGTTTGTTACACCATGTTACGCTGTCAAGGTACGACTCACTGATGCTATTCTCTGTATTACGCTGAGCTGGCATTAGAGTATCTCATTACATACCGTAGGAAATTAGAAATTGACTACAGGAAGGAAAGATGGCAAGATGGCCACAAACAAAATGAAACAAAAAGCAACAGATGCAGGAGAAAGGAGAACTAAGTAGTACTTGTGGAAAGGACCTGACGCTTATTGCTCCACGCAAGCTGGTTCTTGAAGGAAGAATGCAGCATGTGAGGAAGTAAGGCTTACAAGAGGTTCCAGTGTCTTCAGTCCTTAGCTCTGCATTCCTCATTGCTACAGCAAACAGGTAATGCTCAAGTAAATTTACAAAATACGCTATCTTATGATCTGGAGAGGCTTTTCCTTATAATTGCTCTGCCTACAGAAACAGAAGGAGGGCATACTAGCTGCTCCTTGGAATTTGGTATGAGTGAACTGTAAAGAGGACCAAGAACAGCCTGAAAGGAATATTGAAGCCTTAACAATCGATACTTTTTTTTATTTAAAAGATTACAGTAACACACTAGGCGTTTTAGCTTCATAATGCAGAAACTGTGATAACTGGAAATCAAGGCTGTTGGTGAACTGCTTCTAGTAAAACTTAATAGATACCTTTAACCCTTAGACCATTTGATTCCCCAGGCAAATTTAAAATTGCAGTGCTTAGCAAGCATGAATTTTTTTCACCTGCCATTTTATTCCTAAAAGCTCTAGCCTTGGACAGCGGCAGGCTGTTCATACCTTATCTTAATAGGTTTGAACCACTGAAATATCTCTAAATCCAGGCACTAAGCTACAGCAGCTGAGAATTGAAGTTACTTTGACCTGTGTCACTCTGAATGCAGGTTATATAACCTGGAGAGCAGAAAACATACATTAAGTTTGAAAAACACTTTTGACTATTAAATACCAAAAATCTATTTGATACCAACTATTTTGTGAAAGGTACAGGGCTCAGTCTGAATCTCAATCATCAAACGTGTATTTGGCCAGACAAAGCATCACAATGCAATTTGAGATTTAATTCCTGTATCCGTCCACACCTTGCTGTCCATTCCTGATACGGCATCATGTAATTCTGACTCGCACTTCAATGTCTCTTTTTCCCCTAGGGTTATGAAAGTTATTCTTGAAATGAACAAATGGATATCTGTGGAGATGTATGGTCATTAACATGCTACAGTCTACATATGAGGGGGTAGTTGATCAAGCAGAGAATGGCAAGCATCCAATCAGCTTACTAGACTGCAACTGGAGAAGATGCTGTGACTAGGTGCAACTCAGCAGCAAAGTCAATGGGATTAGAGGTTCCTCTCTGGATTGCACTGTCTAATGGATAAGTTATTTCTCAAGAGGTCAGACAGGAGTGGCACTAACTGGCATGTGGTCAGATGAGGTGTGGAAAATTTTACTCACAAGCAGATAAGTTGAGAATGTGGACGTGTTGCTAGCTGTTACATAAAGATGTAAAGTGTGGTCATTTCACTGACTGAAACGTGATAAAAAAGATTGTAGAATGAAGAAGAGAGGTCATTCGCTATTTAGCAGGTAGGTATTAATGCAGAAAGGAAGGCTCACCAGTTGCACTGGCTCTTCAAGCAACAGGGTTTGCATGGGGAGATTCACCTCAAGAAGACTGGTTATAGGCATGGAATAAATGAAGAAAAATCACCTTCCTCATATAGCCAGGATGCAAGATTGAAATGGTTTCAATTTAAATTTAATTTCCTAATATCAGGCACAGAATAAATGCTCAAGACAATGAAGGTGTTTGCTGGGATATAATTGCCATTAGAAGAAACCAGGACACCAATAAACCACAAACATGCCTGGAAAGCATTTACATAGTCAGGCACTCTTGCTTACTTGTCAACATGCACTGGGGCAGAGGAGGGAATGTTGGATTAGTTAGATGTGTTTGGGGCCTCTTTAAAACATCTAAGGACACCAAAGGGAAGATGAATTTACTTAGTAGGATCTGGCTGAAGAAGAGAGGGCAGGACAGAAACAGCTTATCCACCTTTACCTCTAAGTACTCAGAGGAATCTGGCTTGGTTACTCACCGGGACACGGTCAGGGTATTTGGCTCGGATTTTGGCTGACTCGACACATCTGTGCTCTGTGAACAAAACTCGTAATTAGTCATTGCATAGTAATAGTATCGCCAGTGTCCTAGGCAGAGAGGGCAGCACCCGCAGGGACGGGAGCCTGCGGGGATCGCGACCGTCTTGCCCCCCCACGAAGGGGTCTCCAGCTGTTCAGGGAGGCCGTCCCCGGGCATCGCGCCACCCTTGGGCCAGGGCCGCAGGCGGCTGTCCGCCCACAGACAAGACGACAGGATCGGGGAGCCGACCGGGGTACAAAGAGTCGGGAGGCCCTGGGGCAGATGGCGACACAGGAGACGGAGGGCGGCGGGGCCGCCGCGGGCAGCGCCTGGCCCGGGCTCACCCTTACCCAGCGCGTGGTCCTCCTTGAACATCCACTTCATGGTGCGGGCCGGCGGGAAGCGGAGCCAGCGGTGGTGAGGCCCGTGTGCGGGCGGGAGGGGGCTCGTGTCGGGCGGCCGGGCCTGTCACTGTCACAGTCCCTGTCACAACAACAACAGCCACGGCAGGCGGGACTTCCGGCTCGCCAGCTCCCTAGCAACCACCCGAAACGCAGCGCTTCCGGAACGGGGGATCGAGGGGCGGGGCTGTAGCATCCGGGCATGCAGTCATTTAGCAGGCGCGAGGCCGCGCGTAAGTCCTGTCCGCGGCGTTCCCGGGGTACTCGAAGCTGCATTATGGGCTCCGCTACCACGGCAGGCGTTGCGCAGCCGTTCCTGGGCGCTCTCCCGTCTGACTGCAGTCGTCGGTCCTGGAATGTAGCGGTACGCGCTTATTGGCTGGCGCGCCCGTTCCCTCTCGGCGCTCTGATTTGCTGATAGGACCGGCGTCCCGTCAGTCTGGCGTTCCGCCGTTGCCACGGTGAGGGCGCGGGCGGTTCGCGATGGCTGGCGTGGAGCTATTCTCGCATCCCGCGCTCTACACGCGCTACCGGGCCGGGCTCTGCTCCGCTGCGGCGCTGGCACTGTTGCTCATCACGGTGCTCACCTACGTGCCGCCGCTGCTGGTGGCCTACCGGAGCCACGGTGAGCGCCACTCGACCCCACGCGGCCCGGCCCGGCCCGGCGCCGTCCTGAGGCTTCGCGCTATCTCTGCCCGCAGGTTTCTGGCTGAAGCAGAGCACGTACCTGGAGCAGCCAACTGTGCGTTTCCGGTACGNTTTCTGGCTGAAGCAGAGCACGTACCTGGAGCAGCCAACTGTGCGTTTCCGGTACGAGGTGCTCTTCGTGGCCACCATCGGGCCCGGCCCGGGCAGCTTCTTGGCGTGGAGCACGTTCCCGGCGTTCAACAGGCTCCAGGAGGACCGCCTGCGAGTCCCGCTCCTGTCGGTAGGCCTGCCCGGCGTGAGCCCGGAGTGGTGGTGGGAAGCAGGGCTGGGGAGTGGGGCTAGGGGAGCGGCAGCGGACGCAAAGGATGAATGTTGGTGGTGCCTGTGAGCAGGCAGCCTATCCTGCACTGCTGCCTTCAAGTTGTAGCAGCTTCATGCATAACCTCGTGCCTTACAGCAAAACTTGCTTAGGGCAAGTGATTTTTAACCAGTCCAGTTTTACTCCCTCTCAGTGTTATAGAATCGTTTGTATTGGAAGAGACCCTTAAGATCATCAAGTCCAACCATTAACCTAACACTACCAAGTCCACCACTACATCACATCTCTGACTGCCATTGGTAGTTTGCATGAACACATCAGCTTACTTTCCTCAAATTAGTTGTTACCCCGTCCTCCCCTGGCTTATCATGAACTGAAGTTTGCACAGATTGGTAGATAGACCCTGGTTTTGAAAGCAGGTATGTCCTTCCTAAAGCACATAGCCTCTGCCCTGCAGCCATTGTTCCTTTTGGGATTCAACAGTGGCTGTTATTTTTCTGCGTTACCTCTGTCATGTGTCCTGTTATGCTTGAAAAATAGCTGAAGTAGCAGACATTTGTGGCACTGAAGTGTAGCAGGCCTTGGCTCACAACCAGGAATTGGCATATAGGGGCCGTTAGGAGGCAGGCTGCAATGGCAAGAGGCAAAAGCCTGACCATCAGTCACACAGAGGAAGTGACAGAAGATCCAGCACTAAGGCATGCTTTGTAGCATGCAGGGGAAGTGGTTGGAATGGCATAGGGCAGAAGAGACCTTGAAGAGTCTGATGAGCTTTCTCTTCCTGGGGAGGGGCGGGGGCATATGAGATATTGTATTACAGACAAAATTGCAGGCTTCTTGCTGGTCTTTTGTCCTGTGCCTATAAAGTCAAGCAGCTTGTTATTGCTTTCCTAATTATGCAGTTTATTTGCTTCCTTAATATGTCTGTGCTGCAGTTGTGGAGATTCCCTGGGGTTTTACCTTTTGTTTTCTTTTTAACAGAAGCTCCCATTTTTGGAAAAAAATTAATAAAAAAATCTTATTGATTCTTTTAGACTAGAGAAGAAGACAAAAATCAAGATGGCAAAATGGATCAGTTGCATTTTAAATTGGAACTTCCACTACAACCTATGGAGCACGTAGTTGGTGTTCAGCTGATTCTACTCTTTTCCTACCAGCTTTATGTGAGCATTTTTAGTTTGATTTGTTGTGACACGTAGACCCAGGGTAATATTCCGGTAGTGGTTATGCAAAGGATGAAAGAACCTCTCCGCATTTGAAATTCCTAACTAAAAGATTTATTTTACTTACAGATATTTAATTTTCTCCTGCTCTGTTGGGTCATTCCTAGTCTAGCTCTGTTGCATATTTTGATATGTTTTGTTAGTTGTTTGGGGTTTTTCTTAAGCTGTATATTCTCTTGGGCTGTAGTGCAGCATATAGGACAGAGATGCACAACAGTGGCTATCAGTGTAGGTGGCATCAGGAAATAACTGAGCGCCTTGCAGAAGGCAGAAGGATGTGCATTCTTACATACTTCTGTCTTGACCTACCCAGTTAGTCTACAGAGGTGGAGGGGCAGACTGTTGCAGCAGCCTAAAACTCCATAGATTTTTTGCTTACTGAACAGCTCTTCAAGCAATAGTAATAATTTGCCAGGCTCTTCTGTATCTTTTAACTGTGAGGGGGAAGAAAGTGTTATAGGGAGACAGGAAAATAAAATTCTGCTGCCATTGTATCTCAAGTGGCAGTGCAATTATATAACTAAAGCAGTGAGTAAAACACTAGTGCTCAGAGAACCCATGGATGTATCTGAAAGGAGAAATAGTATAGAGCTGTGTTGGATGTAGCCACAAAGACAAGAAGTTGTTTTACTAGGGAGATTAGGCTTAGTTTATCCAAGTGACTCTTGATGATTGCAGATGGACAAACTTAGCAAGCATAGCTGTGTAGTGTAGAAAACGTTCTTAAACCTATGAGACCCAGAGTAAAGGACTGACAGTCCTAAACTTGTGTTGAAGTATTAGTTCAGTGATTAGTATCACACAGAGTTATGATATTGACAACACCTTTGTTTTACAGCAAATGTGAAAAATTTCCTTCAGATTGAGCGGCTGATAAGCGCTAAGGAACTTCTTTGTTTCTTATTGCAGAGCAGGAGTCCTTAGCTGGCTCTGCTAGGTATTTTAAAGTGTGTCTCCAACTAATGTGTTTAGTGATCTTGCTGCTTTTCACATGTTATAGCAAGTTAAATCTTTCTGCCATTAGCCACAAACTGTCAGGCTTCAATGAATTTCCAGTGGAACTTTGGTTTATAAAGTTAGGTAGCTAACAACTAAAGCAGGTCACTTAAACTAATTCATATTTCTTATCTGGTATTCTCTTGTTTAGACTAATGTGATGCTCTGAAACTTAAGAGTCAGAAAGAAATCAAATCCATGCAGAAAATTTCTACATACAAAGAGGTAGAACAGGGTGTTGTGTCATCTCCCCTGCTAAATTCTCTTTTCTCATGTTCACCATTTCAGAGAATGTCAACATTTGTGATGCAGAGCATGGCTTTTCTTCAGTTTTTTTCTCCTGTGCCAGGGTCTCACCTCTATGTGAATGGAGACCTGAAATTGAACCAGAGGCAGTTACTTAACCATTGTGGACTGGATACCAGATACAATGTGAGGAAACTTTTTTCCTTCCCCATCATTTCCACCCACCCCACCCTTCTCATTGTAGTACCATAAGTGGCACCCTAGTTATTTGTACTCCTGCACAGAGTGGACTCTAGAACTTTGGAAGTGGTGTTTTCTTCTTAGGCTGAAAGGCGGAAGAGGTTATTCTGCCAAGACGTTCAGTCTGATGTTTCTGTGTATTCCTTCAAGGGCATGGATACTTTGCATAAGAAACTTGGTAGAATGACTTTCTTGAAGAGTGAACAAATAATGCAAGTATCTCCTTGTTGTAACAGGTGTCCGTGGTGAACGGTACAAGTCCTTTTGCGAGTGACTATGATCTAACAAACATCATTGCAGCATATTGGGATAGAAATGGTAAGCCTGGGATAGAAATGGTAAGCCTAAGTGTATAGCTGCAAATTACAGGGCAGCAGTAATTAGCATATTGGCAGCTGTTCTGTGAGGATTTGAGTTCTGTATGAAGACTGAACCTTGACATCCTTTAACCTGGATGTTTCCTTTCCCCATTTTAGTGACAACAGTATTTTCAGATCCCAACCCTGTTTGGATGACTGGAAGAGCAACAGATACACCATTTATCATTAATGCCACTATTCGTTACCCAGTGGAAGTTATCTCATATCCTTTGAAAACTTCATAAACTGTGACATAACTAGCTTGCATGATTTGGGCCTTCGTATATTGGCTAAATGAAAACTGTTTACTTCTAGACTTGTTACTAAACTTTTCCTTTGTTAGCTAAGCAAATGCTATAGTTCTGGAGTTAACCAAATACGTATTTGCCCGTTCCTCCAGGTGGTTCTACTTGCATAATCACTTTTTGCCTTTCTCTACTGGGAACCTTTGTTGCTTTTCAGCCTAGCTAAACTGGCCTTTAAGGCAGTTTCTTAGCCATTCACAGTGAATATCCTTAGTAAGTCTTGCTTTGCTTGTGCAGCACCTACATGATACTGTGTTCTTTGACGTAAAGCAAATAATTAGAAATCTGTGTGCAAGGTAAGCTCACCAAATAACCCCCACAGTGGATGTGGCAAGTCTGTTAAATGCGCTGACAGACCCGAAATTTTTTTTTCTACAACATAATGCTTCATTCATTATGTTCTTTACTCCTTTTCTCAGACAAGAACAAGCCTGTGTTTAAAAGAATNCCTCTCGGCGCTCTGATTTGCTGATAGGACCGGCGTCCCGTCAGTCTGGCGTTCCGCCGTTGCCACGGTGAGGGCGCGGGCGGTTCGCGATGGCTGGCGTGGAGCTATTCTCGCATCCCGCGCTCTACACGCGCTACCGGGCCGGGCTCTGCTCCGCTGCGGCGCTGGCACTGTTGCTCATCACGGTGCTCACCTACGTGCCGCCGCTGCTGGTGGCCTACCGGAGCCACGGTGAGCGCCACTCGACCCCACGCGGCCCGGCCCGGCCCGGCGCCGTCCTGAGGCTTCGCGCTATCTCTGCCCGCAGGTTTCTGGCTGAAGCAGAGCACGTACCTGGAGCAGCCAACTGTGCGTTTCCGGTACGAGGTGCTCTTCGTGGCCACCATCGGGCCCGGCCCGGGCAGCTTCTTGGCGTGGAGCACGTTCCCGGCGTTCAACAGGCTCCAGGAGGACCGCCTGCGAGTCCCGCTCCTGTCGGTAGGCCTGCCCGGCGTGAGCCCGGAGTGGTGGTGGGAAGCAGGGCTGGGGAGTGGGGCTAGGGGAGCGGCAGCGGACGCAAAGGATGAATGTTGGTGGTGCCTGTGAGCAGGCAGCCTATCCTGCACTGCTGCCTTCAAGTTGTAGCAGCTTCATGCATAACCTCGTGCCTTACAGCAAAACTTGCTTAGGGCAAGTGATTTTTAACCAGTCCAGTTTTACTCCCTCTCAGTGTTATAGAATCGTTTGTATTGGAAGAGACCCTTAAGATCATCAAGTCCAACCATTAACCTAACACTACCAAGTCCACCACTACATCACATCTCTGACTGCCATTGGTAGTTTGCATGAACACATCAGCTTACTTTCCTCAAATTAGTTGTTACCCCGTCCTCCCCTGGCTTATCATGAACTGAAGTTTGCACAGATTGGTAGATAGACCCTGGTTTTGAAAGCAGGTATGTCCTTCCTAAAGCACATAGCCTCTGCCCTGCAGCCATTGTTCCTTTTGGGATTCAACAGTGGCTGTTATTTTTCTGCGTTACCTCTGTCATGTGTCCTGTTATGCTTGAAAAATAGCTGAAGTAGCAGACATTTGTGGCACTGAAGTGTAGCAGGCCTTGGCTCACAACCAGGAATTGGCATATAGGGGCCGTTAGGAGGCAGGCTGCAATGGCAAGAGGCAAAAGCCTGACCATCAGTCACACAGAGGAAGTGACAGAAGATCCAGCACTAAGGCATGCTTTGTAGCATGCAGGGGAAGTGGTTGGAATGGCATAGGGCAGAAGAGACCTTGAAGAGTCTGATGAGCTTTCTCTTCCTGGGGAGGGGCGGGGGCATATGAGATATTGTATTACAGACAAAATTGCAGGCTTCTTGCTGGTCTTTTGTCCTGTGCCTATAAAGTCAAGCAGCTTGTTATTGCTTTCCTAATTATGCAGTTTATTTGCTTCCTTAATATGTCTGTGCTGCAGTTGTGGAGATTCCCTGGGGTTTTACCTTTTGTTTTCTTTTTAACAGAAGCTCCCATTTTTGGAAAAAAATTAATAAAAAAATCTTATTGATTCTTTTAGACTAGAGAAGAAGACAAAAATCAAGATGGCAAAATGGATCAGTTGCATTTTAAATTGGAACTTCCACTACAACCTATGGAGCACGTAGTTGGTGTTCAGCTGATTCTACTCTTTTCCTACCAGCTTTATGTGAGCATTTTTAGTTTGATTTGTTGTGACACGTAGACCCAGGGTAATATTCCGGTAGTGGTTATGCAAAGGATGAAAGAACCTCTCCGCATTTGAAATTCCTAACTAAAAGATTTATTTTACTTACAGATATTTAATTTTCTCCTGCTCTGTTGGGTCATTCCTAGTCTAGCTCTGTTGCATATTTTGATATGTTTTGTTAGTTGTTTGGGGTTTTTCTTAAGCTGTATATTCTCTTGGGCTGTAGTGCAGCATATAGGACAGAGATGCACAACAGTGGCTATCAGTGTAGGTGGCATCAGGAAATAACTGAGCGCCTTGCAGAAGGCAGAAGGATGTGCATTCTTACATACTTCTGTCTTGACCTACCCAGTTAGTCTACAGAGGTGGAGGGGCAGACTGTTGCAGCAGCCTAAAACTCCATAGATTTTTTGCTTACTGAACAGCTCTTCAAGCAATAGTAATAATTTGCCAGGCTCTTCTGTATCTTTTAACTGTGAGGGGGAAGAAAGTGTTATAGGGAGACAGGAAAATAAAATTCTGCTGCCATTGTATCTCAAGTGGCAGTGCAATTATATAACTAAAGCAGTGAGTAAAACACTAGTGCTCAGAGAACCCATGGATGTATCTGAAAGGAGAAATAGTATAGAGCTGTGTTGGATGTAGCCACAAAGACAAGAAGTTGTTTTACTAGGGAGA
This sequence comes from Aramus guarauna, assembly GCA_013400195.1. Lineage (NCBI taxonomy): Eukaryota > Metazoa > Chordata > Aves > Gruiformes > Aramidae > Aramus > Aramus guarauna. The sequence continues at coordinate 399,297 of VXBL01009560.1, forward strand.
TTAGGCTTAGTTTATCCAAGTGACTCTTGATGATTGCAGATGGACAAACTTAGCAAGCATAGCTGTGTAGTGTAGAAAACGTTCTTAAACCTATGAGACCCAGAGTAAAGGACTGACAGTCCTAAACTTGTGTTGAAGTATTAGTTCAGTGATTAGTATCACACAGAGTTATGATATTGACAACACCTTTGTTTTACAGCAAATGTGAAAAATTTCCTTCAGATTGAGCGGCTGATAAGGGCTAAGGAACTTCTTTGTTTCTTATTGCAGAGCAGGAGTCCTTAGCTGGCTCTGCTAGGTATTTTAAAGTGTGTCTCCAACTAATGTGTTTAGTGATCTTGCTGCTTTTCACATGTTATAGCAAGTTAAATCTTTCTGCCATTAGCCACAAACTGTCAGGCTTCAATGAATTTCCAGTGGAACTTTGGTTTATAAAGTTAGGTAGCTAACAACTAAAGCAGGTCACTTAAACTAATTCATATTTCTTATCTGGTATTCTCTTGTTTAGACTAATGTGATGCTCTGAAACTTAAGAGTCAGAAAGAAATCAAATCCATGCAGAAAATTTCTACATACAAAGAGGTAGAACAGGGTGTTGTGTCATCTCCCCTGCTAAATTCTCTTTTCTCATGTTCACCATTTCAGAGAATGTCAACATTTGTGATGCAGAGCATGGCTTTTCTTCAGTTTTTTTCTCCTGTGCCAGGGTCTCACCTCTATGTGAATGGAGACCTGAAATTGAACCAGAGGCAGTTACTTAACCATTGTGGACTGGATACCAGATACAATGTGAGGAAACTTTTTTCCTTCCCCATCATTTCCCCCCACCCCACCCTTCTCATTGTAGTACCATAAGTGGCACCCTAGTTATTTGTACTCCTGCACAGAGTGGACTCTAGAACTTTGGAAGTGGTGTTTTCTTCTTAGGCTGAAAGGCGGAAGAGGTTATTCTGCCAAGACGTTCAGTCTGATGTTTCTGTGTATTCCTTCAAGGGCATGGATACTTTGCATAAGAAACTTGGTAGAATGACTTTCTTGAAGAGTGAACAAATAATGCAAGTATCTCCTTGTTGTAACAGGTGTCCGTGGTGAACGGTACAAGTCCTTTTGCGAGTGACTATGATCTAACAAACATCATTGCAGCATATTGGGATAGAAATGGTAAGCCTGGGATAGAAATGGTAAGCCTAAGTGTATAGCTGCAAATTACAGGGCAGCAGTAATTAGCATATTGGCAGCTGTTCTGTGAGGATTTGAGTTCTGTATGAAGACTGAACCTTGACATCCTTTAACCTGGATGTTTCCTTTCCCCATTTTAGTGACAACAGTATTTTCAGATCCCAACCCTGTTTGGATGACTGGAAGAGCAACAGATACACCATTTATCATTAATGCCACTATTCGTTACCCAGTGGAAGTTATCTCATATCCTTTGAAAACTTCATAAACTGTGACATAACTAGCTTGCATGATTTGGGCCTTCGTATATTGGCTAAATGAAAACTGTTTACTTCTAGACTTGTTACTAAACTTTTCCTTTGTTAGCTAAGCAAATGCTATAGTTCTGGAGTTAACCAAATACGTATTTGCCCGTTCCTCCAGGTGGTTCTACTTGCATAATCACTTTTTGCCTTTCTCTACTGGGAACCTTTGTTGCTTTTCAGCCTAGCTAAACTGGCCTTTAAGGCAGTTTCTTAGCCATTCACAGTGAATATCCTTAGTAAGTCTTGCTTTGCTTGTGCAGCACCTACATGATACTGTGTTCTTTGACGTAAAGCAAATAATTAGAAATCTGTGTGCAAGGTAAGCTCACCAAATAACCCCCACAGTGGATGTGGCAAGTCTGTTAAATGCGCTGACAGACCCGAAATTTTTTTTTCTACAACATAATGCTTCATTCATTATGTTCTTTACTCCTTTTCTCAGACAAGAACAAGCCTGTGTTTAAAAGAATCTGTATGGAGCACACTTCTTATGAAATTTGTTTGCCTGCCTGAGTATTACTAATAACTACTTTCCGGTGAGTCAGGGACGAAATAGGCACTTTCCACAGAATTGGTTTAAATGTCTTCTAGGACAAACATTCTCTGCAGCTTTTGTTACAAACTACGGTAAAGGTTTCTAGGGGCTCAAAGGCTTCGCATTTGCTGCACAAACTGATGTCTTAATGAGTTTTGTGCCTTTCTACCTTTGATTTCCTTTGTTTCATTATTGCAGTATCAGAAGCTTCTTCATTAACACTCCTTGACTTTCTTTAAATATCAGCCAGGCTTCTGGGAAATTATTAAATTTGCCTGGATCCAGTATGTCAGTATTCTCGTTATCTTTCTTTGGGTGTTTGGTAGGATTAAAATGTTTGTGTTCCAGAATCAGGTGTTGACTACAACTTCGATATCACCAGTTCTGCCGGTGTCTCCAGTGCGGTCCTACAAACAGCACCTGTCCTGAGGACATGCCTGAGAACACTTTTAAGAAATGCAGTTCAAAAATAGATAACTGCTTTTATTCTCTATACACTTTGTACTTTGGAAGATCAGAACTTTCTCAGTATGTTCCAAGTACGCTCTGTTTGTGCTTCCTTTTTAAAATGCACGTTCATTCATCTGTTACTCTGGGAACACTGCTTTGGGACTGGAAATTTTAGTATTTTTGACAGGTTAAGAAAAGAACCTAGTTATTTTTTGCAAGAAGAACACACTACCAAAACCATTAGAAAGCAATGACACTGCTTTTGCATGATCTTAATTTTGCTAAACTTTGAAGACTGAAAATAATATGCTAACAGTAACCACATAAGCCATTTTTTCTGTCTTGTAAATTAATTCACTGCTGAGGTAACGTTCTGTCAAGAGCTTTTGTACATGCATTTGCACACTATGATAGGAAAACAAGGAATGTGGAAAAAATGTATGCATGAGTTCAGGTCAGAGCCACACTTCTGTAACTGTGGATATACGTGCTCAATAACCCATTTAGTTATTGAATTGGATGATGGATAAAGTCAAGGTTGATGTGAGAAACTGGGTTGTGGGTGATAATGTCTGCAAGGTTTTCACAATCATTTACTATTGGCATTGTTACTGTAGCACTAAACCATTAATTGTTAATAGAGAATAGTAAAACAGAGAAGCCTGGTATTTATTTAAAGAAAACTAACAAAAAAAACCTATCAGAGAAGCTTCAGAGTTCCAAGGCATGTGAGTAATTACTTTTAGAACTTAAATGATAACTTAGATAAAAATTATATCAATTATAGTCACCTGGTGAGCACTGAAAGACTATGTCCCTCATTCCAGATTAGCAGGAGGGAAGTTGGTATGGAAGATTATTTATTTTCTCTTTCTGGACTTACTTTTTATGGCAGACAAGCTTAGAAGGGGAAACAACAAATTTCCATTATGTTTTCAGTGTTGTAGTTAAGATTTAATTCTAGCAAAGCAGTATTATGGTAGGAGAGAGTCTAAAACAATTCTAGATGCTAGTTAACAAAATTCTGAGTGTCTTTGGTTCTCTTGAACTCTTAAGACATGGTGCAGCTATTGAAATGTGAAAGAGCAACTTGTATAGCAGTACCACATCTTTTGGCCATTATCCTCTAGAATTCAACATCCTGGCAGTTTGAAGACCTGCCTATTCCTTTCTCTTTCCTCAAAACAGCCAGCTTCTTTTTTTTTTTTTTTTTTTTAATCTTCTGTTTATTTTAAACTTTGTAGTTGTGCAGCTTGCATTTCTCCCATTTTTTACGCTCTGGATGGACTCCAGCCTATTCTTCAATGCAAGTGAAACATTAATGTGGGGAGCTCTGTCTTGGTTATTCAGCAAACTTTTGTGCTTGTGAAACTTAACGTATTTACATGTGAATTGTAAATTATTGCAAGGTGCATTTGCTATTAATACACCTATATATTTTGGGTTGAAATCTCCAGCTTGCTCTTTGAAGTTTGTACCTGGCAGCCTAGGACTACTGATAATTGCCTTTGTATCAGAGTGCACAGAGTCACAGCAACTGTCTGCTGTTTTTTAACATTTCTAGGCACTACACAAGATAAATGAAGGGGCCTGCAGCTTGTTTCCCTGATATCTCAAGCTGATGTACATTCAGTCTGCTGTAGTACCAGCTCTTCTCCCTTGCAGTGATGATAGTGCTTGTGTGACTGCATGATTTAATTCAGGGAGTTCACTATGGTGAAGATCATCTTTACCAAATATACTTACTCTTTCAGATAAGTCAGTTCCCTGAATGAACTGATATGTCTCTGCACAAGCATTAGTGTGGGCATAATCAAGGGATAGAAAGCTCTGGAGAGACCACAGAACTCAATTTTAAGGGTTTGAGGTGTTGCACTTCCATAACAATGGCATGCCTGATGTTCCTCTAAGCTGAACAGAAGCCTGGTTAAGGTAGCAGCTTGAAAAGGAAAGAGGGCAACACCAGAAAACAAGAATACTGGGAGACCCTATCTCAGTTTTTTTCTCCTGTTGTATCCTTCCACAGTAACAAACAATGCTGCTCAGAGCAACAGTTCAGTGAATGCGTGTGAGAGAAAAAAGTGGTGAATAGGTCGGGTTCAGGAAATAACAGAGAAAATTTTCCTTGTGTTCTATTTTCCTTTAGAAGAAAGCTAGAAAAAATCCTCTACAGTAATTTAAGAGGAGAACTATTTAAGTTAAGAGTTAATTGCTTGCAGGTGGTGTGTAACTGTTTAGTATGACCTGAAGCAATCCCTCTATTTCTTTTGAAAGAGGTGTGTTTCACAACTGGGACTAGTAAGGGAATGCAGTGTAGAAGGACCAGTAAAGGCAGATGTGACTACAGCAGGGGGGGAAAAACCCCCGAACTGTTTGTGATACCTCTCTTATGGTAACTTCCTGGATCACTTTTATACTGACCATAGTTCTTGGTTCATATTTCTGACTCCTTTTTCAAGCTTGGAGAGGCATTCTACTTCTGTAAGTAACCAATAGATGAAAGGTAGGTAGGATTTTATGGCTGTAGCAGTAAACTGAAGTACAAGGAAAAAATACCTTGTATGTCAGCTTACTGCTACAGCCTGAGAAGCCACTGCAACTAGCATTAAAGGACCTGTAGGAAGGAGTCATCTTATTTTGGAAGGTGCTCTGTGAGGACTCTTCCTTCAGCTTGCTAAGCAACAGAAAATAAAAAGACAGGTAAAAATACCACTGCAATCCACCACAGTGCTACTACATGGATCTTCTGTGTACGTGTATGCCAGGCAGCAATCTAAATGCTGTTCATTGAGAAGGATGCAGAGGCATGTTAGGATTAATCAGGTTTCTGTAAGTGGCTCTGCAAGAGGAAAAAGTAAGTAGCTGATTAAAAGTCCTATGTATAAATAAAAGTGGGAATGTGGACTTGTAAGGGCTGTGCTTCAGGAGTTTTTGAAGGGGTGACGCTATGACGAAAGAACCCACCTCTATGCTTATTTCTTAACTAGCCAAACAGCCTATTTGTGGGGGTAGGTCCTTTCAGTTCCCCTTTGCAGGATGCGGCTGGACCGGGGGTGGGCCGTGGGGCCTGCCGGAGGGGGAGGCGGAGGCAGCGGCGCGGCGGGCGGTCGTGGCAGGCGGGCCCGAGGCGCTGGG
>VXBL01009560.1:404936-427621 GCA_013400195.1 Aramus guarauna
GAGGGCCGCGGAGGAGAGGCCGTGGGGCGGTGCTGGGCGCGTGCCGGTCGGCGTGGGGCGCTGGGAGATGCAGCGGGCGGGCGACGCTGCCAGGGGACGGCTTCGGTGAGGCAGCCGGGACCCTACAGGCCGGGCGATGTTCGCCCGCCGTGCAGCCGTTTGCAGAAGGCTCTCCGCCGTCTGCTGGTCCTACTCGAGTGGCCGGGTGCTGGGCGGTGCTGGGCGGCGCGGGCGGGCGGGCCTCCTCTGCCAGGCTCTGGGATGCTCCGGGTGCGGGGCGGATCGGTTCCTTCCCGGGCTCCTCCCGCTGACCCGGCGCCTCGGCCACGTCTGAAAGCGGCTCATTGTCTCCATAGGCAGCTCGGATCCGCGGCGGTGCCGGGAAGCAGCGGGAAGGTACGGGCAGGCCGGGGTGTGTGTGTGGGGTTGTCCCACAGGGCTCATCGTCCCGGTCGGCGGGCGAGTCGGGCGATGACAGACCTTTTTTTTGTTTTCGGTATCTAACAACGGTATTTATAGTCATTTGCACTGCCTTTTAGGAGGTGTTTTTTTACCGTTCGCACACGCCCCTACTTGTGCTGGCGAAGTAGCGGTAATACCCGGTGCGGCGGGAGCCGTGGAGTCGCGGCCTCCCGCCTGCCGCGGTGCCGATGTCGCACAGTCCCGAGCTGGGTGTTGCTTGAGGTGTAGTCAGTGGACAGAGGTAAAGCTGTTGAAAATCTGCCTTTTTTTCAAACCCCACCCCCCCCCACCTCAGAACATGGCTGATTCGGGTTAAGGTGGTTTTGTTTGCTGGTGTTAGATGGGATCAGGTGCTTTAGAGAACATTTCCCGTCATTCTGGGAAATCTCTTCCCACTTTTCTACTGTATCCAGCCTCTGTTTCTAGGTGAAAGTGACATACTGGACCAAAGAATTTGTCGGTTTTTCTTAGTTGCAGCAGTTGCTCCGGTGAGGCAGACAGGGCAGACCTTGGCCCATTCATCCTCAGGCTGAATTCGAGGACACTATTGTACCAGTGCAGGCAAAGTCTCAAATAAATGAATAGCATCCAGTCACTGCGAAAGTCTCTTTGCCACCCCAGTTTTGCCATCCTTAAAAATAGTAAAAATTCCTAACAAATGTTGCAATTGAGCGGACCTCATTTCTTGAACACAGGTAATTCTGGTAGCTGAAAACACTTTGCGATCCTCAGCTGCGCTGCGTGGAGAAATAGGGCTGTGCCTCAACACTGCCATTTGTTCAGGCTGGACAACGTTATCTAACTCAAAACAATGAAAAAAAAAAAGCGCCCATTAGCTTTATTTTAAATAATTTTTTATGGATGATCATGGAATCTAGGGCATGTTTCATTGTATTAGCAAGTATTTAAGCTTGATGATTACTGGAAGCGACTCTTCCAATCTTATTTTCCACTAGGTTGTAAAAGGAAGTACGTTTTCAAAAGCTAAATTAGTATTATCAACTGAAATGCTAATACAATGTCAGAATTCAAAATGTCTGATTACAGTACATTTACTGGACTTTTATTATTTCTGTTGCAGTTTCACTGTTGTATTAAAAAAAAAATTAGGCAGGTTTATTAATTATTCCAAATAGCTAGCAATGACCAGCTATTGGAAAGACTTTTAACTCTTTTGGAAGTACCAGTGGTTCGAGGAGGCACCCTCTGAACATAACTTTTTTCTTTCCCCATTCAAAGCCCAATCTGCATATTGTTGGTGATACAGTAAGCTTTTGCCTTGTGAAGATGTGTCGTTTCTAGCTGTGGAAGAATGCTGGAAAGTGACGTTTTGTCGGCTGGGCTATTTATAGTGCAAATTGCTAGTAATATTGTTGTGCAGTTTTCTTGGACTAGCTTTGTCATGGTCCTGGGTTTCACTTTTTTGAGCGGCAAACTATGTTTCTAATCATAGAATCTTATAAGCCATTCTGGTGGTGGTCGCACTGGTGTGATGCCGTATAGGTGAAGTATGTAGTGAGTAAACTTTTCCATAAGGTATAGTAGATCTTCATGTGATCTTTGCTCTGTTTATCATACCATGCAGAAACGTTTTCCTATTAATTCTATAAAATGCATGATGACATTTACCATTATCAATCTTTTCATCGTCAGTACTGAGGTGTTTCGGTGAATTATAAGTACATAATTGATACTTATATTCAACTCATATGATTGCTCTGAAAGTCAGCATTTAGTGTATGACAAGCATACAAGACAAAATATTTTTTAGCTGGCAAAAGATTGAGCACGTAATATAGCAGTAGGTATTAATTTTTAGTGGAAGAGATCAATCTGGGGAAGTAATTGAGTGTGTATTTTTGCATTTTCTGGAAGTTGAAGTAATTTCTGTGTAATCTGTAATGACTTTTGCTTTTAAAAGTGCTACATAAGCTTTTAAATAAAAGTGGGCTGGAAATTTTCTCAGACACAAAATGGCAGGGGAAGACTTTGACAAAGACAGCTAAGCTTCGGTTGCTCAGAAATCCTTTTACGGGAGCGGGTACTTGTAATGCTTCACTCAATTGTTTTGCTTTATTCCAGTCAGATTTTTCAGTCTTCCTATAACAGGCCCAGACCTGTGCGTTCTGAGGGAGTCTTTCATCCCAGCCTTTTGTCCCAAGTTCAGAGAGCCCATGTTTCTTTACAGCTCTGATCCGAGTTCCTCTCTTTCTACAGTTTTTTGTTATCCCAGGAAAAATGAGCAGTGTAATAGGAGAGATCTTTTTTTTTTCTACGAAGTTAATTTTTATTAATTTACGAGGTCTTTTCAGGTTGACTTCTGTAATGAAAGGAGGTTTACTGAGCAATTGTGCTCCTCTCGGTGCTGACCTGCAAAGATCTAATGACTCGATTCCAACATTACTTGTCTTATGTGACAAACAAATAAAAGTCCCTGAAAGCAAGAAGTAAATGATTATTCACAGCACAATTTATTTCCTTCTTCCTCCTCTATTTTTTTCTAGCATTCCAGGTCTGAAAAGTGCTCTGTTGAGAAAACAAGCTAGCTGGGATCAATGCCACCGCTCGCTGTATTTTTACCCTGCCTGATAAAACTGGATAGCTTTCTGTAATGCATCTAGTCTCTTGGCAAGCAATGGCAGATGCTAGTAGTCCTGCAGCTCAGCATTCTCTCAGAGCCAGTTTAAGTGATGAAGAAAATCATTGTTGGCCAGTTTGTATAATTAATTTTCTTTGAACGATATGTAAGAGTAGTTATTGAGGCAGGCACCGCTTCATCTAGTCCAGGATCTTGTTTCCATTAGTAGCCGTTAGCAGACAAGCCCAGTGACAGAGCTTGACTCTTGACTGTCAACTAAACCATACATGCAGATGCTTTTCAGATCGCATTTTGAACATTTGCATTGGCTTCTGAAGAGATGATTCTGCCTCGAGAATTTGTTAGTATTAGACTTTTGATTATTCTGCTGTTTGCCAGAGTTCTCCCTGAAGAAGTAGTATCAACAAAAGAAGTAATGCTACCATCACAGAAAAGGAATAACATTGTACGTGTTATTAAAATAATTTATGCTTAGCCGTATTCATTATGTACAAAAGCACATATTGTGATACCACCAAGTACTGCAATACTTTAGACGTCTCAGCTGAGAGATGCAAAAGGTGTTGAGTGCTCTGTGCTGCAACTTGATGTCCCTCAGTCTGATTTCATGAGTCGATGAGGAGGTGCTTGCTAGAGGGTTTTGTCACTGAGGTGGCAGCTGAAGTGGCAGTAATGCTAGGACATCTGGCCCCTCTGGTGCTTCTTCCTTTCCTCCCGTGTTTTTAGTCAGCATGCCTGCTCTAGTCAGGCAGGTGCAGCCACAAGGAAGCAGTGCTGTGAACCAAAGAAGGAAGAAAGGAGGCAGGAACAAGCCCCTTCTAGCTCTCCTGAGTGGAGCTTAGGCAGAGGAGGGCGGCACTGGCAAAAGGAGAGGCGAAGCGATGCAAAGCGAGTCACAGACTGGTGTTTCACCTAGTGACTGATGAAGTTTTGGCATATTGCGTTTCTGTGCTGAAAGAAAGAGCTTGCCTAACAGCACCCTCTGCTGAGTCTTGCAATGGAAAAAACAGATGATCAGAAGGGGCAGCCTGTATAGAATCATAGAATGGTTTGGGTTGGAAGGGACCTTAAAGATCATCTAGTTCCAACACCCCTGCCATGGCCAGGGACACCCTCCGCTAGCCCAGGTTGCCCAAAGCCTCCTCATCCAGCCTGGCCTTGAACACTTTCAGGGAGGGGGCATCCACAACCTCTCTGAGCAACCTGTTCCAGTGCCTCGCCACCCTCACAGTAAAGAATTTCTTCCTAATATCTGATCTAAATCTACACTTCTTCAGTTTAAAACCATTACCTCTCGTCCTATCGCTGCATGCCCCTTTAGGTACCAGAAGGCTGCTATGTGGTCTTACCCGGAGCCTTCTCTTCTCCAGGCTGAACAACGCCAACTCTCTCAGCCTGTCTTCATAGGAGAGGTACTCCAGCCCTCTGATCACCTTTGTGGCCCCCTCTGGACCCGCTCCAACAGGTTCACGTCCTCCTTATGTTGGGGGCCCCAGAGCTGAACGCAGTACTCCGGGTGGGGTCTCATGAGAGCCAAGCAGAGTGGGAGAATCCCCTCCCTCGACCTGCTGGTCATACTTCTTTTGATGCAGACCTGAATACGGTTGGCTTTCTGGGCTGCAAACGCATATTGTTGGCTCACGTTGAGCTTTTCATCAACCAACATCCCCCCCCTCCGAAGTCCTTCTCCTCAGGGCTGCTCTCAATCCATTCTCTGCCCAGCCTGTAGTTGTGCTTGGGTATCATAAGGTCCTGTCCCTCACAATTAAGGCAGTGATATGATGTAATCTCTTCAGTGTCTTTATAAACATATATGTGTGTCTAATATATATATTCAGCAACTTTAGGAGAAGGTGATTCTTCAGGGTATTCAAGAGCTGCTTTCTGCCTCAGCTAACATTTGTCAAAAATCATGAAAGAGCTTGGTGGGTTATAAAGTTGCACATTAAAGGGATGTAAGTCTAACCTGGGCTGAAAGCACCTTACTGCAGAATGCAATTGCAAATGGTAAAAGGGTAAAATGCAAATAGAAGTACATGTGCCCAATATGAGAAATGCAGAAATAAAAGGCGCTGTTTACTGAGAAAATCCAGTAAACTGGATGTGTATTTGGCCTCACGCACTGGAAACTGCCTGATAGAATACTCTTAAAGATGCTGCATTTTGTTGTGTAATTACTCATTTCTTTGTGGTGTCTCTGTGTGTGTGTATTCCTTATATACCTCCCAGCTTTCCCAAAAGGGTAGAGGATGAATCTTAAATACTGAAAGTGAGTATCTACTTAGTGCTTTACTTTGATATCACACTTTTTCTTGCAGTGTATATCATAGTTTATATCATACTGAAGAATAGGGAAATACTTGAGCTACAGTCATTTTACATATTATTTGTAGTGCTTATAGAGGGCAGACTACTTCAGACAGAAATTATGGACTAATATTCACGTTAGCTGGTTTTTCGTTGGCACCGTATTGTCTGTGACAGTACTTGGGTGGGAATTGGAGTGAGGAGAGATCCAAGAGGCAGTCAAGGCAGATGTGAATTTAAAAAAACAAACAGCTTTTGGTTTGACATCTACATGTTTTTATTCCTCATTTCCCCACCCTTGCCAATAAGGTATAAAGAACAGTTGGTGTTTGCATTTCTGCGGAGTGATCTTGATTAGAGTGGAGCAGCAGTTCTGCGTAGCTAGAGGAGAAATAGATTAATTCTTTAAAAAGCATCATTGAGTCTCTAAAAGCTATGCAGTTGGTTAGACTGTGAGGAGCTGCAGAATGCAGTCTCAGTGCAGAAAATGGCTAACATTTTGCAGGCAAGAAAGATTTGAGGTATTTATGGCTGGCTAGCTTTCAGGCATAGAATCTGTTTCAGGAAAACTTTAACTAGCAAATGCAACTACTTTTCCGCTTAGATTCTTTCATCACCTCTGTGTGGCAAAGTGTCAGTGCAGGCTACTGGATTGCTGATAATCCTCACAGCATGGAGAAACGTCTAGATGCTTCTGGTGCCATAGTATGTGAAAATTCAGTATTTGACCAAGGCAGATTTCATCTATGAAGAATGGCCATGCTGAATTAAACCAAAGGTTTTTATCTGTCTGCTCTTGTGCATGACAGTAGCAAATAGTGGATTGCTAGGGAAAAAGTTAAATAATACAGGAAATGTGATTTCTCCTAGTATACCTCCCAGATGCAGGCGTATATCTCGGGCCATCTACAGCTTAGACAATTGCTAAGCCACTGGCTGTAGCCTCATCTTTGCATTTAACAGTCCTTGTATTAGTCCTTCCACTAATTACTTTCAATTGATGTAATCGTTTGTTGAACTCTTGTATAGTCTCGCTGCCACAGCATTTTGAGGCAGACTGTCACATATTTATGATGCGGTGTGCAAAAAGGTTTTGTCGTTAGTAGTCATTTAATTGAATTTCCCAATTTTCCTGTTTTGAGCAGCTGTGAGAGAGTGTTTTTGCAGTTGCTCTCTCGAGGCCAGTTGTGATTTCCCTGTCCAGGGAGCCCCTCTTCCAGGCTGAGGAGTGATAGTCACGTCAGTATTCCTTTTATGGAGGTCATTGACTGTCCTTGTGCTTGATCATTGCACCTTACTGTATTCTGCTGTATTGTCTTGAAGAATTATTGTGGGCAGGTTAGCGCGATGCTCATAAAGTCATTGATCCCATATAGAGTCAGGACTTGTTGGGATCCAGTCAGGAGATCTTGGAGCTATGCCAAGGGCCAATTAATTTCATAGTTAACATTTCATGGTTTAGTGCAGTGCCAAGGTATCAGTTTATAGACCAGACTACACCGGTCATTCTTCAGCTTTCATACTGATTGTGCAGCAAAATGCAAAAGCCAACTCGCAGTCTATTTGGTCCACAGACACCCCTCCCCCCATTCCACTGCCAAAAAATTGGCGGCATATTTGTTTGCTGTCCAGAGCAAAAAGAGGAGACTGGGCTACTTTTTCCATGCTTGTCTGTCTGGGTATATTAGTAGCGATTTGAGTGAACATATTGACATCTGTGTCTTGTAAAAAAAGTATGCTCTTTTTGTGGCTTTGAATTTGCTTATGAAGCTGGCCCTGAAAAATAAGATTATTGATGAACACTCTGTTACATTTGTTATTTTGTTACTATCCTTTCAGATAGAAATATGGAAATCTACCTACATATTTTTTGTCCCATTTTGCTATTTGGAAAAAAAAAAAAAAAAGGCATCTTGAAGTGAAAACAATAAAGGTTACTGTATGGAGAAGCTGGCGAAGTATGGACTGGATTGAGCGGACAGTGAGGTGGATTGAAAACTGGCTGAAGGCCAGGCCCGCAGGGTGGCAGTCAGTGGAGTGAAGTCTACTTGAAGGCCAGTAACTAGCAGTGTACCCCAGGCGTCAGTACTAGGCCCAGTCCTGTTCAACATCTTCATTAACGATCTGGATTATGGGAAAGAGTGAAGAGCAAGTTTGCTGATGATAGGAAACTGGGAGGAGTAGCTGATACTGGGAGGCCTTATCAATTTTCATAAATATCTGAAGGTAGAGTGTAAAGAAGATGGAGCTAAGCTCTTTCCAGTGCTTCCCAGTGACAGGACAAGAGGCAAGTGGCACAAATGGAAACACAGGAGGTTCCCTCTGAACATCAGGAAACACTTTTTTACTGTGCAGGTGATGGAGCACTGGCAGAGGCTGTCCAGCAAGGTTGTGGAGTTTCCCACCTTGGTGATATTCAAAAGTCATCTGGACACGGTCCTGGGCAGCTGGCTGTAGGTGGCCCTGCTTGAGCAGATGGACCGTATGACCTGTACGAGGTGCCTGCCAACCTCAGTCGTTCTGTGATTCTGTGAGACGAAGCAGAGTCCTTTAATCATTTAATACTTGGAAATGACAAAAGAATTGGAGCAGCTTGATGAGAAAGATGTGGTTTTTTTTTTTTTTTAGTTTGTTTCACAGAAGTTGTGTGGGTTTATCCTTTTGACTGTTCATGTGTATTTCGCAAGGTTGGCAGTTAGCTACATGCTTCTGTAATGTGAATAGTGACCCAGTAGGCTTGCGTGATCAATCGTAGGGGAGGCCTAGAATGACTCCAGCTGAAAAAAAATCCATGTAAATGATTTTGTGACATGATTACACAGTAGATGGCCAAAAGGTATAATACTGATTAATTTAAAGACCTGTGTCCATGGCTCAAGCTGCTTTCTGTTGGCAGCCATGGTCTAAGCCCCGCCCTCCTTCCCTTCTATGCCTTTTCATTCCCTACCTTCTTCCAGCTACAGTGCTGATCTGTGCTGTGCTGTGAGTTGTTTCAACACTAAAGAGCTAGGTGAAGAAGAATGAGCGGGTAGCTTTCTTCCAGACTAGCTGACTGAAACAGCTTGGCAGAGTGTCTGATAAGCAGCATTGCGACTATACAAGAGAGGCTTAGGGGCCATGGGTTTCATCCTAGGAGGTTCAGTTGCAGTCATACGTCATGGATACTTGCACAGAGTTGATGAGAATGTGGATCCACTGGAGGAAAGGGCGTTGCCTCAGTGGGCAGCACAACCACTAAAACCTCATTGATAACCACAGTTTTAGAGATTAATAAATGCTGTTGCTAAGCTACAGAAACAGGTTGTATGGTGAAATAGGAAACAGAATAAAACAGTAAAAAGGCATTTTTAGCTGAGTCGGTATAAACTAGAGCAGATGTAAAGAGTATATGGAACTTTGTGTCCAAAGAAGAGCAACGCAGCCGGTGAAGGGTCTAGAGAACAAGTCCTGTGAGGAGCGGCTGAGGGAACTGGGGTTATTTAGTCCAGAGAAAAGGAGGCTGAGGGGACACCTGATCGCTCTCTACAGCTACTCAAAAAGAGGTTGTAGCCAAGAGGGAGTTGGTCTGTTCTCCCAAGTAACAAGCAACAGGATGAGAAGAAATGCCCTCAGATTGCTCCAGGGGAGGTTTATATTGGATATTAGGAAAAATACCTTCACCAAAAGGGTTACCAAGCATTGGAACAGGCTGCCTGGGGAAGTGGTTGAGTCACCATCCCCGGAGGTATTTAAAAGATGTGTAGATGTGGCTCTAAGAGACATGGTTTAGTGGTGACCTTGACAGTGTTAGGCTTACAGTTGGACTTGATGATCTTAAAAGGTCTTTTCCAACCTAAACGATTCTATGATTCTGTATCTTACAAGTGAGAGATGGTTCTTTGGGGGAGAAACTTCTGCCATCAAGCAAGTACCTTACTCATTTGCCTTGCTCTCCTTACAAGATACTGTATGATACCAAAGGTAGATGCTTTTATCGACTCCTTTTTCCTACTCAGCTCATATGTCTGCTGGTTTTCTTGTCTTACAAACAAAAGTTTAGTAGCAAAAACTGTGTTCATTTAAGATAGAACGCACGTCTTTATGCGGTGAAGAGACATTTAGACAGTCAAAGGAGCCAAAACTGTCCATTTCTACTATCTCTTTCATTTGACCATTTATTTCAGCTTTTGGTACTAATTAATAGTCTTTTTTCATGTTTCATTAGGCTAGCACTAAACCTTAATGCATTTATTATGTCAAATGAGTATCCGTCTATATTCGCTAGTCTGCATGGTTTACTTTTAGGAATCCAGAGTGTGTTGATATATGTACCTTTCACAGTGACAAGAAAAAAAATTGTCTAAATGCAGCTAGATAGCACATGCTTACATGTAAAACTCTCGAGATGATCTTTGTAGGAGAGGATTCTTATTTTCCTAATACCATGCCTGCTAACACTGCTTACAAGTGGAGTCTGCAAAAGTGAGAGCGCAAAGGGGTAAGTGCCAAAAACCTCTAGTAAAAAGTTGAGGCACGCATGTGGCTTAAACTTTGACTTCAAAGTAAAACAGAAGTCCACTTGGGGTTGACATGCCTAAATTTTTCTAGGAGTTACATGCATACTAATTATAATTCATAAATGGATAATTCCTTAAATGAAAGCTCAGGGTATTCAGTCACAGGGTATATGAGCTCCAGCCCGAAGACACGTCAGCTGCTTTTTCATTTTAACATCTGTGGCCAGATGCAGCTTCAGGTTGCGAGTTTTTACCCATCTCCTGCAATTTGGAAGACAGGGCGTTGTGCACAGACATCAGTCGGTGTAGCGCCCTACCGTCTCTACAGGGTATGGTGCTCGGATTAAATAAGAAGATTATTTTTATTTCAGTAACCACAGTTACTGAAGTTCTCATCTACTCCTTTGAAGAGACAGAAGCCCTTGTAATGTTAGACTGAAAAGAATAGTAGAGCTGCATCAACCCAAGGTTTTCTTCAGCATCCAGTATTTACTCCAAACTTACTTCTTTTGTGATCTTTCTGCTACGCGTTATTTTCTTTAAGTTTCAGACACCTGCCATCTGCAGATGATCATCTCCCAGTGCCACTGATTAAGGAAGCAAATAGTGCCAAATACATACATGCATATTTTTAGAGAAAGGTTTTACTAATGCAAGAGTTTGTATTGTGTAAGTTTTATTATTATTGTCGTGCCACAGGAACAATGTTTCACCAGAATTTTCCTTCTCTCTTTCAGGTTTTTTAATTGCTTTTCCTCGTCGAGAATGGCAAGGATTCGGATTCCTAGCACAATCGTTATACTTTTTGTTACGGTTCAGACTGGATTCTTACTCTTCATGTATGCCCGGTACAGTAGCTTCATGCCTCAGTCTGAGGAGAAACCATCTCAAGTCCACATCCTAATTCTCTCCTCTTGGCGGTCAGGATCATCTTTTGTCGGTCAGCTTTTCAGCCAGCACCCCAGCGTCTTCTACCTGATGGAGCCCGCATGGCATGTGTGGGTTACAATGTACCAGAACAGTGCCAAGGTCTTGCACATGGCAGTGCGGGACCTAGTCAGGTCGGTCTTTCTGTGTGACATGTCCGTGTTTGATGCTTACATGCCTTGGAAGAGAAACTTATCCGATCTTTTCCAGTGGGCAGTGAGTCGGGCTCTGTGTTCAGCTCCTGCTTGTGACTCTTTTCAACGTACTGACATAACCAGTGAAATGGCGTGCAAGACTCTTTGTGGACGGTACCCATTCAGCAAGGTGGAGGAAGCCTGTAAAACTTACAGCCACGTTGTCATCAAGGAGGTTCGATTCTTTGACTTGAAGGTCCTCTACCCCCTTCTCACTGATCCGTCCCTGAATCTCAAAATTATTCATTTGGTCCGTGACCCCAGGGCAGTTGTCAAGTCACGGGAGCAATCGGTCAAAGCGTTAGCCCGTGACAATGGAATTGTTTTAAGTACCAATGGCACTAAAGTGGAAGACAGCAAATACAAAGTAATGCAAGAGATTTGTAGAAGTCATGTTCAGATTTATGAAACAGCTACTCTAAAACCACCTAGTTTCCTTAAAGATCGCTATTTGATGATCCGTTTTGAAGATCTGGTCAGAGATCCGTTATCAGAAATCTCAGAAATGTATCAATTTGCAGAGCTTAGTTTGACCCCCATGCTCAAAAGCTGGATCTATAATATCACACATGGACAGGGACCAGGAAAAAAAAAAGAAGCCTTCAAAATCACATCTCGAGATGCAGTTAGTGTTTCACAGGCCTGGAGAAATGTTCTTTCCTTCCAGAAAATTAAGAAAATACAGGAAGTTTGCAAAGGTGCTATAAACATGCTTGGCTATCAGCTGGTGGATTCAGAAAAAGAACAAAGAGATCTGTCATTGGATTTGGTGTTGCCAAGACGACAAAATCAATTCAGTTGGTCATCATTTAATCCAAAGCACTGAGACATTATTTTTGGAGAGATCGGGAGTGGGGGGGTAGGGGGTGTAGACAGTTGAGTATTTGTCTACTGTACACCATATAGGTAATTTGAAAATCCTTGGCCGATGAGTTTAGCTATCTTCCTGTCTGCTGTTTTTCCGTAAGGGAAGGAGTTTTTTTCTGAGTTTCTTACACCGCAAAAAAAACAAAAAAAAGCATGAGAAATGCTGCGAGATACTTATCAGATTACAAATTTACAGCTGAGCTGTTCTCAGCATTGTTTTAAAAATATAATTTAAGTACTTTCTATTAAAGGATGAATTGTTCATTGATAATAGTTCACTTCTGTTTTCATGCTTTAAATATTTAAGAATTTCGGTTCTTAATTTGTATAAATGGAACAAAGTAGAAACTAAATTCCCTCACCTTCTCCCAGAACCGCTTGACTTTCTTCTTTTGCTTTAATGCTGTTGTGCAGTTGTGTGTGTTTTTTTAGACTTCTTTTGATGTTTTAAATTTTAACATAAAAGTTCTCCGGGAGCTGGAGCAACTGCAGCAGTTCTGTGGTAAAAGGCTTAAGCAGAAACATCATTTATTGATAGATTTCTTAGTGCTTTCCCTGGAATGGCAAAGTTTGCAATCAGATACTCAAACGCAACGTTGGCATGGAGTGCAAAAAGCAAGAGAGATGAAGAAACTGTGAGCGGAATCACTGTGAAAATAGCTTGTTAATGCCGCCCCAATCGTGCGTTCTAACGCTGCGGCACAGAGTAGGCACGCGCTTGCTCCTGCGGCGCCATTCATACCGTTACCCTCTCTCTTCAGAACTATGAGTTGTTGTTAATGAAGATAACAGAAAAATTTAAGGTGCCTTGGAAATCTGCATATTGATTGTACTGCTGTATGGCAGTGATTCAAACAAGTCTCCAGCAGAGGTAGATGCTTGTGTATGGGGTTTTTGTTTGGATTTTTTTTGTTTTGTTTTTGTTTGTTTGTTTTTTTGTTGTTTTTTTTTTTTTTTTAACATAGCACATCTCAGAATGGACAGTACATATTTGATCAATACCAGATAATCCTGTTAGGACTAACTGAAGAACGTTATGCTATTGCTTATTTAGGATGAGCACAAAAGCTCCTAAGTGCCGCTACTGTGATCTGCTGTAGGAGGCGGATGTTCTAGCGCTCTAGATGATGGGAGGTGGGCCTGTTGAGGCTGTGTCTCTTTGGGGGAGGTTCTCTAGGGCCACACCCATTACTTCTGGGGATTTCCCTAAGTGTTCTCAGAGCTATTGTGGGGCCTGTGGAGCCACATTTTTTTTATTTCGGTTGCTTTTCCAGGGCTTCGGAAATTCTGCAGGCATCTCTAGTGCATTTATCAGTTCTTTGAGGGCCATTTGCTTACTCCGGTTATCAGGGGCTTCTTGCCTGTGTCAGGGAATTTTGGGGTGGGAGGGGTATCTGGGCTGTTGTCGGTAGTACAGGAGGTCTTTTGGGCTCCCCAGTACAAGAGAGGCACAGACATACCGGAGAGAGTCCAGCGAAGGACCACTGAGGTGACGAAGCAACTGGAGCGTCTCTCACCTGAGAAAAGCCTACGAGAGTTGGCGGGGGGGATGGAGTGAGGGAGGGGGGAATGGGGTATCTTATTGATGTATATAAATACCTGAAGGGAGGGTGCAAAGAAGATGGAGCCAGGCTGTTTTCAGTGGTTCTCGGTGACAGGACAAGAGGCAGCTGGCACAAACGGAAACACAGGAGGGTCCCTCTGAACATCAGGAAATGCTTTTTTTACTGTGCAGATGACGGAGCACTGGCAGAGGTTGCCCAGCAAGGTTGTGGAGTCTTCCACCTTGGCAATATTCAAAAGCCATCTGGACGCGGTCTTGGGCAGCTGGCTGTAGGTGGCCCTGCTTGCGTGGGGGTGGTTGGACCAGATGAGCTATGAGAGGTCCCTTCCCACCTCAACTGTTCTACAATTCTCGAGTCATTACTGTCACATCCAGGGCCCTTAGCATGAGAAACTTGCCCCAGGCATCAAGGCCATCCAGAGTGCCTGCTGCTTTACTCCATCCACAGTGGTCTTGAAGAAGAGGAACAAGTAATTTTGCACTTACCAGGGCTTTTAGGGCTCAGTGGTCATGCTGGGGCAGGGTTGAGTGGTTGGGAGGTTTGGAGCGACAGTTTGACAGGGCATCTGAAATGCCCTTGCAAGGTGGAGCAAGGCAGGAAAAGAGGTGGTTAGAGTTGGCGGGGGAGGGAGGACTGCCCTGGATGAAGTGCTGTGTGCACGTGGGTGCCAGTACCTCAGCTGCTGTATGTGTGGCTGTCGGTGTTGCAGGAGCCATGGGGGTGATGGACTCTACTATGCCTCCCCCAGAAAGCTCTGGCTGATGAAGTTATGACGCTACAGAAACTGCAGCCATGAGCACTACTGGATGCCAATAACGACTGGCACAGGTGTCGTGCTGTACTGTTGTTTTCCCTGCTACTTGCAATGGATCTGCAATGGCCTTACAGATCCCGCATATCCCTAAATCCTGCCCCAGACTCCCAGATGCTGCCCCAAAGCTGCCAGCAGCCCCCCATATGATCCCAAACCCTTCCTCAAAGCTCCTGCTGACCCTCGAACGCTCCTCAAAGACTCCTTGAATCCCTCTTTCCATTCCTCTGTCTCCCCATGCCTCTTTTCTTCTTCTCCCCATCCCCTTTCTGGGTGCCTGTTCCTCTCTCTGGCATTCCTTTGTGTTTTGTCAGGCCTTCGAGGTGCCAAGAGCTACTGGGGACTCAGTGGAGTTGATCAGCAGTGAATGGAAGGTGCTGTTGATCTGCCTCATTTCTGACTAATGTGGAGATTTTTGTTGCTGGGGCGCGGGGCTGTCGATGTGCACTGAGGGAGCACCAATAAGCCAAAATGCTACGGGGACGGTATGGTTGATAGTCAAGAGGTTCATGGGGAAGGTGTCAGTAAGAAAGAGGTCAGAGTCTCTGAGTACTCAGGTGTTAGGGCAGGTGCCCGTAGCAGGGTAGTCTGGAGTTGCTGTTACCGCCTGTCCTCCGCATTAGTGCGCAGGTTGTCATCCACATAGGCTGTCATTTCCTCTTGCTCGACTGTGCCCAGACGGGGCTGTCACGTGTTGCAGCTTCTCTCATGAGCGTGGTACTGGCACGGAGCCCGATTTCCTGTTGGATCGCCCTTTATGTAAACAGGTATCTTCCTTGCATCAGCCTCTTTCTGCTCCTCTTCCACCTCTCTGCAGCAGCAGCTTGGACTTCATTCAGCCTTCAGACGCACCATTGAGTCACAGGGCTTTCTAGCAGGGTCTGTTTGACTTCCATAGGCTGTGTTAGGCAGCCTATGGAAGTGAAGTGAAACCTTGCTTCTCTCATTGTCCTGGCTACGTTCTGTTTCACATTAGCTTTGTCTCTCTAGTGCTTGGAGTTTTAGATGTTGCTTTCTGAATGGTTGGAGACCAAAAGATTCAGGTGCCATGGGTGTTGTGTGCCTGATGTTTCTGTGGGAGAAGGGCTAGAGCAGTGCTAAGCAAAGAAGCGTAGGTGGGGTGTGGGAGACAGAGGGCTGCTGTGCAGGCTGGCGTCCTTGCTCACAGGTGAACGAGAGGGGTGTTTTTGGTGGCAGCACGCTGAGTAGGCAGTGCTCTTGGGCACAGCAGTGGATGGTTGCTTGAGAGCCTGAGAGGTCTTAGCTTTCCTTCTCTTGTCTGTGTTGAATAAGAAAGTGGATAGGTGAGAGGACTGCTTGTTCCCCCTTTTCTGCGTTACGTGTTTTTTCACGCCAAGTAAGACAAACAGTTCTAACATCGCGGTGTCTGTCTGCGCTGCAGTTTCCCTGAGAACTACCATCTGCCAAAGGCTGAAGACAGGTGCCTGAGCGGTTAGGTAGCTTGGACTAGAAATGCTCACAATGTGGTTTAATAGGCTAAAAACATGGCTAGTTTACATCATATTTCCCTGTCTGTAGTGTTTTGGACACTCTGCCTGCCATCTTCTGGATAACCTGGATAACAGGTTTGTCGGTACTGCACGTGAATTAGTGCTCTCAGCGTGGCAGGTGGGTTCAGTGGAAGAGCAGCTCAGTACAACCCTATGCATCGCTTTTTGCCTATGGTCACATTTGAACGGTGGCTAAACCCAAGCTTATAAACAGCAACTGTAAAGCATTTGTGATGTGCCTTACAGTTCTGCTGTTCTCACAAATGAAGGGGAAGTGTTTTAAGCTGTGAGCAGAAATTCCTTGGCTTCTCTGTATTGTTTTCTTGTTTGCATGTGTGTCCTGGCTCTGGCTAGGATAGAGTTAATTTTCCCAAGGAGCCAGGCCAGGTGAGCCAGGCTGGCCGGAGGCTATTCCATACCATGTGACGCCATGCTCACCAGAAAAGGGGGCTACTCGGGGAGGGGCGGGTTCGGCGTGTCTCCGGGGCGGGCTGAGCGTCCGGTCGGTCGTTCGGATCCGTAAATTGCTTTCTGTTATCACTCATAGTGTATATTTGTTATCAGTACTGTTGTTGATTGTTTCCCTCTCCCTTGCTGTCCCAGTAAACTGTCCTTACCGCAACCCACGAGGCTTTTGCCTTTGTTTGTCCGTTCTCCTCCCCACCCCGCCGGGGGAGGGGTGAGCCAGCGGTCGGGTGATGCTCGGCTGGACCTAAACCACGTCAATGTGCTTTGTTTTTTCTTGTGTAAAACTGACAGTTTGGGGGTTTTCTTGTGCAATATTTTGTTTAGAATTATATGTTGAGCGTTTTTCATTGAGGTGTTGTGGTTTTCTTGTTAAATTTTGTGGGAGTCGGTATTTATCAGTCAGGATTTGCAGCTTACATGTTTACTGCTCAGGGCATAGGTTTTAAAATCTGACCTCAGCCAGAAGTTGTGAAGCCCCAGCAACCATCTGGGTTCTGAGATTTGCAGTTATTCAGCTAGAGTTCAGGGTTTACAGGTTGCAGTTAAATAGGCAGGTCTAAATCCTGAAATAATAAACATTGGGCTGTTGATCCCAGAGAGAAAGGCACTCATACTCCACAAGGTACTGATTAAAATTCCATTTATTGAACTTAATGCCAGAAGGAAAAAGAGTTTAGTACGGATAGTTCTGTGACCTTCAGATGCTGGGAACTCAGCACCAGAGGGACCTTCAATCAAGGCATGGCATATCATGAAAATCCCCTCTGTAGGGAAGTTCCACCAATGTCTTGATCTTTAGAGCTCTTAGAGGATTTTCTTAGAAGAAAATAATTCTATTCATCATTTTTGTCATCAAACCAAAGGATGTTCACATGGGAACCTGCAGCATCGCTTTACAATAAAGATATGCAAATACTGTAATCACCAGCGCCAAGTGGGAGCTGCCTACGGGCTGCTTTGTTACAGTTAGCCAAGTAAGTTTGCTTTGTTAGCAAGGGATGTGCACAGCAGGGCACAACACAGGCTGGAAAGTGAAGCTATACATGCAACATAGCACAGCTCAGGCCTGCACCTTCTCAGGTTAACTGTTATGTGGATCGCTAGCTCCTCGATCGTACAATAGTCGTCTGGTTAGGATCACTACAGTAATCTGTGCTCTGATGTGAGGTCTCCGTTTGATGCGATGCAGGCGTGACATGCTGAGTCAGACTGCTGAGGTGGCGGGCAACCTGAGAGCTGTGCAAGTTGCTTGCAGGGCCCTAGTTGAGGGGTCTTCCTCTCAAATACCAGAGCTAGATCCTATCTCCAAAGGAAAAAGCAAGAGGGGAGGCGCACAGCTGCTCACTGATGTGCTGCAGTGGGAGCTGACCCTTCCCCACCAGACGGATGACTGTGCTCCAGTTATGACTCTTAAGGGGTCATAGGGGAAGGGTGAGCATACTGGCACTGAGCCCCCTTGCAGGTGTTAGGGGCATTAATTAATGATTGCTTTATTCTTTACACTTGTGGATGTTGGTCCTGCGGTCCCCTTACATTCAGTAGGAAGTGCCTGAGGACAGTACCCAAGGGAGGGAGGCTAGCTATTGCTTCTGAGGGAGTGGGAGCTGATCCCGAAGTCTCTTAGACCACTTTTGGGTCACTGGGGGAGTCCTAGAGAACTCCAGCACTGCTCACAGGGCTGCTGGGGATTTATGGATATTCAGGGCTTGTGGTGGCATTTCCTATTATCCCAGGGGCAGCCAGGGCCCTCCCAGGGCTGCATGAAGTCCCCAGGCTGCTTGTGACTTTGTCTGCAGCACCCTGAGATGTCCCCACTGTGTCTCGGGCAGAGGGCTGGGGCTTGTGTGGATGGTGCTGGGAGACAGGGATTCTGTGTGACACTGAGCCTTCTGCTTTTGGCTGGCTGTGCCTCACAGAGTCATCAGTTTGCCCTGCCATCCTCTGGTGTTTCTTCTTTTCATTGCACCCCATAGCTCTCAATGTGTTCTTTTTCCCTTAAAGCTCATCCTTTTTCCTTTTTGTGCACCCCAGGGCTTTTCCCCCCCTTTTTTTTTCTTCTTTTTTTTCCTTTTTTTTTTTCCTTTTTTTTCCTTTTTCCTCCTTTTTTTTCCTCCTTTTTTTTTTCCTTTTTTTTTTCCTTTTTTTTTCCTTTTTTTTTTCCTTTTTTTTTTTCCTTTTTTTTTTTCCTTTTTTTTTTCCTTTTTTTTTCCTGCCAGCTGCTCTTGGGAGCTAGGGCATATTCTGCTGCCCTGGTAGCCCCAGCTGTTGGGGGCTGATGGTGACGGTTCCTGTTCCTGACCAGCTACAGCTGTGGGTTGGAAGGCTGGGGACAGAAAGCCCCAGGTGCAGCTGTGGGGCTAATGGCAATGGTCCCTCTACATCTGACGTGCTGTAGTTGAGCAGGGGCTGCACGGCTCGGGGTGGCTGCGCTGGAGTCTCTCTGGGACAATGGACCCACTGCCAAGCATTGCCTGCTGGGACCAGGACTGTGACTGCAACCGCAGAGAAGGTGCGCTGGGACTGGGGGTCTGTGCTCAGGGCTGATGGGGTCCCTGCAACGGGGAATGTCCTGGGCAAGGTGAAACAAATGGTGGGGAGGCCAGCACCCTGGGACAGGGGTAGCTGTGCTGGGGCTGTGAGGCGTTGCTGGGGCAAGGGGGTAGCCCAGAGCTGTGAAAAGGGACAGGTGGTGAACCGGGGCTCACCTGTGACTGACCCCAGTTCAGCTCCTACTCTATCCCAGACCCCCTCCCCGGAGGTCACGTTGGATCCTGAAGTTTGGGAGGCCGGCATGCACCAGGCTGAACTTGATGTCTGAGGTGGTCGTCTGCAGGGGGGAAGCGTGCTTTTCAGACCCCACATGCCCTCTTTGCGTTCAGCTCTTGTTTGTACGCTGCTTAGAATAGTTATTAACTAAATAATAATACAAAGTAATTAATGTTTATACAATGTACAGCTATGATGTTTAATAGCAATACTCAAGTTGTGATAGCAATTGATTTATGACCTTGCCAAAAGCCCAGACTATTGCAAATAGATGGAGCTTGTAAGGAGAAGGAGCTGGAAAAAAAATGGAGCTTCAGTGCAGGGCTGGGGCCTTCAGTTAGCCAGAACTATAGCAAGCAGGAGCTGGAGCGAGATGGGGTGTCCACTGTCTGGAACATGTATTAGTCAGAGCCAAAATTACCTGCAGCTGTAATGAACAGGAGATGCAGTTAGCTGGAGTGTCTGTTCACTGGAGCATGCGTTGGCTGGACTGTGCTCCCAGCATGGCTGAAGAGTGGTCAGGCACAGGCAGGGCTGTCCCCAGCAAGGACCTCTGAGCAATGGGGAGGTGAGTCACCCTTCTGCCAGCAGGAAGCCTGGCCTCTTCCTTGGGGATTAAATCTGTGCCACATGCCTCTCTGTGTGGAGGGTCTTTCCTGGTACTGTTTCTGAGGGCAGAAGTGAGGTGAGGGGTCCCTCTGTTACCGAAGAACAGGAAAAGAACTCCTTAACACTAATGGAGTATTAAAGAGCAGGCATTGCTCTTCAATTGCTCTTTATGGCCCCGGATGCATGGGGGATAGCTCCGCCTATCGTGCATACCCTAAAACAAAATTTCATCCTTTATATACCTTCAAGACATGAATATTCATACATTTTCTGAGAAGTCTCTGCCTGTCTACTGCATTTACGTGATACTGGCATTGCAAAATGACACTGTGGGGGTCTCGGGTGGTCATCGGTGGTCGTTTGGGGACTTAGCCTCCCACTCCTTTTTCCCTTTTGTGGTCACGAGTCCTGAGGACAATTTCTTCTCCTTGGATGTTTCCCAACTCTGTTGTCCGGCCAAGCTGTTCTTCCTTATTGACCCTGTTTGGGCAATCCTGCCAGGATGTTTCTATTCTCAAAGTTAGGATATCTTCTGTGTACACATTAATCGCTCATAGGCCTTGTTAAATTCAAAGCTAATAATTGTTTGCTAAAAGAATTTCTCAACACCTCCGCTCTCCATGGGCAGCCCCACTGTGAGTGGGCACGGGTGAGGCGGCAGCACAAGGCGCTGTCATCTCCTCGGTACCTGGCAAAGGGGAGAGAAACAGGCCAGTCAGAGCTCGTGGGGCACATGGCCTGGCCCTGCGCGGCCTCTCTGGCAGAATCCTCCCCTGTCTTTTCACCATTGGCTGGGTGTGACAAAGGGGTTCATTTTTTGCCTCCTGTTTTCCCAGTGTCACCTTCTGTATCGCTTTAAGAAAATCCTGCATGGATTATTCCACGTGGTGCTCAGGTAGTAGCACATAGGGGGCTCGGGGAGCGACATTTGCGAGTTGAAGGACGCTACAGATAACTCCACATGAAACCCACAGAAAACGCAAATTTGCTGCCAGTGCAGAAGAGCTGATGAAAAATTGCAGTTAACAGAGCACGTCTCGTTCCCGAATTGGTCCTGTGGTAGTTACAAATGTTTTCCTTTCAGGTAAAAGAACGAACTTTCATCTATGATAAATTAACAGCTACCTGTTACCTTCTTTAGGGTCAAGTGTTTCTCTTCTGTTTGTTCATACTAATTTTACGGGCAAGTTGGAAATAGCCTTTTATTTTTATATGAATAACTAAAATTTTAGTAATGTGTGGTGTTAATGTTGTTAGGTTTTGAGCATCTAGATGCCAGTAGAAATGCAATGAATGAAACATGATGGAAACTGATATTTAAACCTGAATTTTTTGTTGTTTTTTTTTAATTTCATTACAAAGTCGATGGAATATTGTCCCGTGGCTCAATTCACATTTTGTTTTGTGGAGCCTTCAATCTTAGTGCTTTTTTTACATAAAAGTTTGTCCTTCCAAAAAAGGACTCGTCATTCATAGGAATGAGGTGTAGACTTGCAGAGTCTCTTAAGTACACAATCAGAATTAAAGCCAATGTTGCTGCTGTTTGTCTTCACTGTCAATTTCCCTGCTGCTCCATCATGGTTGGGAGCTCTGAACAATTTTTTTTTTCAGTCTCTAACACATTTTTCCCCAAGGAGATAATTAGTTTCCTCCCAAGTGTGTCGGTCAATAAAATGAGTTATGATTATTAAAACCCCCAAAATTACACCAGTCTTAAAGATCTGGACTATTTCTGAACACGTATTCACCACATGCATGTGTCATTTGAATACAGATCATCTGTACTTCACGCTCTGACAAGACAATATGCTGAGACAGGGACAAGTTCCAAAGGTGGGCGGGGGAGGGAAGGGGGAAGAGATACAAGGCCGTGGTGGTTTTTGTTTGGGGCGTGTGTGTGGTTTGTTTTCTGAGGTTTTTTTTTTTGTTGTGGGTTGGGTGGTTGTTTGTTTGATTTTGTTTGTTTGTTCTGTTTTTTTTTAAAGTGCAGTGTTGACTGGTGTCAACCTGCAGAGCTCTCCTGCTGTGTGACTTCTCCTTTCCTTTTCTTTCACTCCTCTTTCATGGCTGTAGTTGTCATCTGAATAACTTCAGAAGAGCAATTAAGTTACTTGCCCATGTAAATGTGCCGGTAATACCAGGAAGGTAAATGTTTGAAGGAGTGGCGAATAACTTGGCTACAAGTAGATTTTCTCAAGGAAGAACAACAACAGGAAGCCAATGGCAAGTTAACAAAAATTTGTGTGTGTCAAACCATTCTAGTTTCAGCTGGGATAGAGTTAATTTTCTTCCTAGTAGCGGGTATAGTGCTGTGTTTTGCAATTTAGTATGAAAATAATGTCGACAATGCAGTAAGTTTTAGTTGTTTCTAAGCAGTGTTATAAAGGTTAAAAGCTGGTTGTATTTATCAAACAGAATTTATTCAAGCAAGCAGTTAAGCAGGCAAAACAGCGCTGGGCGGCCGGGGACTCTCCTGCTGAACCAACGGGGCGGGCCTCCCCACCACCAGAGTCCCTTTTTATAGTTTAGTAGTGCCGGGTCTATGTATCTTTTCCGCGGCTGCACGCACTGTTGCTAGGGGATCGTCCTGGTGGTCGTGGGGATGAAGGTCGTAGTCTTCCTTTGCGTTGCGGATTAGTTTCTTTTCTTATCTGGTCATGTTGGCCCAACATGGAGCAGGAAGGATTAGTACTTGTTTACTCAGCAGGATGTTGCCACACAACAATGACTTTAAACAGAAGATGTAACAAAAAACACAAGGAGCAAGAGGGGACCTTCCTCCCCCCCCATCTGCCGGTTTGAGAACAAATTCCTTATGTATCTATTTATTACAGCAGTGTTTGCAACTGAGGACTTTTCTGCTACGCAGGCCCTGCCAGTGAGGAGGCATGAGCCTTCCCCAGGAAGCGCCCAAGAAGCTGGATGGGGGCACAGCAAGGACAGCTGACCCAAACTGGCCGAAGAGATATTCCAGACCATATGACATTTATGCTCNAGCGATTGTGCTGTGCATTGTTTGTTTTGTATACTCTTTTATCATTATTATTATTTTCCCTTCTGCCCTCTTAAACTTTATCTCAATCTATGAGTTTTACTTTTTTTT
>VXBL01009560.1:427648-440081 GCA_013400195.1 Aramus guarauna
TTTTTTTTTTTTTCTTCTTTCTCTTTCCCCAACCCACGGGTAGGGGTGGGGAAAGGAGAGGGGGAAGCAAGGGAATGGCTGTAGTTGTTTTGTTTCAGCTGCTTGCTGGGTTAAACCAAAACATAAACACATCGAAGTTCTGTTGCCAAATGTTGTTTGACAATATGTTCCAAATGGTTATTTTTGGTAAACATAAATTTTCAGGAAATTCAGGGTTGTGTGTAGCAAAACATGTGTCTCTGTTTATGTGTCCTGATACATAAATAGCATCAGTCAATAGCATGTCCAGTGGCAGGGCTGTTGTTCCCTACTCAATATTGCCACAGTAGTGCTGCGATATTTAGACCTAACAGATGGGTTTAGGAATAGAAGGAGAATGCCTGTTTTCTCTAGGTGCTACGAATGCTGACGCTTTTCTCTGCTACTTCCCTGTGCGCATGGTGAAGCTGTTTCTTTTTTTTTTTTTTCTTTTTTCCCTTGTTCCTGGTCTAAGTATTTCTGAAGCTGTTTCTGCTAAGTATTTGCAATTTGTCTTACTACATTTTTGTTGGGTTCTAGTTCTGGATCACTTCTCAAGTGGCGGAATGTCAAGATACGGTTTTCAGTTTAAAGCTTCAGAAACTACATTCATTGAAATCAGTAAACTCGCAATGTAGGTGCAACTAATCTTGCACGTGCAGCTATGTTCACGGGGATGCTCAGTGGCTCCTTATCAAAACAGCAAATTGCGTGCGAACATCTGTAGGGTTGTGCTCTGGGTCTGAGACCGTGACGGTTTTTTTTTGCCATTGGAAGATGGAATAGAGCACGTGCCTGTTAGATGTAAGGACAGCAAAAGCTGGGACGGGGGATGCTAAGCAAGTTTGGTGGCACAGCTGCAGTTTTAAAAGATCCTGACTGTTTGGAGAACTAGCATGAAAAAATCATTACTTTTTTGCAAGGAGGCAGTTCACAAGGACAGATAGGTTGTCATACTCTTTAACAAAGATATTCAACTTGGGACGTATAGGGTGAGGAATTCTTGGCTATATGTAGACTTGATAAAATGTATGTAGGTATCAGTGTCTGTCATCTGTCTATCTAGGAAAGTGAGTTCTAGTGAAACTAGAGCTGCCAATGAGTCAAAAAAAAAAAGCATGGTTGTCCAAAAAATGTAAAAACTCTAGTGGCCTTTGTCATCAACTGTACTAAAGATGATGCAAAATACTTTTTCCTCCATTCAGTTGTAGTCTTCATAAACCTTCACAAAAAAAGGAGAAAGCTTTAGATTCCTACCTAGCTTTATGATAACGGGTTTTTTCCTCTCTCAGATGAATGTTAACTGCCACCGTTCCACCGTGGCAGCCCTTTCTTCTGCCAAGAAAGTACAAGTCAGATGGAAAGGATTCATAATGGTCTGCAAGTACAGGGTACGTCTACAACGTGTGCCTGCGTTTTTCCTAAGGTACATGTAGTACGGACTTTAAAGTTACCTTTAAGAATGTGCCAACTCTCCTTCTGTAGTTTTTTCTATGAAATATTTTCACACAAATACTAAAAATAAAATAAGGTCTGTTCTGGAGCGTGTTACACCTATGCAAAGCTTATTCCCTCCGTTCATTTTCTCTTCCTGAAAGCATAATCTTCTGTTTCTGTGTGCTTACTATTACATGATACTGTGAAAAGAATTTTATACTAAAAGAGGAACGAAACTGTTCAGATGTTTGTGATAAAAGCTTTATCCTTTTTTTAGTCAATAAGTTTTTAAAATATCTTATAGTAGTACTAGAAAACCTTACTGAGATACTAGCATCTGTACTAAAAGCGATCAAGGTCGAAGAAGAGACACGGACAAAATAGGACAAATCAGCATCGCTTCTGCATGTTTTCCGGGCTTTCCCAAGAAACATTAGCAGCCTTGTAACTAGTGACAGTGAGTCCTGATGTGTTTTTTTGGTGAGTTATTGCTTCATTAGTGTCCTTTTTCCTTAACCTACAGTGTGTAATTTTTTTACTTTAGTTGGAAAGAGATTTTCCAGAATGGAAATCTTTCTCATTCAAAGAAGTTGCATTTTATGAACTTCCTATTAGAGCGGATCTTCAGAGACGGTGTACTTGGCAGTAGAAGTCATCAGCAACAAGCCTTTTCACTTAAAAAAAAAAAAAAAGAAAAAAAAAAAAGTCAATTTCCTTCCAAAGACCCAAGCACAGCATGTCTTCCGAAAGTTCATGGCATCACTGGTCTTCATATTCTCAGTTGTAATAGTCGAGATATAAAACCATGTCTCTCTGCATGCTTCAGTACAGGCAAAAGCATTAACAAATCTGCCAGCCCTTTTTGGTAGCCTTATGTATTGTGGCACTGGGGGATTTTTTTTTTTTCTTCTCCTGTCCATCCAAAAGTAAAACCATATGGGGGATCTCTTATCTCTCTGATTTTTCTATCATAAATGAAACTTAAAAAAAAAGTTTAAATCGTATAATTTACAAACTAACTTGCATTGTTTAAACCGTAACTGCCAAATAGCTGTAGCCTACAATTTATTAGGTGTATTTAAGCAGGTAGGTATTTGTTCTAAATGTTTAAAAAGAGAGGCAACTGAATGTTGCAGACTTTTTTTCCCCCAATGTTTTGATGGTGTGCTCTTAAATACTTTATTTCTGTCTCGCTTTCAATGACATGTTTCCCTGGCAATTCAGTAGCATCTCTCTTGGGCAGTGCAGCTGGCCAGACATCCCTCCTAATTATGTAACACAACCCCCCGCCCTCCTAGTCAAATTATAACTGTATTTTGGTGTGCTGGTTTTGGCTGGGATAGAGTTAATTTTCTTCACAGTAGCTACTATGGGGCTACCTTCTGGTTTTGTGCTGAAAACAGTACTGATAATATAGAGATATTTTCATTATTGTTGAGCAGCGCTTACAGAGAGTTAAAGGTTTTTCTGCTTCTTGCAGCGTACCACACCACCAGCGAGTAGGCTGGGGGTGCATACAAAGTTGGCAGGGGACACAGCTGGGACAGCTGACCTTAAGTGACCAAAGGGATATCCCATACCATGTCATACTTGGCATATAAAGCTGGGGGAAGGAGGAAAAAGAGGGGGATGCTCAGAGTTACGGTGTTTGTCTTCCCACATAACCATTACATGAGATGGCTGAATACCTGCCTGCTGATGGGAGGCAGTGGATGAATTCCTTGCTTTGCTTGTGCATGTGGATTTTGGCTAACATATTAAACTGTCTTTATCCCAACCCACGAGCCTTCTCACTTTTACTCTTTGCTTCTCTTCCCCCATCCCACTGGGGGGGGGAAGGGGGCAGGCAGAGAGCAAGCAAGCAAGCAGCTGTGCAGTGCTTAGTTGCCAGCTCAGGTTGAACCCTGACATTTGAAGATGGATAATTTAATGGTATCAATTCACAGCCATGGAAGTTAAATTAATGCAAAAGAACAATAAAATACTTTTATACTGTAAGTATTAATATAAACATACTTACACCATTTTAGTATAAAGTGAATTACTGAGACTTGTTCTTTATTTTTCATTTTACTCTTTAAAGTTTTACACTTAACTTTCAGCTTTATTGACGAAGCAAGGAAGATGTGCAGCAGCAGCACAATGGCTGTAGCTGTTGTCATCAATCTGTAAGCATAGATTATCATCAGGGTACAACATTGTCCTTGCAGCATCACAGGACTATCTCCCTGCATCAGTGCTGTA
This sequence comes from Aramus guarauna, assembly GCA_013400195.1. Classification (NCBI taxonomy): domain Eukaryota; kingdom Metazoa; phylum Chordata; class Aves; order Gruiformes; family Aramidae; genus Aramus; species Aramus guarauna. Next base: position 431,348 of record VXBL01009560.1, read on the forward strand.
AGTAAGGGACAAGCCTTACAACAAGGCTCACCAACAAGAGTGTTTACTTTTATGCTAAGAATGTCTTCAAACTCATATCAATTAGTCTTAATGCTGTTTCTAAGCATTCAAATCGCTCTAGCTTTGAAAGGATGAGTATTTGAGCTGACCTGTTTATCACAGACTCCTCCTTCTGCTCAACGACTATCCTATCCCTTATTCTGACTGAATTACTCTACTTTCTTCTGTGCTTCTTTTTTTAAATATGTTGAAATACAATTTGGGATTTTTGTTTTTCAGATGTCTTGTTGTAAGCCTCTCGTGACGCTCAGTTGATATCACCCAGGACGGGTTTGCCTAGCAGTCGTTAAACATACCGGCAAGTAAGGTGCCAGCCTTATGCCTGGAGGCTCCTAGCTCTGTCTGCAGTGGTCGCCCCGCAGGTGTGGCAGCGAGGGCCGTCCGCTCGGGAGAGTCCGGCGCCAACAGGGACCGAGGACGTTGGTTGCACGTGCGGCGCCCCACCTGCAGTACCCACATTCGGTCGCCGGGCGGCAGCAAAACAGCCTTCTGATCTTCTGTTGTAGTTCTACGAGAAACACCCTAAAAAGGTTCGGTTTGTGAAACACCGGGATTTTTCCACCTGTGATCGCTACCTGAAGGCTGTTAAAGAGTAATAGATTGATCGTCTATCTCTCTGTGTCTCTATCATTTACTTTGCTTACTACAGTTGTTATTAGTGAAAGCACCTAGCCTTTTATAAAGGGCAAACACTGACTTCCAGCACCTACCATTCATTTTTTTTTTTTTTTATAAACCGTAAGTGGTAACACACTGTCCCTTACCTTGTCACTTTAAGAGTTATCTTTCTATGTCTCCTTTTATGAACCTGCCAATCCCTCTTTTTAAATTGTTCTTTGCTGGTCATGTACTTCATTACTTTTAAAATATTTTAGTTCGCTATCCCTAAATTTTAATTTTTTTTCCTTTCTTTCCCTAATTGCTCTTGCTCTTAAAATGTTTGTTGTCTACTTCTATCCCATTCACTGTGTTTAGTTTTTAATTTTGTCTTCTTTCATTAGTGCTGAAACTTTTTACATTTTCTTTCAATGTCTCCATTTTAATTCATAGTCCCTATTTTAAAGTGTTTTTCCTTTATTTCCCTAATCCCTATCGCTTATTAAATCTTTTATCAGTGTACCTTTTTCCCCAGTCACTGTCTTTATTTCTTAGGTATTTCCAGTCTTTCCTTAGTGCCCTCGCTTTGTAAATTTTCTTTCTATGTCTCCACTTTAGGTCGTTGTTGCTATTTTTCAGTTCTTTCCTCTCAATTCTTTGACTTTTAAAAATTTCTACTTTTATCCTGTTCACAGTCTTTATTTTAAAATTACTTTTCCTTGTTTTTCATTAGTGCCATTGCTTTTAAATTTTTTTCTACTTCTGTTTTAAATGTCACCACTATTTAGTTTTCCCTTATTTCCTCAGTCCCATTTGCTTCCTAATTTTTCTGTCTACTTTTATATTTTGTTTCCTGTCTCTATTTTTTAGTTATTTCTTGTCTTTCCTTAGTGCCATCGCTTTTAAAATTTTCTTTCTACGTCTGTTTTAGTTTGCCATCGCTGTTTTTTAGCGTTTCTCTTTATTTCCCTACTGCCTATTGCTTTTTAAGTGTTCTTACTATGCCTACTTTTATTGCCTTCCCTGTCTTTTAAAAATTATTTCTTGTCTTTTCTTAGTGCTTTTGCCTTTTAAATTTTCTTTCCATGTCTGTTTTAATTCACTATTGCTATTGTTTAATTTTTTCCTTATTTCCTTAATCACCGATGCTTTTAGGATTTTCTGTCTACATTTATCCCCGCCACAGTCTTTATTTTTAATTATTTCTTGTCTTTCCTTTGCGCCCTCACTGTTTAGATTTTCTTTCTACATCTCTGTTTTAGTTTACTGTCCCTATTTCTTATTTTTCCTTATTTCTTTAATCTCTGCTGCTTTTAAAATGTTCTACCTTTATCCCATTTGTTGTCTTGATTTTTTATTTATTTCTTATCTTTCCTTAGTGCCCTTGCTTTAATTTTTCTTTCTACATCTCTGAGTTTTGTCAGGCTCCTTATCTCTATTTTTAATTCTTCCCTGCCTGTCATGTACCCCCCCACTTTAGATATTCATTTTGTATATCTCTGCCTACTTAGTTCACTATCCTTATTTTTCTTTTTCTTTACTTTTCCTAGTGCTTGTTGCTTTTAAAATGTTCTGTGTCTACTTTTATGCCATTTGATGTCATTAGTTTGGAATTATTTCTCCACCTACCTTTTGCTGCCTTTTTACAAATTTTCTTTCTATATGTCCATTCTAGTTCACTGTTCCCATTTTTTCCATCTTATCTCTTAATCCCGTGGCTTTTAATATTTTTTCCCTATGTCTATTTTTATCTGCTTTGGTGTCCCTATTTTAATTTTTTTCCTCTGTCCTGTACCTCATTGCTTTTTAAACTTTCTTTCCATGACCACTTCTACCAACAGGCATATCCTTATTTTTTATTTCTTTCCTGTTTATCCTGTAACATGTCACTTTTAAATTTTCTTTCTGTGTCTGCTTTTATCCAGGTCACTGTATTTTTCATTATTTCTTGCCTTTCCTTAGTGCCCTCACTTTTTATATTTTCTGTCTATGCCTTCGTTTATTTAATTTGCTGCCCCTATTTTTCAACTCATCCCTCTCAATCCCTTGGCTTTTCAAATTCTGTTTCTATGTGAACTTTTATCAAGCTCCCTATCCTTATATTTTATGTCTTTCCTGTCTGTCATGTACGCTGTCACTTTTGACATGTACTGCTAGGTCTAGTTTTATCTAGTTTCCTGTCTTTATTTTCTAATCCTTTCCTCTTAACCCCATGACTTGTAAAATTTACTTTGTTTCTGTTTAGTTACCTCTCCTTATTTTAATTTTTGTCTTTACTTTCCTAATCCCCATTGCTTTTAATACTTTCTATGTCTCCTTTTATCCAGTTCATTGTCTGTATTTTTTAATTCTTTTTGTTGTCTGTCCTTTACATCTTTGCTTTTAAAATTTTATTTCTGTCTGCATTTTACTTCACTATCATTATTTTTCAAATTCTTTTCCCTTATTTTCTTAATCTGTTTTTATCACGCCCTTTCTATGCCTGCTTTTATCCCATTCAGGCTTCATTTTTTAATTTTTTCTTGCCTTTCCTTAGAAAGAAAATTTTAAAAACGATGGCACTATCTCTACTGTTATCGAGTTCCCATCCCTATTTTTTAATTCTTTCTTGTCTGTCACTTACGATGCGCTTCAGCGCTTCGCTTTTAAAATTTTCTTTCTATGCCTACTTTTATGTAGTTCACTGTCCCTATTTTTCAGTTTTTTACTCTCATCATTCATTTTGAAATATTGTTTCTCTGTGTACTTTTATCTCATTTTCTGTCCTTAATTTATTTTGTCTCCCTATTTTTAATTTTTTTTCCTCCTGTGCCTCATGTCCTTTTCTTTTTCAAGCTTTCTTTCTATTTTTGCTTTTATCAAGACATCTGTCCCTATTTTTCCATTTTCTTGTTTGTCACATACCCTGTGCTTTTTAAATTTTCTTAGTGCCTTTTGGGGCTTTTTTGGTCTTCTTTCTGTTCATCGCAAGGCTTTATAGGGTCTCCTCTGCATGCTTTTATCTCTGGAGCGTAATTGGTTCCCTTCTCATTTGTCAGAACATCTCCTCAGGCCATCCCTCTTCCACAGAGCAGTCTTTTTGTGCTCACTTGCCATCAGTCAGCATCTCCTCAACGACATCTGCGCTCTGTTCAAATCCCCTCCCAAGTACCTCTGTGTTCTCCATCCTTCTTCTGTCTCGCCAACCACCTCAGCACGCTTCTATTTCCATCACGAAGCTTCCTGCGGTTGACCTTGTGTTGCATGGCTGTCCTTTAGCTCTGCAGCAGGCTTTCCATCTTTCTTACTCAAAGACAAGTGTTTCTCAGGCTGTCATTGTGCTCCAGAGCACCCTTACCTTCCCCTTTGCCGTGTCGGATGCCTCCATTTGGTCCCCGCTCTGCCGAGGACATCTGCGCTCCGTTCAGATACCCTCCCGAGCACCTCATTGCATCACCAATCCTTTGTTTGTCTCTATGCCCATCTTCATCCCGACCCCCCCATAGCCCTTTCGTTCCTGTCACAACAATGCCTGAGGCCGTCCTCGTACCCCATGGCACCGTTTGAGCTCTGCAGTCCTCTTTGTATATCTCTTATTCAGATGGAACCCTTCCTCAGGCCTTCTATGTGCCCCAGAGCTCTCTTACCTTATTCACTCCCATCTAGGATGTCTCCATTCAGTTGCTCGTTCCCCAAGGACATCTGTACATTGCTGGGTCAACTTCTTGCGTTGCGTTTTGCATTGTGTCCCAGAGCCGCCTTCTGTCTGTCTCTCACTCTCGGCACCCTTCTCCCATCATCGTGCCTCCCGAGGCCATCCTCGTGTCCCACAGTCCTCTTTTGGCTCAGCAGTGCGCTTTGTGCCCTTCTGCCTCCCCAAGAACCTTTCCCGATGCCATCTTTCATCTCCAGATCACTCATGTTGTCCTCTACGTACCTAGGATACCTCTGTTCAGTCCCCGGTCCACTGAGGACATCTGTAGTCTGTTCAAATCCCCCTGGACTACATCATCATGTACGCGAGCTGCCTTTTGTCTGTCCTTCTCAGAACCCCTCTGCTACCGTCGCCATGCCTCTCGAGGTCTTAGATGTTCCCTGCAGCACGCTTTTGGCTCCTTAAGCCCCCTTTGGACTCACTTTGTTGCAATTGCACCTCTCAAGATCCCCGTTCCCAAAAGAGAGCATTGTTTTTCTTCTCTATGCCATCTAGGATGCCTCCTGAGACCTTCCTCGTGCTCCACGGCATTTTGCTAGCACTTTACCTCCCTTTCAATCTCTCTTATCCCTCTGAGCTTTTCAAGATCTCTCTGCTCCCAGGCACCATGTCTCCCGAGACCTTCTCGGTGTCCTACAGCCCTGTTTTAGCTCTGTTGCGGACTTTGATCCTCTCTCGTTCCCTCGGAAACCCATCCACGTGTTTGTCTGCGCCTCAGAGCGCTCTTATCGTCCTCTCTGCTGTCTTGGGTGCCTCCGTATGGTCCCTGCCTTCCCGAGAACATCTGTACTCCCTTCAGATCCCCTCTGGACTTCCTCCTTGTGACCCTGAGCTGTCTTTGGTCTCTCCGGCACATTCAGGACCCCTCTCACGGTGTTACGATGCCTATAGATGCTTCCGAGGTTGCCCTTAGCACACCTTTAGCTCTCTAAAGGGCCTCGCGCCCCTCTCGTTCCCTCGGAAGACCTCCCAAGACAAGATCTCTGACCCAGCCCAGTCGTTCTGTCCTCTCTTCCCTCTAGCCGTGCCTCTATTGGTTTACCGGCCCTCCGATGATGCATTTACTCAGTTTGGATCCCCTCTGTATTTAATCATCATATCCCCAATCATTTTTGTGTGTCTCTGGCTCCCTTTTCACAATGCCTCCCGAGGCCTTCCTCGCACACCACGTCCACCTCATAGTGCTTTAGGCAGGGCCATTGTTGAGCTGCAGAGCGCTCATTTGCTCCTCTACGCCATCTAAAATTTCTGTGTTCAGTCCCCAGCCACCCAAGACCACACGTGCTCCGTTCACATGATCACCTGAGATCTTCCTTGTCATCCCTAAGACCCCTTTTGGCAGTCAGCCCCCCTCGACACCCCCCTCCTCACAGCCACAACGCCTCCCGAGACCTTCCTCCTTCTCTGCGGCACCTTGTAGCACTTTATCTCCCTTTCTCTCTCTCGTTCTGTCAGAGCCTCCCATCTTACTTAAAAGCGCTTACTTAAAGCGCTCCTTTATCGTATTCTCTGCCATCGAGGGTGTCTCCTTTCAGTTCCTCTCTTGCTTAGTCATCTGTCATTTGCGTAGACACCCTCTTGAGACTCCAAGGCCCTCGCTCTGTCTCCAAGCCTTCTTTTCTCACCCTGTCCCCTCATAATTCTTCTACTCTCCATAGTAACATGTTCTGAGTCTTTTTTCATACTCCACAGCGCTCTTGTAGCACTTTAGCTCCATTTTGGGTGCTTGGGTGTGCGTGTGTGTTTGTGCGCTTCAGAGCACTCTTGTCTTACTCTTTGCTGTTTAAAGGTGCCTTCATTCAGTCCTCGGCCCCCTGACAACATGCATACTTTGTTGAAGTCCCCTTCAGAGTTCCGCATCGTTCTCTCTGAGGCTTCTTTGATCTCTCTGGCCTCTTCGCTCCCTTTGCCGAGCTCTTGCGAGACATCCCCTGTGCCCCATCCAGAGAGGGTGCTTTGCACACCTCTTCTCCCCTCAGAACCCTTCATGAGTCCGTATCCATTGCCCCAGTCATCTCCTCCATTCTGTGCACCTCCATTAGGTCCCCTGCAGACATCTGTACTTTGTTCAATTCCCTTTTGAGCTCATTGCAGCCCCGAGACTTCTTTGGTCTTTCCAGCCCCTTCGGGACCTCCTCAAGTCTTGCAACAATGATTCTTGTTCTGTCAGAACCTTTCTGAAGCCATCTTTCTGCTCCAGAGCAGTCTTTTTGCTTTCTGTCTTACAGTATGTTTCTACTTGTTTCCTGGTAACCCAAAGATGTTGAGCTTTGGTTCAGATTTCCCCTTGAGTTTTTCAGAGAAGGCAACAGCCTTCATCTGTTGATATTGACACATCTCCCGTGGTGTTTTTTGATACATTTTGCAATTCATTTCTGTTCTAGTTACTTAAGTGCTAATTAGGCTGCTTCATAGAGTTTATGATAGATTTCTTGTATTTCCATGTTTTTTTCTGGTGTTTTCTGTCCTTTCATAGAATCAGAGAATGGTTTGGGTTGGAAAGGACCTCAAAGATCATCTAGTTCCAATGCCCCTGCCACGGGCAGGGACATCCTCTACTAGACCAGGCTGCTCAAAGCCCCATCCAACCTGGCCTTCAACACTTCCAGGGAAGGAGCCTCCACAACCTCTTTGGGCAACCTGTTCCAGTGTCTCACCAGTCTAACAGTGAAGAATTTCTTTCTAACATCTAATCTAAATCGACCCTCCTTCAGTTTAAACCCATTACCCCTTGTGTCCTGTCACTACAGTCCTTGATAAACAGTTGCTTTCCATCTATCCTGTAGGCCCCCTTCAGGTACTAGAAGGCCGCAATTAGATCTCCCCAGAGTCTCCTCTTCTCCAGGCTGAACAATCCCAACTCTCTCAACCTGTCCTCATAGGAGAGGTGCTCCAGACCTCAGATCAACTTTGTGACCCTCCTCTAGACTCTCTCCAACAGCTTAATGTCTCTCTTGTAGTGAGGCCCCCAGAGCTGGATGCAGTATTCCAGGTGGGGTCTCACAAGAGCAGAGGGGCAAAATCACCTACCTCGACCTGCTGCTCACACTTCTTTTGATACAGCCCAGGACACGGTTGGCTTTCTGGACTGCAAGCGCACACTGCCGGCTCATATTGAGCCTTTCATCCACCAATACCCCCAAGTCCTTTTCCTCAGGGCTGCTCTCGATCCATTCCCCGCCCAGCCTGTAGTTATGCTTGGGATTGCGCCAACCCACGTGCAGGACCTCACGCTTGGCCTTGTTGAACCTCACGAGGCTTGCACGTGCCCACCTCTCAAGCCTGTCAAGGTCCCTCTGGATGGCTTCCCTTCCCTCCAGCATGTCACCCACACCACACAGCTTGGTGTCGTCAGCAAACTTGCTGAGGGTGCACTCCATCCTGCTGTCTGTGTCTCTGACAAAGATGTCGAACAGTGCCAGTCCCAGTACCGACCCCTGAGGAACACCACTCTTCACCGTTCTCCACTCGGACGTTGAGCTGTTGACCACTACTCTTTGAGTGCAACCATCCAGCCAGTTCCTTATCCACCGAGCGGTCCTTCCATCGAATCCACGTCTCTCCAATTTAGAGATCAGGATGCTGTGCAGGACAGTATCAAATGCCTTGCACAAGGCCAGGTAGATTATGTCTGCCGCTCTTCCCTTGTCAACCAGCGCTGTAACTCCATCAGAGAAGGCCACCAAATTTGGCACAATTTGCCCTTGGTGAAGCCATGTTGGCTGTCTCCAACCACCTCCTTATTTTCCATGTGCCCGAGCATAGTCTCCAGGAGGATCTGCTCCATGATCTTGCCAGGCACGGAGGTGAGACTGACTGGCCTGTAATTCCCCAGGTTCTCCTTTGTCCCCTTCTTGAAAGTGGGGGTTGTGTTTCCCCTTTTCCAGTCAGCAGGAACTTCACCAGACTGCCAGGACTTCTCCAAAATGATGGAGAACAGCTTGGCCACTTCATCTGCCAGTTCCCTCAGGACCCACGGATGAATTGCATCAGGTCCTGTGGACTTGTGCACCTTCTCGTTCCTTAGATATTCTCGAACCTGGTCTTCTGCTACAGTAGGCAATACTTCATTCTCCCAGTCCCTGCCCTTGCTTTCTGTGACCTGGACAGCGTGGCTGGGACTCATCTAGTTCTGTTCAGGGAGTCCATCAGAAAGACCATTGAGGTTACTCAGTCATCAACAATTTACAGTAAATAACTTTAAAACTGGCAGTATTTTTGAGAATGGATTCTTATGGGATCTATTTCTGCTCTGTCATTCAGTCTTATCTGGAACATAGATCTGGTAGAAGACAGGTCATTTGCATTATCTTGTTAGAAATGATGTGTAACACCATAGTGGTTCCCCCCCCCCCCCCCCCCCCCCCCCAACCCACCCACTCA
>VXBL01009561.1:35005-63548 GCA_013400195.1 Aramus guarauna
AAGCACCATCCAGAGAGTTTCACTCTCCACTCCGGTGTTGAGCCTGAAAAACTGTGCTTGATTAAAGCATCTTTTCCAGAGAAACATTCAGTATTGACCTGAGGCTTAAAAAGTGGTGAAAAGCCATTTTTGTAGCTAGTTTTCCTACTCCATTTAAAATGTATGTTTATTTATTATTTGAATTCACCTGACTTTACCTTTCAAATTTGGGTAATCTAGTTTTTCTGCTAAGTTAAAGAGCCCTTTGGCATTTTTTCTTGCAAAAGTGCTAACATGGAAAAATCAAGATAGTGCAGTAAATATGGATGATGAAGTTTTCAAGCTGGGAGAATGCCTTTAAATGTTTTCTGTTTTTCTAGAACTTGGAAGTGTAACAGTTTCAGTAAGGAGAAAGAGCAGTGACTCCCAATGTGTCTAAAAGTTTGTCTAAAAGCTTGAGCAAGTTCATTCAGGCATTCACCGAGCCAATTCGCTCATTCCTTGGCTCTATTGTATATGTAATAAGCATTACTGTGGGCCTCAGGTAAGACTTGAGCTGCAAAGTAATAGTATAACCTTATCAGAAGCAAAGACTGTACTTTCTGAAACAATGACTTTTACATAGCGAGTATGATAAATGAAAGCACTTTCTTCTTCTTTAAGAAACTAGGTTTTTATGAGTTTATTGTAGAATATTTAGAGGGATGGAAAAATCCTTTATTTGAGTTTGTAAATTTTATTGGCACTAGTGTTCTCATCTTCTTTTTTAATCCTGGGATTTATTGCTTTTTATTTCAAAGTAATAAGAATTCTAGAGAAAATTCTCAGCATAGAGCTTCAGACTTTTCTGCTCAGGTGTAGAAGGGCTTTTCTGACTTTCTTCTTCTCCAGTTCAGCTGCCAAGTCAAACCTAGCTCTTCATGTATCTATGATAGCATTCATTAAAAAATGGGATTTAAAACATAATTTAGGAGCAGATTTTGTTTGTTTCTTTTTCTTTTTTTTTGTTTTTGGGTTTTTTGGGGTTTTTTTGGGGGGGACTGTTTGACAGGTTTGGGTTTTTTTTGTTTGGTTCTCCCTCCACCCCCTTCCTCCTCTGCTCGAAGTAACTATATATCTTTCTTTGATTTAGGATTTCTTAAATTAATTTAGCTGACAGTATTTTTAAGAACTTCCTTCCCCATTTCTTATTCTTGTTTTTGTTGTTGTTCAGTTCTCTCCTATATTTATACAGCCTTTGTTTTACTTTTTCCAAACTTGTATGTTATTTTTAAAAGCAAATTTAAGCTTTGGAGTTCAACATATTAAAGTATGCTTAGAATGATGGATAGCAATTTTCTGAGCTCAATTAATCTGCAATGCAATCTGATTTCATGATATTATTGTCACAATTTAAAGAGCCACTGAATACTCATAAATAAATCCATTTTTCTTTCACTTACTTTTTAATATGAACATCAGCTATGAACCTCATTGTGAATGTTCGTTTTTTTCACTTACAGATAGTAAAAGTAAAAAAGATCAGTTTAATTTCTTGAGCTTGTTTTATTCAGATTTCTGTGTTAGTTTCTTGGGTGCAGAGTTTAGCATAGGACATCTGCTATATGATACTTCTCTAAATAGGAAGAGCCAGGTAAAACAGGTAGAGAAGAAAGAAAAGTCTGAGCAGTCCTCTGGCTGAAATATTGTGCTGACTCTGAAGTCTGGTCTAGGGTTTTTTGCCATCAGTGGGCAGCTCTGTTTCAAAGCCAGTGGACTGTGATTTGACTCTGTGAAATCAAGGACGGGATCCTCTACAAACAGCAGTGGGTGGGAGCATCACTTTATTCTGCAGTGTGCTACCAGCATGCTTCTTAAGTGCAAACAGACAAAAAATGCTGTGCGAATTTCAGTTTCTGTCAGTAGGTCACCTCACTTTCCACTTCTCACATAGCAACTTTGATAAATTCACAGTACTGCAAGGCATCAGTGACCTAAACCAATGTTCAATGAAATTAAACAGAACATAAAAGGAAAAATGTTTCAATATAGGTACATAAAATTAATTTACTCACTGAAGCTTTGTCCATCTGTATTAGCTTTCTAGATAATAGTCTAGAATCCCTCTAGCATCATCAGTAAAAAAGAAGCCTTTCTGAAAGTTTGCACATCTGTTCTCAAAGTGGCACGGCAAGGACATGGGAAAATCTCTTATGAAACTGATTTTTTTTTTCAAGATCTACAGATGGAACCAAAATGATTGTCTTAAAAGAGATGCCAAACAGAGTTGTTATATGAAAAACTGTTATCCCCCATAAAATTTAGTTTTATTTCAATTGTCTTATTGAAAGAAGGAACCCTTTTATCCCTATCAAATTAAACAGATTATCAAGTGTTATGAGCACCAGCAAGCTGGAAAGAACAAGTCTTCCCCTTTTGACCCAGTCCACATCCCATGGAGCATCCCATCATGAAAATACAGCTCTAGCTCACTGAGAGCTTTTCATCCTGTTGTTAGTGCATATCCTTCTGTACAGTAAACCTGCAAATGCGTGCTGATCCTGTTGGGCTGAAGGATGGGATATTTTCCTAAAAAGCAACAATTACACAATGAATTTGGTCAACTGAATTTGCAACCATTGTCAAACAAGTTTCTGCAGCTACCAGAAAATACAGTTATTGCAGCTATGAAAAACATTATGTTGACAAGACCTCTCTGCTTTAAATGCTTGACTTTACTTTGTCACTTAAATTATCCATCAAGAGTCACATTTTCTAATGAGCGTCCTTTGATGTCTTGTTCTTCTTACAGTTAAGTATTTCAGCATGCCAAGGTGACTTCAAGGAGGAAATGCACTTAACTTATTGTTCATTTGAAGGGCTTTTCTTGTGGACAGCATGATTATCTCATCTTGTCAGGGAGGTGGCCAGGGGTTAGCTTTTGTTCTATCTTTGTCCTTTTTCTTCCAGCTCCAGTTTTTTGTTCTTTCTCTGCCAGAATACAAATCAAGGCAATGATGTGTGTTGGACAAAATGTCCATCATCTTTCTGGTGTGCATCTCTATCAAGCTATCATAAACCAGAGTCCTTTGTAACAGAGAAGAGAATGTAGTATTGGTACAATCAAACTGTGATAGTGAATAATGTTAGTTTATGAGACTCTCATCTCTTACAATAAGAGTGAGGAAAAAAATGGAACCTTTCCACTTTGATAGACAATAGCTAAAATGAAGTGTCTCACTACTAAGGGTTTATAATCTAGGTACTGGAGTGCTGTGTTTAAATACAGCTGCATAGTGTAGACTCAAGGTTCTTGGGATATTCATCTAAAATCTAAAAAATTGGGATTTTCCTTTGCTTGCTATAGATGTCTTGTATGACTTCGAGCAAGTCATCCAGGTCCAGTTACTGCCATTATGTAAATGCCTGTCTCCCAATGATTTTAGTATCTTAGGTCTGCCCTTTAATATAATCCATTTCTACATGTGCAGCTGGTATTTCTATTTGACTACATGTTATTTAAACTGATATTCAGACATTTATCAATAAATACATAACAAAGGTAGATAATGAAACAAAACACTAACCAACTAAGCTAAATTTACCATAGAGTTGTGTAGCCTTCATTTTGAGGCTGGCACAGGTTGAGTTTCTACTTAAATTCTTGGATTCTGAATCTTCATTTCCCACTATGAAGTCCCAAAGTAAAACCCCTTAATACCTCGCTGGCACCTCCAATGTTTTACAAGATTCTGTCCAACATACTTGGAAAAGGGAACCAGAAAGCACTAACTGAAGGAGTAATTGCAGTCTACTGACTCTAGATTTGTTTTCTGAAGCCTGCTACATGGGAAGTCCTTTCCACCATTTTCAATGTTACAGAACCAAAATGGAAAATACTTCCTACTATAAAATGCAAGCTAATTCCCCCCAAATTGATAACTCAGGTTTATAACCTACGACTACATCCACTTACTTGTAAGTCACCAAAAGCCTGACTTCATGAAACCTGTAAGGTATTTGTGACCAGTCTGCTCATCACATTTTTGTCTGAGTCTGCATCTCTCACACTTGTCCTTATGTTTATGTCAGAAGCTACCTGATGTTATCTAATCTCAATGTATATTTCCACCTGACTTTTTTTTCCACAGTTGTTTCCCACAGTAGGGTCCCCAGTGCCGCTAATTTCATTGCTTAACTTAATTTGGTTATTCACAGTTGCTTTCCTCGTGAATTGTGAAACTTAGTAAAATTTCCTTGCAAATAGCAATTATTTTTATTCATGCATTTTCCATTGGGTCAGAGCCTCATAAGGGGTGTGCTACCTTGATGTGGTCAAACACAGATGATGAAAGTAAAAACAAGAAAACAAATGACATTCCTTTCATGGAGAAGAAAGCAAAAAATAATAAATGAAGGAATATTCTGAAAAAAACCAATCAGTTCAAAGAAAGGTTTGCAAGATTAAATTTGAGTTTGGGAAAGTGATTGAGGCAAATTATTTTAGATGGGGTTTGAAAACATGGGGCAAAGACTGTCTCTCCCTCTACTACCTATCATCTTGCTAGAATTCATTCATCCATCCTTCAGTTAAATGAACAGATTCTGATTGCAGGCTTGGAGTTAATATGATTGTGTGACAAAAAGAAACAAATTATAGCCCAGGAAAAAAAAAAAAAAAAAAAGCAAACTATCTTCTGAATTTGAAAAGCAATAAACTTTATATTAAAACTGCCACAATTTTAAATTCCAAGAGGATTGAGGGTTTGGATTTTTTTTTTTCTTTCTTGCATGACTTTGAAGTTTAAAAGGTCATATTTGTTTCACCTGCTCACTAATGGCTCTGTGGCAGTAACTATAATTGATTGCAAAGGTTTTTTTTGTCATTCTTTATGGATTCAGATCCTGCAGATTAGAAGCTTCAGGGATTATCAGGCAGCCACAGTCAGAACTGAAGAATTATCAGACGATAATCTTGTACTTTTGCAAACTCCCTGCTATTAGGTATCATTCAATCATTCATTCAAGGAATTGTTATATATTTGTTCAGCTGCTCTGCATTGTTAAATTCTCCTTCACTTCCTTTCAAATTTACTTTCATGCACTGTATAAGCATTATAGATGGTACATAATAAGTCTCTGCTGTAAAGAAAGAACTGATTCTTTTTAATTTTATTTTTATTTAAACCAAGGTCAAGGTTGAAAAATCACGCCCACATAGAGAACTTAAGATAATAAAAAGTTATTTATAACTTTTTCTCCATGGACAGGCTTCTTCTACTCTCTCTTCAACTCACATTTCTAGCTAGAGAGCACTACAGAGGCCTAACGTGAGTGGATCAAGAGACATGCAAAATGAGAGCAAATAGACCTGAATCTCTTAGTTGCTGCTTTTGCTATTAATGACTGGCAAGTTCTAGAAGAAGGGGAAGTTTGAGAAATTGTGAGAGAGCCTGTACCCTATAAAGACAAAAGGAGTGAGTATCAATCTCTCTATGGCTTTGCCTACTTTTCCCCACTTAGCTTTTCCTATGATGCCAGCAAGAAAATGATATCAGAGAATTAAGTTGAAATATCTTGGTGACTGCACTGAGTTGTTCACTAAGAGATTGATGGATTTCCCTTCGCATGGATGTCACTGATGACACAAATTGCAGGGCCAGAGGGAATAAGGTCTTGACATTCTAGAGATAACCCCAGGCAATGGTGGGAACAGGTTGAAAAATGACACCATTTATTCAGTGGTGCTTTGTGCTAATTTTTAGGTCACAAGTAAATGTGAAGGTCTGGACAGATTCTGAAAGGCTACAAAATAATGTCATCTAGACTTGGTATTTCATGCAGTCTCCTGTGCATGAAACTCATTGCTCTTTTACTTGGGAATAGGTAACTGCAGCCCCACGTGCTTTGCAAAACTCATTGATAAAGACAATTTCTCATCTCTGAAGATGAGCACCAATCAAACATGTTAAAGTATGACAACTTCACAAATTTTCTCCATTAGTTGATCTGCTATAACATACTGTGCATGTTCTCAGTATGCTCCAATTTCTAGGTACAATATTTTAGCCAAAAGTTCAGTGAAATAGGATTAAGCTCATATATTTTATATCATAGTCATGACAGGGCAAGAATACATATGTGGTCAGTTACAAAACCTCATTTAATGGGATGGAATGTTGCTAAACTGCCCATTCTGTGCAATCACTTGTGCGTGCCTATGAAACCAAAGCTTTCTCATTTGTTGAAAACTACTGCAACACTCCTTGTGGAAAGCTTCTATCAGCATAAGATGTCTATGCACCAAGTGAGACATTCAAGAGTCACTTCCCTCTCACCATGATCATTTTCTAACCCTCCTCCTTAAATATATGCCAAGGGGAGGAGGAAGAATTTGACAACAAAAACATTTTTTGACTTGCAGAAGTTTTGTATCTCCAAGCGAGTCAAGTTTCCAGGAAAAATATTTTCCCATCTGGAATTCTGGGCATCTAATAAACCAGATGCATGTTTACCTGTCTGTGAGTGAGTACATGCTGTATCCCATGGGCACGTCAACACATGCTTACACAAGGAATTGGGGTAAACTGCTAGCATCTCTCATGAAAACACATACTGAATTAATGATAACAAATGAGAAAAATACATATTTCATATCTTCTCAATTTTCTCATAAACAGTATTGCTATTCATGACAGCTGCAACACTAAATGTGTAAGGGAAAGAGATATTTCCCAATATTTATTTATCTGTTTATTTAATGAATAATTTTCCAATAATTAACCACATGAAATAAGTTGAACCCTTCAAACAAAACTGTGAGTTCTCTGAAGGCCTGAGCATTTTTTAGGTTGTTACACCACTCTCTTGATGAGATTTATAACTTTTCAAGTGGAAGGAGCAGCTGTTCTTCTGGAAAGAGTTTCTGAGTGTAAAACTTTTTATTTCAAACCAAGTCCACATGGGAAGTTAGATGTCTGGCCTCTTGTGTGGCTGACAAGACTTAAGTGCTGCTTATACTCAACAGGTTAGTTAGGAAACTCCATGCATTCAGTGCTAACTGGTAGGACCCTGAATCCATCCCATAGGATGAGGCCCATATCATCCTGAGGCATACTGGACATTATTCTGGACTCCCAAGTGACTTAATCCCTTTCCTGAATTCAGGTTATTCTTTTAAAAATCAAGGAGTACTTTGTTTCAGAACAGAGGTCCCTCCCACTGTAACAACCTGGCAGCTCCAGATCTTACCTGAAGTACACATGTATTCAGCTTTCCTTTTGCCTGAAGAGACTTAAACTTCTCTTTCCTGGCATATGACCAGCTATATGCTTGTGAATAAAGCCTGATAAATGAATGGTATGCACCTATTTCTAATCTGGGAGGAACAGTTTATCTGCTTTCCACTGCTCTGCCCAGAATGGCAAACAATTGTGTATGCCTGCCTCTCTGTTTACCAAGTAAAATCACATTTGCACTATTCTTGATTTATCATTATAATCCTACAAATATTTTAACCCTGGATCCATCCCTCCTGTTCAATCTGTTCAATTTTGCATTACATATAAAATTATCCACTGGGCCCAGGAACTCCTGGACATGATCTGCAGTCTAATGTTTATAGCATTCATACAGAGAGAAAAAAATCTTGACTATATTCAGAGTATTACAGTGAACATTTAGCCACAGGAAACACTGTTCAGGTTTCTCCCACTCTTGTCATAGAGCAGTTCAAAGCTGTGTGATCATCCAGGTGTCCACATGATGGTGCAGAGTGTGCCCTCAGAAAGTTTTCTGATGACACAAAGCTGAGAGGAGTTACTGATACACCAGTGGGTTGTGCTGCCGTCCAGAGGGAATTAGACAGGTTGGAGAAATGAGCGGATGGGAACCTTGTGACATTCAACAAGGAGGGGTGCGAAGTCCTGCACCTGGGGAGGAATAACCCCATGCACCAATATAAGCTGGAGGCAACCCAGCTGGAAAGCAGCTGGGCAGAAGAGGATTCAAGGGTCCTGGTGCAAACCAAGTTGAACATGAGCTGGCAATGTGGGCTTGCTGCTAAGAAGGCGAATGGTATCCTGGGCTGCATTAGACAAAGTATTTCCAGCAGGTTGACAGAGGAGATCCTTCCTCTCTGCTCAGCACTTGTGAGGCCACACCTGGAGTGCTGTGTCCACTTTTGGGCTCCCCAGTACAAGAGAGACATGGACATATTGAAGAGAGTCCAACAAAGGGCCACAAGGATGGTCAAAGGACTGAAGTGTCTCTCACTTGAGGAAAGGCTGAGAGATCTGGGACTGTTTAGCCTGGAGAAGAGAAGGATCAGAAGGGTCTTATTAATGTATATAAATACCTGAAGGGAAAATGTGAAGAGGACAGAGCCAGTCATGCCCAGTGACAGGACAAAAGGCAATGGACACAATGTGAAATACAGGAGGTTTCCTCTGAACATCAGGAAACACTTCTTTACTGTGAGGGTGATTGAGCATGGAAACAGGTTGCCCAGGTAGGTGGTGGAGTCCTCCTGCTTGGAGATATTCAAAAGCCATCGAGATATGGTCCTGGGCAGTCTGCGGTACCAGATAACCTCAGAGATGCCTTCCATCCTCACCCAGTCCACAGTTCTGTGATTCTGTTTATCTGGAAACACTTTTTTTAATTGTAGATTTTTTTCACCTTTGTGAAAATGTGTGATCAGATTATAAACATTTTAATTTGTTGTTTTTCTACCAAAAATAAAAACACAAGCCATTCANTCCAGCAGGTTGACAGAGGAGATCCTTCCTCTCTGCTCAGCACTTGTGAGGCCACACCTGGAGTGCTGTGTCCACTTTTGGGCTCCCCAGTACAAGAGAGACATGGACATATTGAAGAGAGTCCAACAAAGGGCCACAAGGATGGTCAAAGGACTGAAGTGTCTCTCACTTGAGGAAAGGCTGAGAGATCTGGGACTGTTTAGCCTGGAGAAGAGAAGGATCAGAAGGGTCTTATTAATGTATATAAATACCTGAAGGGAAAATGTGAAGAGGACAGAGCCAGTCATGCCCAGTGACAGGACAAAAGGCAATGGACACAATGTGAAATACAGGAGGTTTCCTCTGAACATCAGGAAACACTTCTTTACTGTGAGGGTGACTGAGCATGGAAACAGGTTGCCCAGGTAGGTGGTGGAGTCCTCCTGCTTGGAGATATTCAAAAGCCATCGAGATATGGTCCTGGGCAGTCTGCGGTACCAGATAACCTCAGAGATGCCTTCCATCCTCACCCAGTCCACAGTTCTGTGATTCTGTTTATCTGGAAACACTTTTTTTAATTGTAGATTTTTTTCACCTTTGTGAAAATGTGTGATCAGATTATAAACATTTTAATTTGTTGTTTTTCTACCAAAAATAAAAACACAAGCCATTCAAGTTTATTCTGAAAGACCTTATGAATGATTCATTATCAGTGCTTGATGCTCGTTAATTACATTGGTCACGCAGTATAATTCCTCCTTACTCATAATTTGACCCTGTGCACCAGGTCCAGGGAAAAGAGTTAAGTACGTCAATGCACGCACCCAACATCTTTCTAGGTTGTATTTGCCCCCAGATAATGATTCTGGAGCACTAGTCCCAACCCTGAATTTAGATTTCCTCTCAAGATCAGACACTACTCTTTTTTAAAGCAGAATGCTACTCAGCACACGAGCCCAACAGTTAGGCTGACAGATAGGCAGACAGGTAGACAGACAGACAAAGTGATCAGGTATTTAATTGTCTCTGTTTCAACTCCTAAGCTATCTAAACTCTCACAGTTCTGCTTAAACACATGCAAAATCCTGGCTCAGAAGTGAATGTTGAGTTTATTGTACATAGCTCACAGATGGATATATTACAAATGCAAACAAATAGAACAGATAGATATTGAATAATTGCCGTGTGTTCTCCCGACTCACACCTAATGTAAGCAAGATCACTTTGGTCCCTTGTTTCCTGGCTGTTGTTAGTTTTGGTTCATATTTATTTTGCTGCTTTAGCTCTTATTATTTTGTCAGTTTCAGGTGTTTCCTTTGATTAACACACAGCATGTTTTCCTCTAGTCTGTTTTTTTCTACTAGCTCTGTCATAATCTGTCAGGTACATTATATTTTTATATGTAAAGGTTGTTACAGAAAAATTCAATAAGTAGATTTTTAAAAAAAAAATCATATGGATTTTTTTTTAATCTAAATACATATATATGTTTTAGCAAGGGAAAATAGATATATCTGAAGCTCAGACAATTGTGATACAGAGGGTTATGTAGGCTCAATACCTTTACACTCACAATAAATGGGAAGTGATGTTCACAGCACTGAGAACTCTTCCATCAATTGTTTAGCCACATTATGGAGAAGATTACACTTTATATCTTACCCCTTCTCTCTACCATCTCAAATGTCCCCTACGTGCTCTATTCCTGTTTTGTACCTGGTATATTGGGATCCCATTACAAAAGGCAGTGGCCAGAAACAGTGCCTCAGGACTGAGGGTTTTGGTATGGTTCATGTCAGGATCGGATGTCACTTTGTAATAGGGATTTTACTGGTTTAATTCTGCATCTTCAAAAAAGTCTGCTCTTTTTACCACTGCTATAGCAGTCATGTAGAATCCTGCATGCTTAATGGCTTATGCAAGTCAGTCCAGTGCAAGCTCTGTGCAAGGTCTATGCAAAGTCTTTGACACAAATTCTGGTTTGGGGAGAACTTCTTATGTGGAGCTAGTTCATTGCTCCATTTTCATTCTGGATTAGAATAAAAAATAATAATAAAAAAGAAGCAAAATTATTTGTGGTAAATTCTGTTTATCTTCCAGAATATCAAGACTATTGTTATGTGGTGAAAACGACCTGGTATTACAGCCTTTGAATTGCCCTGGATATGTTTTGAGTGCTATCCTAATGCCAAAGACAACTTAAAGGGTTGGGCAATAGGTAAACCAACAGCAGCTAGAACCAAGAAACTTGGCTTCCAGGCTTGAATTTACCATTGCATTGGGGCAGGTGGGCATGGTGGGTGTTAAAGTTATTTAAATTCTTTGTCTTTCATTTTTCTGATAAAGATAAATTTTGTTTTCTCCCCTTCAGGATTAGACTTGAAATGTCTGAATGCTGAGAGATATTAACAGCAGACCAAAGTGCTACAGGTAAGTGAGAAGATGACTACATACACACAGGCCACAGCAGAAGTCAGAGAAAATTTGCTCAGCATCAGTAGTCTCCTTCATCCACAAAGGACTGGAGCCCTGTTGAGAATTTTGGGGAGAGCAGCAGAAGCTGTTGCATTGAAAAACCCAAGGAAAGAGTTAACAGAAAGCATGCCTCCTTCCTCCGGCAGCCTTGAGCAGTTGGTGCCTTTGCCATTAAATATTTTCACATGTAGGTTTTCTATTTGCCTTGAATTACTGAAATACACTAAGCACATCTCTCCAAGGACCCAAAGCGATGGTGTAATAGGTTCCTGCTAATAGCTTGAAACTGTACAGCAATCTAGTTTTAAAATACAACACAAATCTTTATCTAAAAGCACTAACACCTCACTCCTGTGTTCGCAGAGTATGTTTTCACATTTCTTTTTGCAATGCCTAGCAGGGAGGGGGTGGGTGGTGGGGAAACAACTACAAGAGAAATGATGCATTCCGGGCAAAGAGCCAATTTAAAAAGTCTGTTCCCTCCAGTTTGCTGTCACTTGTCGCGGTTAAACAAAACATGGAATAGAAAAAGAGAAATTGGCTTCAGTGTAAATGTCAACATTCTGATTAAAGCAAACATGAAGCATTCACAACTCTTGACAAAAAAAAAAATTAAATTGAATTATGAAGGGTATGCAAATGAGGCCCTTCGTCTGTGTGATTAAGGGTATGTATGAATTTGCATTTTCTGTTTATACTATTAAAGCCAATGTAACAGAGCTGAGTGCTCAGGAACATGCAGGCATGCCATTGCAGGGGTTGAAGCTTTCTAGCATGTTTCTGTAAGTGTGAATTAGTGTGTAGGTGCATCCCCAGGTGTGGGTTGCATATGTTGGCTAACCCTTAGGGTTTATATATGTGGGTAGGTAAATGCACATTTCTGATTTTAGTGTGCTCCTGTTTGCATGTATGTGTAGAAGCGAGAAAAAGAAAAACAAGATCATTCACATCTTCAGAAAGATATTCCACTTTCAATATACAAATATGTGAATAATGTCCTCAGTCAATGTCAGCAACAAAAAGAGACCTTTGAAACAAGGAAAAAATAAGACTTGGAAGTAAAAACAGAATCTGAAAGGCAAAAATACCCTCATCACTTGAGAATACTTGAAATGTGCTGTTTTCCAAGAAGGATAATGGAGAATTATGAAAAATATATTAATAATTTAAACCTGGGTAGGATATGGTCCCAGTTCCTCTGTAGCTCGTTAGGCACAGATCTTGGAAATTGAATTGTTTGAAATGTGCTTTTGCAAAGCTCTCGGCATGCATTCATGACATAAAATTTTAAAGCAAGTATAATACATTTGAATTCCATAATTAAAATTAATGGGAAAATGAAAAATAAATGGCCTGCACTGGTCCAGTTTCCCTGCTGTGGAATATATTTTACTGGTGTGCCATACCGTGTATGTGGTGTGTTCATGTGGTATCCTTAAGCTTTTTTGTTGGTGGTGTGGTTTTTTTGGTTTTTTTTTTGTTTGTTTTTTTTTTTTCTCTTATTGGTTTGTGTGTATGAATATATTTGTATTTATGGCTTCAACTATTTCCTCATCAGTAAATATGTAAATACATTAAATACTACACAAACCACCAGACAACATGCCTCACCCAGCATTAGAAAGCATTTCTACTTAGCCAAAGCAGTGGCTGTGCACTCAGAACGTTTTATTTATGACAGGATTACTTCAGGACACTACCTACAACCTCCTCCCTCTCCTCAGAAAACGGTATGTACAGAAAAGCAATCTGAGGAGATTACCACAGATTTATTTTTAATAACTCCATTTAAAAACATAAATTATGTTTTAAAAATCCGTATAGCAAATTTAAGGACTGGGCATAAACTAGGCATGTTCAAGGTGCATGAGGGTTTATCTGGGTTGCTAAAAGCAATGTCTGCCTGCATTTTACTTGTTTGTTCACTACAATAAGACTGCAGTAATGTGTTCAGCATAGCACGTAACAAAATAATCTCGGTCTGTCCCCTCAGTTCATCTCTTAGGAGTCAGGCTTTTCTTGCTTTCTCCCACCTTGCTGCCATTCCTTGTGGAAAACATTATTGCACTGCAATTCACAATCTGATTCTCTATCCAATATAATTATTTGCCCATATAAAAAATGGATAAATATGTACTTGATATTTTCTCACGTATCTTGTGAATGAGATTGCACTGTTACGGTAGTATATAAAAGCCCCTGTTATTCAGTATATCTGTCCTCTTCACTTTTCCAACCCACAGGCATGAGGACTTAGGACCTGTGATAATTAAGATCCAATGCTGCAGCGTATCCCATGCTGTATCTACTGGATTTTTGAGATCTCCACAACAGTTCAGCATTTTTGGTTCTTATAAGCTACTGTGCTGATTTCAAAGCCTTTTTAAAATGACACTAGGCTCAGATGTTCCTCTCTATTCCTTCCTCAAAACTCTTGCTGTTTTACTAACATATTTCCCCCTTTATGAAAAACGCATTTCCTTTCCCTGTGGCATGGAGAGAGAAATGCACTCGAGCATGAAAGTGAACAAGCCAAGCTCACAGCCTAATTGTGTGAGACATGATTGCTACAGAGGGGTTCTCACAAACTTGCAGAGATCCAGAGAGAGAAGATTCTGCATGGGGCAGGCACAGACACATGCATGCTAGACTGATGGACTGATACCAGTTTAGGGTTTAGGCCATGGCTGTTAAATGGATTTGTATCCAGCAGGCAGTGAATAAGAAATCAAAGAGTTTTTATTTTTTTTTCCCCTAAAATATTGCCTACTACAACTCTATCCTGGCTTCCAACAGGTATGCAAAGGCATGTTTATTACTTGCAGTGAGATTACTCCTGTGCTCAAAGTAGACCTGATTAAAAGGGAATTTAGGTTTAACCACTGACTCAGTAGTGGCTGTAATGACATTTTCAAGTGGGAACAGTCATAAGAGTATGAAGTGACTCTGCCTGCTTCTAAGGACAACTGGACTTTGGGCTTCTTTATGCTCAGTGTAAAGCAGCAGCCATACTGCCTAAATTAAACACCTATAATAGCCTTTCACTGACTTTGATAAGTGAAGGGTTGGCCAAACAGCAAGAAGAAAAGCTCAAAGAATTGTCAATCCATCTTTCTGAAACCAAACCAAACACATATGTTTTCTATCAATAGAAAAATAAATTATGGGACTTGCTGAAACTCAACTGTCATTTTAGAAATCATGATAATAAATAAATGTTATCATCCTTCCTCCCCCTACCACCATAAACTCCTGAAAAGAGAATTCCATCAGCACAAATTAATTATGATGGCTGAAAAGCAAACTTGATCATAC
The DNA here is from genome assembly GCA_013400195.1 of Aramus guarauna. Taxonomy (NCBI): domain Eukaryota; kingdom Metazoa; phylum Chordata; class Aves; order Gruiformes; family Aramidae; genus Aramus; species Aramus guarauna. The sequence continues at coordinate 49,492 of VXBL01009561.1, forward strand.
ATAGCTCATAAACTGCTGATATAGAAATTAAATGGAGATGTGTGCTTGTATACGAATTTGGTATATTCTTTCCCATGCATCCCTGTCTAGTCATTGTGTGGAGATTATTTTCTGGCCTTTTGTTTCTAGCCAGTATGGCTGTTCTTATGTACCCATTTTGTTCAATGCTAGAATATGGATTCTGAGGCTGAGCTTGTATTCGTGACTTTATATATATGAAAAAATGAAAGAACAGTATGTATGCTTCACATGTCATTAATACTAACCATGTCTGGAGAACTGTAGGTGACCCAAAGGCAAAGAAAAGATCTTGTAATGATTTTTGGTGATGTTAATAGCAGGTTTGTCTGTCTACCTCATCACCTTTCACACACAAAAACACTGAAAAGTATGCATTTTCTACTGACTGAGTGCTTACCCAGATATTCTCAGTATCTCTCAAGTACAGAGCCTACAACATAAGATATCACCACAGTGTTATGGCCAAGATACTCAATTTCTATAGGCTCATGCATTGCAGAGTGCCTCCGGCCTTAGTATGAACAGAGCACTACATTTTATAGCCACAGACCAAACCCTTCCACCAATTCAGTCACTCCATTGAGAAGGCCACAAGATCAGTCAGATAGGAAATGAATTCTTAAACAATTCATTTAAGTAGGATTGGATGGTGCTTTGAACAAGCTGATCTAGCGGAAGATGTCCCCACCCATAGCAAGAGGGCTGGAACTAGATGACCTTTAACGGTCCCTTCCAATCCAAATCATTCTATGATTCTATGGTTCTATCACAAAGAATGAGAGTAAGGAGAAAAAAATACTTACATATCTATATATGTATGATGCATCTTCCCTCAACAATGCAACTCTGATATGAGCCCAACCCTGACAGTAATGGGAAGTAGAATTAAGAAAGCTGATCTCCAGAGGGACAGGCATCAAAGAGAAGAACATTGATTTAACCGACTGAATAATCAGAGACTAAGAGGTGAGGAAACTTTTCTCTCAGTGTAAGGTAATTAATGTGGAGACAGAATAAACAAAGGCAACTACAGCAGCTGCTCCTGAAAGTATATTCAAGAATGGGTTAGAAAAGAACTATTTCTGTCTCTCTAGGCCCCTGAGATCCATGTATATTTGTCTATAGTCTAAACTGTGCAAAATGTGTACAAACATCTCTTAACCAAACTAAAGCAGCTCCAGCCACATGCTTGAGGTAAAACTTGTCCCCTAAAAAACCAAGCCCACTTCTTTATTACCTGTAGTTAACTGTGAATGTATGTATGCAGCCAAACAAATACTCCCTTGATTTGCAGATTGAAATCATGTATTTAAAGCCATCCAGCTGCTCACATTTACTGATCTGAGTTCATCTGTGATCTTAATGCTAGACGTGTGTGTACACACACACACATGCGTGCACATGCACACACACATGTGCATGCACACACACACTTTCTTTCCCTAATCATGTTGAATACCTGATCCGGGTGCAAGGAGCTGTTGTGTGCCAGCTGAGCCATCACAGCGGCCAGTGATCACTTCCTCAGCCCACCTTCATAGTCATGTTAGTTTAAGTAAAAGAGTTTTAAGCTACTAAGATTCATCTCAGAGTTGCAATGACCTATAAGCAAGCAATTAATTGTGAGCCCTATCCGGTTAAATGATGAGCAGAAGTGGCTTAAATAAGCAGTTAGGTTCTACATCTACCCATGTATTTTTCTTAGCTGTTCTATTGTGGCCTTTTTTTTTTTTTTTTTTTTTTTCCCCCCTTTTTTTTTTTTTGCTTTTTTTTTGTGGCCTTTTTTTTTTTTTTTTTTTTTCCCCCCTAATTTGATTCTTCAAGTCCTTTCCTGGCTACACACAATCCTTTCTAACCTTTGCTGTATTTTAGCTCAAACTTAATCTCAGGCTCAAATTCAATGTCCATGAAACATTTGCTTCTTCAAAGCAGACTGTTCACCTCTTTAGATACTGCACACCAAGATTTTCCACTAAAATCAGTATATGTTACTAGAATTAGTGGTGATAACAAGGACAAAAAGGCTTGGTTTGCTATTGTAGCAGGCAACTGAATAGCTGTTTGCAGTTAACATCAATATAATCAGAAACTTTTCCAACACTGAAACCTACCTTTTCAAAGGGGAATTTGTGAAATGAGGTGCTTTAATTTTGCAATATATTTAAAAATCCTGGCAATCACTTTTCTCAAGTGATTCTTTTTCACTTTCTTTAATTCTTTTTCACAAGAATTAACCCTTGTGTTTGGGCATTTACACATCAACTGTATTTTTGAAATTTAAAACCTGCCTCTTTGTCATCTTTATTAACACTAGATTAACTCCAGAAAAAACAAAAGTTTTATCAAAGATAATTTCTTCCCAGTTATAGGCCTTAATGGACGAACACTGACATCTGCAAATCCAGAATAGCAATTACCATTGTCACTTTTATTGGTAATCTTGGCTCAGAGACCAAATGGACCTTAGAGCTCAAGCAGTAAAAATGGTTTCTGCTACTCCTGATCATCTTTTTGTCCTTAGAATTGTATTACTTCTCTGATTACATAACATTGTACAAATAATAACTAATTAAACAGTTCATTGAATCTGTGCTTCTAGGTTAGAGGTTAAAGTGAAATATCAGCACTTTCCCAATCTCCTATTTATTATTTAAAGCTCCTTCTTTCTCTGCTTTTTAATTCTTTTCTCTTCCCAAAAGAAAACTTTTAAATTATTATTATAAATATGATTTCTATTAAAGATAAGCTTTGGAGTGTATCTTTATTAATCCCAGAGAAGATAACATTCAATCGGCAGAAGAAAAGAAGTGTGAAGAGAAAAGAAGCATCAGGATGAAATACAGAATGATACAAAAGGAAAAGAATTGAACAGAGTTTTTCTCCAGTCTTTAGTTTGTATTAGATTAGTACACCAGTCACCATGTGGGGCCTGTGCTGTTGTAGAAAAAAGGCAGCTAAACAATTTCAGGGAACATAAGGTTTATCCCTCTATCCTAATGTAAGGATTAACTCATCACTGATCTAAACAGGTGTCTATTTAACGTCTTAAAAAATCTGGTAGAGACCTCACAATGTCATTTGACAATCTGTTTCAGAGTTTAACTTTTCTTATTGTTGAGAAAACTTTTTTTGTATATGTAATCTCAAGAGAAAAGAAAAAGCAGAACATCAAACAGCTATTTATAAACAAACTGAAAGTAGAAACACCAAAGGTAGGGAATTGTTCAGACTGATGCAGAGATTGAACATAACAGTACATAAAGAAATAAATGAACCTTAAAAATGTGCTACATCCTTCATCAGAGTAATGGGCTGAAATTCTGTAATCTATGGAGTCTGAATTCTATCTTTGCTTTTCATCTAAATTCTAGGATTAGACTTTAATCATGCATTTATTGCTTTTCCAGATGTGGAAGTTTGATTTGGCAAAGTTTGCCAAACAAGTCAAACAGCAAGGTCTAACTAAAATTTCTGTACTTAAAGGCTAGAAGAGATCATACCAAGCGATTATGTAGGTACATATAGATGAGACCACAGAAAATGTGAATGACACAGAAGAGCATTAAAGCCAATATTGAAGCTAATGCTGCTGCCTGCCAAATGAGGTCAAAGTGATGCTAAATTGCTAATATGGGCAATTAAAATTATTCTAATGCTGCTGCTGCTGCTGAAGTCAGGAGACTTGGAGTCTGTGTATATGTGTCAGAATTTTCACTAAGTTTGATGAAACTTTTCTGGAGAAAATATATAGCAGTTTTCCATACACAAAGAAAGAGCAATGAATGTTTATTTTGTTAAGGACACCTGGGGTCCTACCTACACATCTTAGGCTCTATTTTCTAATTTAAAATTTAAACTCTATGTCCTTCATGGAGATGGTTGCCCAGAGTACTTACTCCTCTAACTAATCAATGAAGACAGGTAAGCATGTTAGAAGGCCTCCAAATGGCAATCTTGCATTAACTTAGGCATGTCATTGTGCATTCACATGGTCCCAGATTCACAGGTCCATGAGGTTGGAAGTGACCTCAGGAAGTCTACACACCAACCTCCTGCCCAAAGCAGGGTCAGATCTGGAGACGGAAGAGACTGCTCAAGGCTTACTTGAAATTTGATTCTGAAAATCTCTAGGGACAGACTTCACAACTTCTCTGTGCAGCTTGAGAGTTGTCATTATTAATGAGAATTCTGACATTAAAAGCATCATTATTCTAGTGTTAGCCACGTTTAGCTACCTGACATAGAAACAAAGCCAAATCATGATCTTTTTCTATCACTATGGGGCATGATATATTCTTCTACGTGCTTATACGTGCACTGCTTTGAAGAAAACCGGATCTCANATAGGATATATGATGTCTGCTGGAATCTATCTACTTTAGACAAATATCTTAAAGAGAATTTCTCTCTTACACAACTACAGGGCACAAAAAAAGTCAAAGAAAACTATTTAATATCAGTCTCATTTTCTGTATATCCAAACTCACAGGTTTTTTGCAAATTTTAGATTTTAGTTTCCCACCAAAAAAAAACCTTTTATAAAACCCAATGATAATGAGGCTGAATACATCAGCTTTAAAGAAGCTTAACATGACCGGTAAAAGGCAGGAGAGACTAGAACACCATCGGTGTATGAGTCCCTGTAACATGAGGACTCCTATCCCTGTTTCAACCTGAGCACAAGCTAGACAAGTGCCTAAAAGCATTCTGTGACACTGCATACCACTTAATATTAGACTTTCAGTCATGACCAATCTCAGACTGAAGCAGTCTTGCCTTTTTTTTTTTTTTTTTCTTTTTTCTTTTTTCTTTTTTCTTTGAAACACATGCTTTTCAGTTATATGATACACTGGAGGAAAAAATCCTTCTGACCCTGCCAAGTACTTGTCTATAGTGTGCTATTTGTATATAAACAGCGTCTTTATGCAGAAATCAGAGTATTAAAAGCCTACTAAAGTTGATGCAACTTTTTACTTTGTCCTCCCAAGTACTTATGGAAACAGTGGATGAACAGAGGACTCCCAGTCATCTCTATAAATAACAAGTTTAGCTAAAAACTAAGATCAAGGCATTTATTTCAAAAAAAAAAAANCAACCATTTTCAATGGGACATTGTTTTTAAAGTTTCAGGCATTTACTTGTTGGACTGGTTTTGCAATTCTGAGTCCCTGTATCCAGATGCACATCCTGTCTGCATCCTCATTCCATCCCAGAGAGATACTCAGGAGTACAGTAGCTCCTTCACACACTGTGGTTTCCAAATAAAGGTCAGATGAAAGTCCTAACATAGTCCATCAGTTTTCTGATCTCTACAATGACATGAGAACCCCAGGGCAAGCATTAGTACACTCCTCTGGGTCTTTTTAGACCTGAAGACAATATTACCCATATCAGAAATAGGCAGACTCTGCATGCTGCTCTTACCCTTGACGAAATCACATATATTTTCCAGTTTTAAGTACCTGTGTGAAGTTATTGTAAGTCACCTCCTTGCTCTTCTTTCAGTCCATTGAGTAAGTTGAGTCCTTGTTGGTCACACTGTACACTTCATTTTCCAATCTGTAAGCTGTTTTTATTTTGTGTGTGTATATGCACTTCTGAACTATTTTTGATACTTCAGCATCCCTGAAGCATGAACACTAAAGATAGACATCATATTCTAATGTCAACTGTTAAAAAATCCTATACAGAAAAGACAGGCCACTGCCTTGCCTGTACTGAATAGAAATTTTCTTTCCATTCACATAGAAAGAAAAAAATCACATCTAACATCTTGTTTGGCATCGGATACATCTGACTGTATCATATGGAGACCTTTTATTGAAGTGATTATTTCCAAGGACCCTAAAACTTTATTGTGGCTTCCCTGTCTTACAGAATAAATCTTTACTTCTTGGAGGTATGGTCTACTTCCCTGGTTTCTTATCATAGTATTTTTCATTGAAGTGTATTAAATCACATAAATTACATTGTGATAATTTAAAATGATCACTTATGAAGAGTAGCCTATCCCATACTAATTTGCTAGCAACAGTTAAAACATGCTAGTAAATGCTGATATATGGTACATTACTTCAGGAGATATGGGTACACTTTCCACAAAAGTAAAATTTGAAAATAATCAACTTACTAGCACTTAAACATTTTGATGCTGCATTTTCTAAATGTTTATATCAAAGTTTTAAAATTCTCATTTCCAACACTACTTGTCTTGCAATTTTGTTTCACTTTTAGAATTTTAATGAGTAAAGGTTTGTAATCACTGTTTAGGATGATATTAAAAACAATGAAACAAACCCAAATGTCACAGGAGGAAGAATCAAACCCAGTAGGAGCATATTGTAAACAACTGTACTCATTGAGTTCTCTGTTTTAAAATATGTGTCTTAAGATGCAAACCAGGTGTGGTCTATCCTATATATTCCCTGGAGATCTCATATATTGCAAACTTCTGAGGAAATGATTATATAATACGAAATCAAACACTTTGGACAGGTCAGCTATTTTCTAACATACCTGTCGCCTTTATCTGCAAGACATGAAAACTACTGTAAAACGTTAACAACTACTGGCTAATCTTCAGTATTTTCCTCCTCTATTCTTGGGTATAGTCTTAACAAATTGAGACTAGCAATACTTATTTTTATGAACTTAAGACTTGTTTCCCTCTGCTATGGAAAAATGCCAGTTACTGTATGAGACAGTGAGAAGTCCATCTAGCATTGTAAGTAGGCTGTGACCCCAAGCAAAGTAGATACCTAAGAGCAGGATGTAAAAATGAAACAAACAGACATGATACTACCACTGAAAATTCTCACTGAAATGAAGAACTTGTGGCATGGGGACTTCCTGACCCACAGATAGTTTCTACATATTTTTTAACCTGTAACAGATTTATCTGCTGGAAGCTTGCCCAGCTTTCCCTTGAATTTGTGGAAACGTAGGGATTTTATGCCGGAGAAATCCATTGCTAAATTTCATGCCCTATGAAGAACCATGTGTTTTGTTTATATTTTGAACCCAATTCCTTCTTTTTTTTTTGGACTGCCTGGATTATAAACTACTTTCATTTAAAATCTAATACATCAAGTAACTACTAGTGTGAAACCTTGATCTTACTTAAGTTCTACAAGCTAACTTTGATTTATAAAAAATTGTCTTTAACAGTGCCCAGTATAACTGTGATTTTAATTTTTAAGATTTAAAGTTAATACAGACACAAATATAACTTCATATTTCCTTTTATGAAAACAAAGGATGAAAAAATAATTTGCTTGCCTTTGTTGGCACTGTCCATGCTCTTAGGAAAGGGGAAAATGGCATATTAAAATTAGACACACATTTCTTCAACTGGTACAAGCAGGTCTCTGAGACGTCAATATTTTATGAACTGGTTTGCCTTGTAATTGGGAAAGCTAGTGATTTAAAAGTAAAATGACAATCAAGCAGCCAATGTGAGAAATTAGGCAATGTCCATTATATCAGGGATGTGCATAATTTATGAACTCTGAATTTCAGCAATGAAAATAAAACGTCTGATTGTTGTCTTAGGGTCTGATTGAACCTAGCTGAAGTGTTTTTCCAGTGATATTGGTAGCTTGCAGATCAGACCCTTTTTGTTCAAATAAGTAATTACAACTACATCTACATAAACAAAGATTTGGAGAGGTTTTGTGTTTTGTTTTTTTGGGGGTTTGTTTTTGGTTTTTTGTTTGTTTGTTTGTTTGTTTGTTTGTTCATTTAATTGGTCAAACATTTTAACTGAATCATGTCTTTGGGAATTCCTAATCCCCAATGAAAAGCAAAGGGAAAATAGCTACAAAAATACACAGAGCCATCACAGCCACCAGTGAGTGTAAACAGTGAGGAGGCAGAGAAATTGTTTAGGTAACATCTGTAACTAAGGCTAATTACTCAGGGTCATCGAAAGCAATTAACACATACTTAAGATATTTCTTATCAGGACCATACTTACACATAGGCTTAGTTTTGGCCATGTGCTGACATGCAGTCATGTTTAACACTCTTCCACTGGATCAAGGACAGTGGAGAATGACATACATAGATGCAATTTCCACAGAATAATCATGTCTTCCTATATTGATGAAATCTATGTGGGATAAGAAAGTTTTCTTCTACACAAAATCACCACAAAAGACAGCTAAATTTTAATACGAACAAAAGACAAAGGAGAAAAAAAAGAATTTGCAATCCTGCATCAGAATGAGTTTTAGTCCCATAAACTGAGTTTTTCTCACCTCCAGTCTGCATTTCTATGACAGACAACAATATTATTCTGAGAGTATTCAGACAAAGAATGTATATGCAGTCTGTTTCCCAAGAAACATGTATTAATATACATTTAGATCTATCTATCCTGTTAGCTATAGCTATATCTAACCACAATAAAACAGTTGAGCTCTCTCAAGTGTTATGCCTTTAAGTTAAACTTTATTGAAATAAAATAAGGAAAGAACAATACATTTTGCATTCTTCAGAAGCCAGTGTTCAATAAATACTAAGTTTTGATCGATTGATACGGTGTCATATTTGACTAAAGAGGTGGGAAAGTTGCTACTGTTGCTTTGTGCTGGCTAGAAGAAGAATGCACTATTGATTTTATATGTTGGATGGGCTGTCAGCGTACAGTGCATTGTTGATTTTGACTTTTATAGCCAACATGTTTCCTTTAATTGGATCATTTGTAAAAGAGAGGAGGGTACCTGTTCCCTTCTGACAGTGACTGATTACAATCATTTCATGTTTGTCAATATTTGATAAACCCACGGTTACCCAACAACATGGCTGAAAGCAGCATCTTTATGCATTTGCTTGTTTCCCCTCTTTCCTGCTTCTGATTTCAGTCTCAGTGTAACTAGCAAGTTGTGCCAGCAACTCCTTCTTCTTCATCTTTTCTTTTTTCTTTTTTTTTTTTTTTTTCCTAAAATAATTTTCTTATGTTCTCACTTCTTGTGGAGCAAGATAAAGAGAGAAAGAAAGGAAGAAAGTTTTTACTTTGACTCAACATCATTGCCAATATCTCTTGGTAATAGAAAAATTCTGGGACACCCATCTATGCCCTTGTCCTTGTTGCTCTCACAGCTATTTTTGATGATAGGCACAGTTCTGTAACCTTGCAGCTGAGCTTTCAACTCTCTAATATGCTGAAACGAAAACCAATATCCCTGTATCCTGTCATAAACCTTTGTCTTCCTTCTTTTTCGCCTTCTTCCTATTATTATTGGGTTTTTTTCAATATTCTGGATGCAAATTAAAATATCACTACAGAGAGGTCTGGAGCTCAGGGAAGAACAGAAAAAAGCATTGTTATAAATTATTTGAAGAGAATTCATGTTGGTATTTTAATTGTGTCTTTGATGCTCAGTTCACAGATGGCTGATAATTTCATCTGATGTACTGAACAGTTCTATGTTTTACTCTTGAAAGAGAAGACGTATTCACAAGTCAGGCTCAATCTTTGTTCTCTCCTGCTTAGTAAAGCAAAACCTTTTTCATTTTCACCTACGTTAATTAGGACTAGTAATGTAAATACGATGCCATCAGGGCTGGCAGGAAAATCTTCAAGGCACACAGGGCTGTGAGGTGGAGCGAACACTCCAGGCCACAAGCCTCAAATCACCATCTGAACTTTCAGAGAGCCTCTCCTGGCCATATCAGAAGTGCCTTTTCTGTGATTAGACATCCACATTTGGGAAGATCCAGAAGACACAGTAAGCACCTGTGGTGTTTTCATCTCTGGAAAGCTGCTTTGCAAATGGAGTGGTTGTTGAGCCTTGCCCTTCCACCTGCCCTGCTAGTGAAAGGTGATGAGTATCCTTCCTGCAGACAACACATAGGCCTCACCAGCAGTGATAAGGTGCAGAACTCTGCCAGGATAATTTTGGGGGTTTGGAAAGGGCTCTGATGCTTTTCAGTGAGTGTTGTGGTTTCACTGAGCTGGCAGCTAAAACAACCACGCAGCCGTCCACTCACTCCCCACACAGTGGGATGGGGGAGAGAATCAAAAAGGTAAAAAAAAAAAAGTAAAACTCATGGTTGAGATAAAGACAGTTTAATAGGACAGAAAAGGAAGAATAAGAATATAAATATGAATAAGAATACAAATAATAAATGAAATAAGTGATGAACAGCACCATTTCTCACCACCTGAAGCTGATGCTCAGCAAGTTCCCAAGCTGCCCTGCCTCCTGGCCAACCCTCAGTTATATACCGAGCATGACATCTTATGGTATGGAATATCCCTTTGGCCAGTTTGGGTCAGCCATCCTGGCTGTGTCCCTTACCAGTTTCTTGGGTGTGCCCCACCTTTTTGTTGGCATGACACCGTGTGAAGCTGAAAAGTCCCTGACTGCTTGGCAACAACTAAAATATCAGTGTGTTATTAACATTATTCTCATCCTAAATCCAAAACACAGCACTATACCAGCTGCTAGGAAGAAAATTAACTTTATCCCAGCTGAAACCAGAACATCCTCGCAAAATGCACACTACATATCAAATAAATAAATAAATAAATAAATAAATAAATAAATAAATAAATAAATAAATTCTTTATTTAGGAAAGAAGATTTTATCCTACCTCAAAGTTGATAGACTTATGTAACTTCCTGATATATGTAGAGTCAGAATTCATGCATAGGTCTTTGGCTACTTGGATCTGCAAACTTAAGATCAAATCTGTAACACAACCTGATAGCTTTAAGTGTTTAAGTAACTCTGCGACACAACTCTTTCCTAGTAAGGAAGACTTTCCTAGCAAGAAAAACAGTTCCTTAATCAGAATTGTTTTCTGAAGTAAAGTACTTAAATGATTTGTTAAGAGAAATAAAGATCACGTTTTAGGACAGAAGTGACAGTAGTCATTAAATCCTCCTTTCCCTTTAGATACAAGCTCAGAGATCATCCGACCCAGCTTCAGGCATCTACAGTGTAGACCCACTAGACATAAGTAGTCATTGTTGAAGATCACTGCAAAGAAACAAACACTTCTTTCATGAAAGTATGTAGCAAATTCACCTCTATTTATCTCCATCTCAATTTGTACATTAGTTTTAGAAATCTACATTAAATAAGATGTATCTATTCTACACTAAATGATTATGTATTAATAGAAGTGTAGGAGAACGGGTTTAAATTTTCTTCTGAAATTGTGTCTTGTGGAGAGTGTTTTTTTTTCAATTCTTTTACTGAACCTGGGTACCTCTGGAAAAAATCAGGGACCAGAGAAAAACAATGTGTCTGTACAATAGGGCAATATCGGGTATGTCAGGATGATGGTTCTAATCCCTGTTCCCCAGCTTCCTTTCATTTTTTGTACAAAAAGTCATCAGATCAAATGGATCATGTAGTAAAAAATATTTTTTTCTTCAGTTTTCCCAAAGAAAGGCCTTGTCAAAAATAAACACATGGAAATACGGACTTTTAAACTGTAAACCAACAGCAAACAATATAAGAAAATATCTTATTTCTTTAAATCGTCAAAAATGTATCCTTTTCCAGTGTAAATCAGACTGGATTTGGAAATGCAAACTGCAATACTTTGCTTAAAAGAGTGCTTCATTACCGCTTTTTTGGTATGTGCTGGACTTGATATCCAGAGCAGCTTGTCATATATGTATTGTATCTTATCTACCAGGGGAAATAATAACTGCTTGTGGATACTACACTTCAACTACAAAACTTTGCCAGTATACCAGCCTAAAGACACAAAGTTTTCCATACTCCAGCTCCTGGGAGGCATGTACTCCTCAAAAATTCATATCCATTTATATTTTTCTCTTTTAAACAGATATTTTATATTTTTTCTTTCTTTTTTTTTTTCTTTCTTATTTTAAAGTCAACATTTGAATGGGAAATGTTGAAAAATATAACTGTATTTCTTTTTTCACATTAAGAGGTGAAACCAAACATCAGAAAAGTGACCCCAACACACACCACATACGAATTTCCTATCAATTTCTTTTCGCTTATTCTTTTTTTTTTTTTTTTTTTTTTTTTTTTTTTTTTTTTTTTTTTTTTTTTTCATTTGNTTTTTTTTTTTTTTTGAGGCAGGGGTTGGTGATAAAATATTGACTTCTGAGATTTCATTTTGGGTCTACCTGTAAGTGGAATCCAAATAAGTGTTCATCACATTCTGTGCAGCTCAATAAGATGCTCAGTCTGTCTAGTCGGTCTCACGTCCTGCACTGCATTATCATCTCTATTAAATGTACCATTTTGTTAAAGATATGTATCCAAAAGAATGATTCCAATTAGGCAGTGATCATTATGAATGAGTGCCTGCTATTTTTTCTAGCAGTATGCATTTGTGTCAGCTGAAGAGAGAGTTCCATCTCCTATTAATTTTTATCCCTGATCTTATCCCTGCCACTGCATTCAGGTTCCTTCATCCATTTTAGGTCCTTCTTATCCACACCAATATCTCTAACCGAAGTATGCATGCCTGCTAATATCACACTTTAATTGAGGATATTAGCAAGATAGCCCAGCCTTAGTCTTTTAAACACCCTGAGTGAAATTTCTGTGGGAACAGATTTGCAAATCACCACAGGCTTGCCAGAATCTTCTTTCTGAAAAACATAAGAGAGCCCATACACATACACTTTCACACACAACCCCACATAAACATCCCATCATACCCTTTCTTTAAAGGACCTAGTCATTTCTATTCATTTCAGTAGCAACTGTGAAATAGTAGCTTGTCACTTCCCTTTTGTAGTGCTGCAACCCAAAATTATAAATGGGCTGACATTAATGGGAGACCAAAATTTAGTGTTGTATTGGTAGTGGGTATTGAAACTGGTTTGATATGACAGATGAAATACCTGCTGCAGCAACCTTTGTTAGACTTTAGCTAACTACATCCGGCTAGAGGGGAAAAAAGGGGGGGCTGCAGGCAAGTAATTTTAAAGGTATTTCATTACCTCCCTCCGCCAATTCCACCCCAAAAGACTGTAGGACACATGACTGCAGTTCAAGATTTTAAAAACTGTAACCACTTGTCAACTGTGTGTGAAGTCACCTTCTCAGCCCTCTGGTAATTTCTGGTGACTTGTGCACAATATTCAGTGTTTACTGAACAAGACAAGGCAGACCGCGTATGGCAGATTGGATCCTAAGACTTAAGTGTCTGTAGCTCAGAACAGTCATGGTACTTGGTCAAAACACGTAGCTCTTCAAATTGAAAGTGCATTAGAAAGATGATATATGTAGTGAACTTCGGTCAGAACATGTTTGCATGGAAACTGTCTTAACTGAGCTTTATACCTAAGGTTCCTGTCTAATGTCTGTTAAATTGGGACCAAAGTGCAATTTAGTGAGTCATTAGCCCTTAACCTAAATTTTCTGAGAATCAGAACCCAAATAATCTAAAAGATTGTCCAGGGATATTTTTTCAGTTACCTCCAGAGAATCAGTGCAGCAGTTATTTTCAGCTGATAATCATTTATTCAGTTTCTTACCTGACCTGTCTATATACTAGGAATAAGACTAAAAATCTCATGGGACCCACAGAACCAAGCAAGGAAGTAAACCAAACCAAATTCTAACAAACAGATAAGCCAGCTTTTCCTTGCATTTGAGACTAGTTCAAAATTAGTTTGAATATTGACTGAAATCTCTAAACAGTTTGTGGGGTTTTTTGTTTTGTTTTGTTTTGTTTTGTTTTGTTTTAATTCTGAACTGCTCTACTTCCTCCATTATCTTATAAGCCTGTTTTGAAACTCTTCATAGAAGGAAACAAGATGGAGAGATGTACAAAAGCAGAGATTGTAATTCATTAAAGTTATCCTGTTAAGTTTCTCTGGAATCAAAGCAGAGTGGACTTTTTATTTAGTTTGGTGAAAGTCCAAAATTTGTAATTATTGGATGTCAGCAAAGATCCCCTCCTCCTTTCTTTACAATCCTTACTTCTTTCATATCCACTCTTTCTAGTAAAGAATTTTTAGAGACATAGAACTATACTAATTATGAAATCAACTCAAGTCCTGCTATTAGAAAATTTAATCTGTCAATCA
>VXBL01009562.1:0-81944 GCA_013400195.1 Aramus guarauna
TCTATGATTCTATGATACCACAGCACATGCTCTGCAGAGGGGTTCACATTTCTCTGTGATCTAAATGGCCCTTTTTATACTGGTCATTGTTTGCTCCCCTGCTAATTTCCAATCATCTGTACACTTTTTTATTAATAATTTAAATTATTTTATATGTCCTTCTAACTTTATTTCAAATTAACTTTTGAGGTCAGCTGACAGGTCTTACATTTTTTGTCAGGTGTAGCTCTGATTTTATAAAGCCTTGATTTGTTTTTTTCATCAGAAAGTCTTATGGTAAAAAACCGAGCATCTCACAGATATTTACATCAATGGTGACATTTACACCAGGTATTGGCTATCTGATTCTGCTTGCAGCTTTGCAGAAACTGACAATTATGTAAGGAAGTGATGTGAAACCGTCATTTATGTCTAAACTGCTCCTCACTCTTGAGTGAGCTTCTTCATGACTAGTATGTCCAGGAACGGAACCAAGCAAGCAGCCAGGTAGCCACCGTGAGGCTTTCCTTGTTTTTTCTTGGCTGTTTAATGCATTTGTTTATTAGAAACTGAAGAGTTATCCCTCAAATCAAGCAGTCTTTTCTACAAATGCGTCATCTCCATGTCTTTGCCTCTTCAAATGAGGTTCACTGACCGGGGAGTGTCTGAAGAATCTTCCCTGGCTCCCAGCATTTTGAGGCCTAGATGAGGGAAATGTCAAGATGGTTTTTATTTTGGAAACATGCATTCCTTTCTCATGGCTGCTGTAAATATTCTCTCCTTATCTTGCAAGCTCATCAGAGGAAGAATAATTATAGTCTTTCTACTCCTTGGAATTTAAAGTAGGGTGTCTGGAAACAAGCTGAGAGACTAATAGCAGAGTATTCAGCAGGCAACATTTTACACAGCAAAAACATGCATGAAAGAGTAGTATCATTTAACAGGTAGCTAACAGTCTCCACTGTTCTTGTTTTGAAAGTAAATAAATAAGGTTTTCTTTATTTTTCCAACAAACAAAAGAAAAAGATGCAGATGAAGTTCACAGCCATACATTGTCCTGCGTTTTTATCTCAGCCCTTGGCACATCACAAAGCTCAGACAAGCTCAGGACAACTACACATGTACAAAAGTCAGTTTCTGAAAAGAGTCTAGTCCAGACAAAAGGAGATTGATTTTACCTGGAGAGCTGAAAAACATCCTTTGGTATAAGCATTGTTGCTCTTTAGAAAACTTATATTTAGTCTGCTCTCCAAAATTTTGTCATTACAATTGGTAATGTTTTCAACCAGTAGTCAATTTTTCATTTTTGGTGACTTCTAGTGGGAGTGTTCTTTGACTACTTGCCCGTCAGTGGTCTCTGAAAACCCTGGTTTCAGGAAACCAACTGGCATAATACACAGAGACTGCTTAGGGTTTTCCGTGAATAAGTAATGACCAAGTCACCATGCTGATACAGATCAGTAAAGCACTATCTAGCATTATCCTTTCTCTACTACTTTGCTCCTAATTGGGCATTTCTTCAATAGCCCAAATCTAACACAGCACCAAGCGATTTTGCATTTAAGACTTCTATTTTTAACTATTCCTTTCCTAAACAGTAATTATCAACTATGGCTTTCTTAAAGGCCTCTGTAGTCGAACTGTTGTGTAATAAAGATGTGTCAGAAAGATTGATATTTATAGAGAGCAAGATAAAACTTGAGAGTCCCCTCGGGACAATTGCAACCCTTACACTGACAGGGTGTATGCCACAGATGTCTACCACATCCTAAACACATCAGTCACTATATATAAAATCATTATTAAAAACTGTCTATAGCTGAGGTTTTTTTGTTTTGGTTTGGTTTTTTTTAAACAGCAGAGCAGACTTTGTATTAGGAATAATTTTATCAGTGGAGACAAATTTAATTCTCTCCTCTACACTAGCAATTGTTGATCTACATCCCTGATCTCGTTCTTTCATGCTAACATAAAGGTCTCTTTCCTTTCTGCTTTGCTTCCCAGTGCCAAGGGAGTGACTCAAGGTCAGCATGTCCAAGCAGTGCTCCTAGGCCTTCTTTGGAGTTTAGAAGTGGTCTTTGAAGTGCTGGGCAGGAGTACATAATGCACTGGAGAAAAGGTGTTAGTAGCTAAATAGTATCACTTGTTCATTACTCTTCTATTTTTTACTGTACTGTTCAACCAAGTGTGCTTGATTATCTTTAAAAACACACTAAAAATAAACAGCCCTCAAAATTATCATCAATCAGATTCTTAAATTAATCTAGCAGAAACATAAATACACAAGAAGTATTAGCTGATCTTGGCATAAATTGACTGTAAAAAGCCTGGAAAGACTATAAAATTTGTAAAGATAATCACCCATTTTCTACAGTGGAGGAATGAAATGCCAATGGTTTTGGTGCACCCTCACAGTTCCTAACAATTAAATATCTGTGGGGATTTTTTAAAAGGGATTTTACACAAGTTGAATACATTTCTGGGGTAATACAGCACCACGGCAATACATTTCTTGCTCAGGCAAAGACAGCAGCTGAAGAAATTTCACTAATAGTTTCCTGGAGAAGGAAGGGGTCTGTCCTTATCTCCCTGCTTACCTACTGTTCCTCCATTCATCTCTCCTTTCCTCTCTCCTCTTCTCTCGTCTCCTCTTAAATTTCTTATAAAGGGAAGAAACTTGCCACTCAAAGACCACAAGGTTCTAACTGATGTTCCTCATATTCAGTATTTTCACTCACAGGCCAAAGGATCTCTGCTGGAAAAAACCACTACTGGATGGAACAAATATAAACAAGAATGCCTGAAAATGCTGCAGGAATCAACTGTAGATACTGGTAAGGAAACAAACAGTACAATAAAGCAACATGTTATATAATATTGATGAATATGCAAATATTCTTTTACTTGTTTTGCAGAAGTGTGTGTCTGTTTTTATAAGTTCTAAATGTAGAACAATCCACTGTAATGAGACATGCAGATATGCAATCATAAAGTTAATGGATCTCTTTGTCCTGAAACATATTAGGTTCCCATATGTAAAACCAGATCATACACAAAAATGAACCATTGGACAGCTGGTGCTTAGCTACTACTATGGTGCAGAACTGATTGCCTGGTCAAGAGGTAGATGCCATCCATCATTGGTAGGAACCATGTCATTTGGATGAAGGAGACCAGTTTTCACTTCCCTTTTCAGTCTGAAGGAAGTCAAACCTATATTCCTGGAAATAGAACAGAACAGAATAGAATAGAATAGCATCTTTAAGGTTAGAAAAGACCTCTAAGATCATCAAGTCCAACCAAATTATGCTAACCGCAGGAAAACAGACTATCCAGGGGAAAGATGTCTCCCATTTCTATACTTTAGAAACTGAGCCTTGGCAGGCCAAAACCCAGTGCATTTGTGATACAGCCATTAGGTTAATAAGCTAAGGCACTGAAACCAGGTTGGCCCATATTCACCTGGCAATTATAACCATTAGCTTGAAGTCCCTTATGTATTCTCCTGCCTCCATGGCTTTTGCATTCTTGGTTGAAGAGCAGCATAGCTTCAGAGGACAGTGTCTTCTGGAAAGTGGCAGAGGAGGAACTGAGTCCACACCTCCTACCTCCAGCTGAGTGCTCCAATTTTTATGATGTTTGGCAAAAGGGGAGTTTATAATCTGGGATTATTTCACTCTTAAAAGTATAAACTCTGCTCAGCTAGATCTTTGTCTTTAGGAAAGGATGACACAGGCTTGGTTTGAGCAGTTGGAAAAGTTCAAGCAGTATCCAGAAGAGAGGTGACTGCAGTCACCGAGGAAAAGAAGTGGAACTTTGTATCTGTGCTCTACGTTTTGTACTCAGTGGCAGATCTTTGCTCCTCTGTGCAAGAAAAACACTCATGATCATCTTGCTTTGTGGCTATCTCACCCCATCAGCTGCACAGGGATATTCCAAGATGGTATTATGAGCTCTGACTCACTTTGCTAGTGGCAGAAAGCTGCATTTATGACACTATAGTGTGCAACTTTGTTGGCCAAAACATATGGTCTGATTAAGATCAATGTGTGTATTTTTGATCATTTAGAAGTTGGAAATCAATCCAAACCATTGGCCTGGGAATTTAAAACAGGAGAAAAAGAAAAGAAAAAAAAAAAAAAAAGAGAGAAAGAGGTTTTCAAGCCTAAATTATGTAATATTTTATGTTATAAAGTTCCTTAAACTTTTCCCAAAATATTGAAATCTCTAACATTCACAGGCCTTTGAAAAGCAAAAGGGAAGATTTACCCTGTGAGTTAAGGAAATTATATTTAGTGATCACATTCAATAACAGGCTTTCTCTCCTTTTAACTGAATTCTGAGTTGCTGAAAATGAGCAGTTCTACTTGGGTATGGCAGCATGCTAATCCTCATGCTCTCCATCCTTCATCACTGACCTGCTCCAGAGGCAGCTGCAGCTCCTGGCCACTGCAACAGCATGAGCTAATTGCCCTAAATAACACTGTGAAGCTGTAACAGCTGTGGAAACAGAGCAAGACTCCATTCTCATTTCTGACCCCTATCTCCATCAAGAACTTAGTTCAGCTTTCATAGTATACATGGGGCAGGGCATGCACATTCATTCTTCCTGAGCTTTTGGGTGTGCTTAAAAGCAAAAAAAAAAAAAAAAAAAGCATACCAGCTGTGCAAAGACATCCAAATACCCATCAAGGACTACCATTCTAGTGCTTGCAGAGATGCAGTCAAAAACTAAAGGCTCATCTAGAACTGAAATTGTCGAAAGATATCAAGAACAACAACATACATGAGCAGATGCAAAGAGAAGACATAGGCTCCTAGAAACTATTACTAATCAAATGAAGCAGGTGATTGGGAAAAGCCAGCACGGATTTACCAAAAGCAAATCATGCCTGGCTAACCTGGCATTACTTTCTACAACAAGGTTGCATCTCAGGGAGGGAAGTGGATGGTTTTTACCTGGACTTCAGCAAAGCATTTGACACTGTTTCCCACAGCCTTCCCCTGGACAAGCTGGCAAGGTACAGATTGAATGGAGGGTTGCGAGATAGGTAGCAAACTAGCTAACAGGCCACACTCAAACAGTGATCAAAATGGTTTTTGACTCAGGCTGGCAGACTATCACAAGTGGGGTCCCCCAGGGATCAATAATGGGCCCCATACTGTTCAAAATCTTCATAAATGATCTGAGCACAATAGCATTGAAAGCACCCTCACCAACTTTGCTGATGATGCCAGACTGGGTGGTGAGGTGGACATATCAGAAGGCAGAGCTGTCTTACAGACAGAGATGGACAGGCTGGAAGAGTGGGCTAGCAATAACTGTATGATGTACAACAAAGACATAATGAAAGAGCCCAGTAGAGGCTAGGTTGTGTGTGGCTGGGGAGCAGAAAGGGACCACGAGGGTCCTGGTGGACAACAAGCTGAACATAAGTGAGCAGCGCACCGCTGCAGGAGCAAAGGGACATCAGATCCTGGGCTGCATCTGAAGGAGCATTACTAGCAGAGATAGAGAAGTGGTCATCCCACTCTACTCAGTCCTTGTCAGGCCACATGTGGAGTACTGTGTCCAGTTCTGGTCCCCAGAATTCAAGAAAGATGTGGGCAGACTGGAGAGGGTCCAAAGGAAGGCCATGGAGATGATCAAAGGGCTGGAGCACTTGCCCTATGAGGAAAGACTGAAGGAGTTAGGTCTTTACACCTGGAGAACAGAAGGTGCAGGAGGGACCTCATTGAAGTAAAAGGTGACTACAAAGAGGATGGAGGATCTCTCTTCACAAAGAGCTACATGGAGAGGACAATAGGCAACAAATGGTACTGGGAGAGAGTTCACCTTCATATACGAAAAACGTCTTTCACAGTGAGAATGATCATTCACTGTAACAACCTTCCCAGGGATGTGGTGGAGTCCCCATCACTGGAGATTTTCAAGATGGAATTGAACAGGGTGCTAGATAATTTCATCTAGCAAACTGACAGATTGGACCCGATGATTTTCTAATGTCCCTTCCAACCTGGGCTGTTCTATGATTCTATGGTATTCCATAAAAGCATGCCACTGGGCCACTAGTGGTGCTGAAACAGATGGGATAATTCTTGTTCAAGTTGACCCACTATGTATCTGGCAGTGACAGCTGGGGGAAAATAGGAGTTCCAGTCCTAATTGTCCGTGACGTCTATGTATTTTTTATAGGCAGGCACTGGATGAAAACAGAAGTAATCTGGGGTGTGTAACTTGTGCTTTCTACTCTCTGGGGACACTGAGGTTTTGAATTCAGCTTCCACCAACTTAAAAGAGGGTAATAAAGATTATATGAATAATGTCCTGGAGTATTCTTCCAGCCATTACTATGCAAAAGGGGAAAACCATCAACAATATTTAAAGACAGTTCTGCCAGTATGCATTTCCATGCTGAGAACTTAGAATCTGGGAATCTCTGTAGTTTAGGGACTTGCATGATGGCACATAATTTCTCTGTACTAAGCAGTTCAAAGCAGTTACCTCTGTCAAAACTGTTATGCTTCTAGTACATCAGAGTGTCAATTTGAACACCTAATGAAATGTCTGCCAGCAGTGTCATGCCTCTGAGCTGTCTCAGGTCCCCCAAAAACCCAGGTAGGCAGGTTTTCGATTCCAATAAAATCCACCTTCTAGGAAGTCTGATCATCCCTAGGCATGTGCTTCCTGGTAGTAGGACCCAAGTACCAAGAAGAGTATGATCTCACTCCCAGAGTTTTGCTTTTGTTGTCCTTTGACATTTTGGAAACCCTTCCCTTCTCCTCCCTTCCCTGTCCTTCCCTTCCCTTCCCTCCTCTCCTCTCTTCTCCTCCTCCCCTTCCCCCCCCTCCCCTCCCCTCCCCTCCCCTCCAATAAATTACAGACTATGTGACTACCCTCAGAGAGGCAAGAAGGCAAAGTGATGAGGATTGCAGAGGGGACAAAAGTTTTTCTGGAAAGCAAGGGAAGCAAAGCACAGATCAGCCCAGCCAGTGTATCTGCAGGACAGCTTACAACTAAATCTGGTAAGAAAGAAACAGTAGTGAGAAGCTAGAGATCAATGACCTATGGCAAAAACCTGGTATGCAGAAACCCTTAGCATGATGCAAAAGGAGTGGTGGGAAGGCAGAGAATGGTGGCTTTTAGTCCATTATCTGAACAACTTTTTGTAAAAGTTCTTTTTGCTTCTCTCCCCAGGAATACATTGTAATGGGACATTTGATCAGTTTGTTTGCTGGCCTTACTCACCCCCAGGAAATGTCTCTGTTCCTTGTCCTTCATATTTGCCATGGTTGAAAAATGGTAATGTGAAAGAAGTAACTTCTCTTTGAGTTTGTGCTGGGAATCCAGCTAATGGACAGATGGTGCTGGTCTCTCTTGTCCCAGAGTCCTTTGAACTGTCTGAGGGCTTTCTTGTCTCACCTCTTTTCGCCCCTTTTCTGAATTGAGGCACAAAATTGTTGTTGATGTTTAATTATTTACCCTTTTTCTCCATCTGTGCTTGTTAGCTATAAAGCAACATTTCCAAGATTGTGTAACTGTACTGCCAGGCCTTTATTGGCAGTAACAGATTTGGGGTTCAGTTTCTGAGGTTCAACTTCTGGGGTCTCTACTGTCCCCAGACATGACACTGTCTCTCAGAAAACTGGAGCAGCCAAACAAAGCAGCGGTCCAAGTGGTCAGCCCTCCAGGAGGACATACCACACCACCAGCAAGTGATGTGCGTGGTGAACAAACAAGCTTTCCAAGCAGCCTTTTCCTGTCGGGAGTGGAGCAGGGAGGCTCTCAGGAAGGGGAAAAGAGTAACATCTGCAGGACCAAAACTGTTTAAAAGCAAACAACATTCTCTTTCTCCTAAAGAAATGAAAGAACATGCTCTCTGAAGCCCTGCATTTCTGAATCCTACTACACAGCCTTTCTTAGCTACATGTGGCTTTCTTAGCTGCATTTCTAGTGGCACTTGGAAGGACCGATTGTGTCTGAGTCCTTTAGCTTATGGGAGACTACTATGGGCTCCTTATCCCAGGTTTCTCCAGCCCACCCACACATAGTTTGTTCTGTAATATCATAATTTGTCCTTTTTTTGTGCTTCTAAACAGAAAAAGGCCCACCTTCTATCTAGTCTCCCAAACAGCTGCTTTTGCCAACCATTTAGAACAAGTTCAGCGCTTCACAATAAACATATAAGCATCTTCCTTCCCTCCATGTAATGGAGACTTTTTTTTTTTTTTTCTGTCTAAATGTCTACAAAAGCAAGATGTAAGACATTACACCAGATTATGAAGCTGTTAATTGTGTTCACAGTGGGGAACACCGGGGGGCATTCTCATCCCTACCACAGCACCTTAGGAGAAGAGGCATTAGAGATAGCCCAGCTGTCTGTTTGTCCTAGAGATTTTGTGGGACTGGGGTTAGGGTTGCTTGTCATCCCCATTTGCATTGCTGGTCCCATTTCTGAGGCATAGCTGTGTCTGCTCTGGGACACTGATGGACTTGGACCAGAAACGCTTAGAAGCTTGTGGTAAATTTATTGTGGTTTTCATCATTGTCAAGCCTGAGCACTGAAAAATTTGGATAGTCTAGAAACAAGATTCCTGATCACATTTCATAGATGCTTTCAGATTTTTTTCAGCGTCTAGTCTCCACACAGAGCTCCTACTCCATCACAGCAAACTGTCCTCCAAAAACAGTTCTCTCAGTTCCAGTTATCCTGAGTGAAACTAGACAGTCTGGTTGTTGCTGCAACCCTTGAACAGTTTCTAATTAAAAATGCATGAAAAAGCTCAGGTCTGATTAGAAATAAATGGAAGACAGCTGTTGGGAACAACATCAAACAAACATCAACCAAGGTTCTCATACTATTCTTTTGATGTTATGGGCAAATTCTTAATTAATGTAAACTAGGACATGCAGTGAAAGCCAAGAAAGCTCCACCAGTTCACACCACCTGCTGATCAGGCCCAAAACCACATAAATAAAACACCAGCCACAGATGTTTCAGGGAAAGATCATTCCCTCATCAAACCATACTCTTCTTCCTACAATTATAAGTGGACCATCTGGGCAATGTGCTACCCATACTTGATGGAGCTTATGAGCTTAATAAGGAAAAAAGGCTAAAGTGAGATGTAGGCTTGTCTTTTGGATGTAGTAATTACATATTTTTGTAAATACCAAGTACCTTCTGGAAATTTATTTCTGCTAGATTACATTCCTACTTTGTCCTGTGTAAATATGAAAAATACATTGTTAAAGAAAGAAAAGTTGTTTTTATTCCTTTTTTGAGTGGGGGTGGGATGATGTCTATTGCTGTGGCTTAAGGGAGAAATCCCTAAGATGTGTATGAAAAATGATATCTTTATTTTGACCTTTCAGACTAAACCTCTGTTTACTTTCAGGAAGTGTAGGAAATGTGTACAGAGTCTGCTTGGATGAAGGGACTTGGCAAACGAAGGAAAACTCCACAGACATTTGGCGTGATAGTTCAGAATGTTCTGAGAAAAATAATTTAAAAAAAAATGTAAGTATGTTTTATATTATGGTTTAATACTTTAATCTTCTTAATCCCTTCTTGAGTAACTGATAAAACATTTCCATTGAATACCTGCAAAAGATGTTCAGATTTCATTTAGATTACCAAATGGAAAACTGTTATTTTATTTAGAAGAAGTGGAGGAGGAAAGATTAAGGAGGGGGATTTCTACTTTAGATGCCACAAATTATTTTCTGTTCAGAGTCCATTGTTCATATGTGCTGAATTGCTCCAAATAAAATTGAAAAAGACTGTGACTTGACAAAATTCAAAGTATCCCATCCTCTATCCAAAATCACTGTAGTCTGCCAAGGCCAGACAGCTTCATGCTCTGCTGCTTCCTCAACCTTTTAGCATTGAAGGAGCTGTTAACTGGTCCTTTCAAATTTAGCTAGTCACAGTCTGGAGGATTCATAATGCAAATGCTATCCTTCTGGGTCGGATACAGCATACAGTCCAAGCGCTGGGCTTTGTCAACAGGGGGGAATGGGTGTCCCAAGCTGAATAAAGAGCAAACTGGATACCGTCGCCTTGACAGATCTCAGCTCTTTGTGCTGGAGATGAAGTAAAAACAATTACTGATCAGCTCCAGTTTGTGAAGCTGGGGATCACACTCTTGCTCTGTATCTGCAATGAAGCTCGTGTTCTCTGCAAGAAGGCAATTTGCTCAAGCTCACTGCCACCACCCGAGTTAGGCTTAAGGTAAAGGACAGTTCAAGCAGTGAGACAGGGATCTGATCCTGTTGCCTGCTTGCACAACTGAGGAATGACTTGCAATGAATGCAGCAGAGTTTCAGATAACAGTAAGGCATGCAGCTTATCTGCTTTCAGCTTCTTGTAACTTCTTTTGCCATAGAATTCAGCTTAGCCAATGTCAAAATTAAATCTCTTAGGTAAGCACTATTACTGTTGATTATTTTTTACTTTTTAGTACCTTATTTGGAGAGCACTGTTACTGTATATTACTTTATTGAGTAACATTACTTTATTGATTACTTTATTAAACACTATTAGTTCAGGATCTCCATGTACTACTATGTTTTTACTAAACTCTTTATATAGTAAGTACATGAACTTCCAAACTTACAGTTTATTTATACAAGTGTGATAAATATTCATAAGTACTAAGAGCTTTCCATGGTTTGTTGATCATTCTGGATCACAAACTTGTGGATGGGAAACACATTAATTCATCTTGTGTGACAGCAGATGATTTCTCTGAAAGCTTTAACCAGTTTTCCTACTGACACTAAATGTAGTTTTGTACCTGTTTGTTATATTTAGTGGAAACCCCCAAGATGTTAGGAGTAACCCAGAGCTAGTATCCACACACATTGGAGGAATCAGCTTGATTTCATTCGCTTGGATGTTACAAAATCATCACAGTCAAGATGATAACTCATAATTTTATTAGCTTCATGCCTGTTCGAATGCTTTCATGGAGCAGAGTGACTCATGGCAGTGCCATGTCAATCTCCTGCACCCACCGTGCTCTCCCTGAGCACTTTCACCCTCTCCAAAAGAGTTTCTACCAGCAGGCACAGCTCACCCGTGCTATCCAGACAGTAATCACTAGCATAAATTGTTTAGAGACAACTACTGGCAGGAAGACAGTACTAAAATCCCTGGCACTGAGCAGTAAAACAATTCACAAAACCAGCAAAATCACTGAGGAAAAGACACAGGTTCCAAGAAAATCTTTGCAGGCCAAATATGGATTATAAAAGCCAGATATCCTGTATCGCTACATTCCCTCTGCAGAGAAGCTTTTCTTGAGCTAGAAAAGCAATATGAAGAGATGTGAAGTGGACATAAGCAACTAAATGGAAAAACTTAGCCAGAAGAAATGTTAAATGAAGCAAAGTGGAAAGAAAGCGTGAGTGCCTCCCTTTCTCATCTGAGGTCTTATTCATCATTCAAAGACATTAAGGCAACTCTAATCTAACAACTTGGGTTTTTTTCTTTGAATTCATGGGAGAAGTCAGTCTATTTCAATGACTCTAGATTCTTAAAATTGTACAGACACAAGTGATCTGTAGCTGTGTCCCCAGACCATACACATAGCAATTGCACTTGTGTATACAGGTTGAGTGAATCGATCTCTGCAGTTATTTAAACCACCAGGATCCGTTTGGTGCATGTACTCATGGCAATGACTAGCTGTAAATGAGACTACCAATGGTGTTTGTGCAGGTGCAATTTGGAAAGGAGACCCTGAGTGCCTTCGAATTTAAAAAGAAACCCAGGCTATCTGCAAGTTTCTCTGTCACGGAGTGATTTCCTGAAGCAGTGCAGGGAGCATGCACAAGAAACCTTCCCTTGCTGCCTTGCAACACAAAGAACTTAGACTCAAAAACTCATGCTCTGCCCACCTGCCTGCATGCGTAACACATTTTTCTTCTTTGTTCCTAGGAAGAAGAACATAAATTGCTTACCACATTACAGCTTTTGTACACTATAGGATATTATTTTTCTCTCATCTCACTTGTATTAGCTCTCCTTATACTTTCTTTACTCAGGTTAGTACAAATTTGCATGCAATTTAAAAGTACAGACCCTGATATGCACATTCTTCTTTTCATGTAATTGAATTTATTGCTTAGCTATGTAAATAACTGGTATTTTCCTAATAAGCATTATAAAGGCAATTCCTAAGCAAAATCCATTTATGGCAACAATATGAATACAAGACTATTTTTGTAATTTCTGCAAATTAAATATATGCTAGAGGATTCATACATTCTTTTTTCTCCCACAGAAAACTTCACTGCACAAGAAACTACATCCATATGAATTTATTTGCCTCTTTTATCTTGCGTGCCACAGCAGTTCTTATAAAAGACACTGTATACTACAATATTTACTCCAAAAGACCAAATGATGAAACTGGATGGATATTATACCTCAGTCCTGAGGTAACTTGTTAGCTCATTGCTAATAGTAAATGTGTGCTGCTAGTGGCTATGACAGTTACAGTTTCAGAAGTTTGCCATATGGCAGAAAATTTTGAGGTGTTTGTTACTTGAACTTTGAATGCTGAAATTTTGCTAATAAAGTTTGGGGTAATCAATAAAAAAATTGTGATTTGATAAATTGTAATAGATTGATTTTATATGAAGCCTCGTATAGAAACAAATTAATCAATAGCGATACTGAGAAACATACAGTTAAGCAAAACAACCTACACCTGTAGTGTTTAGGAAGAAATCTACACATGTATTCAGGACTTATATACCACCACATTTATTCGTTCTTGGTATGCATAGCACAATGCAATGCACACAAATCTTGCTTTTAAGTAAATGTTATCAAACAACATATTTCCTGTGAAAGAATACTAAGAGAGAAAAAAATTAGTTTAAAGACTTTTCTGTACTAGGAATATGTGCTAATTTCCTTACATTTGTTTATATAATGGAATAGCAACTTCTCTCCTTTGTGACCACTGTGGATAAATTACACTTGTATGATATTGTCTGAATATAGTTTGCCAATGTCAACCAGCAAAATTACCTGCCAGATATTAATGGTGACTATTATTTTAATAGCTCATCAGTGAAAATTCTGATATGCAGATCATGACAAAGAACCCATGCCCCAACCTACACTGTCACTGTCTTTTCCTACTTGTCACCTCCACTCCAACTTTATGACAATGTAGAATCCTTTAAATTGTTGCACTCCCCTCCAGCCTCTCCCAAGCAGCAAGGAGAGTCTTGTGAGATATGGGACCAAATCACAGCTGTATCACAAGCATGTGCTAGTTTTAAAATGGTTGCTAAAGAGAAAAACAGGATTTGTCAGAGCTTTTATATATTAACAATGATTCCCGGTCTCTCATTTCTACAGATTGTAGTCATTTGCAGGACTGCCCAGTTTTTCATGCATTACTTTGTTGGGGCAAATTATTTTTGGCTATTAGTAGAAGGAATTTATCTGCATACATTATTGATAACTGTTGTACTCTCTGAAAGACGACTGCTACAGACATATATTGTGATAGGATGGGGTAAGTACATAACAAATTCCAAGTTCTTGATTCTGTGGTACATTTTTGAGTCAGTGGTGGATACTTTGTAATGAAAAAATACAAAATCTGAACTCTTGTTTGTTTGTTAATTTGTTTGTTTTGAAGTCATTGGTTGTCAACAAAGGTATACCAGTAGTGATAAACTCCTTGCAGTTCAGCTTGATCTGCACATACAGGAAATGGGTGAATTGTTTCATAAGAAAACAGTAGCCTGGTGGACAGAACAAGAAAAAATTTTAGTAGATTTGGCTGTATTTTCTGTCATCACCGAATATTATGGTACTATCAGCAACTTCATTTTCTTCCTTCATAATAGAGCACTTACATAACAAAGATGTTTAAACATTAACAATTTTCTTTTATATGTTCGCCTTCCGAGCTCACTTAAAGTTCTAACGTGTGCTTGAAGTTAGAGGACAGTCTGAATCACTGCATGATTCAGGTCTTATATTTCAGGTATTCTTCATGTAATAAAGACAATGTAAAGTTAGTTACAAGCATTTGAACAATTTTGTGTAAATTATGTTGTGTAATCTGACAACTATGTTTTTTGCTTACTCAAAGAGCATAATTCTGTATTTTGCCTGGGCAGAGGAGAAAATGAAGGTTTCCCAATTCCCAGTAATCATCTAAAATCTATCTGTACAACTTGCAGGCCTTTGAAGGTTTTAAATAAAGATGATTCAAATCCAGTGGCTTGAGATAAGGAGGATAGGATGGATAGGCATAAAAATTTCTAATTGTAAAACTTCTATCAATGTATAGTTTTACAAGCTGGTTCACCATCACCACGTCTAAGTCTATTGAACTACATTGTCAAATGTAAAATTGTGTATCCAGGAGTGTGGGACTATAGTTTGTAGCCCACTTAAGAAAAAGTAATTTTTAGAAAGATTTAATTGTGGTGGACAATTATGTAGTTGTAAATAAATTATTCCATATTGGCTGTGCTGTACTGCATGCTAAAATTATCTACCAAGGATAAAGAAGTATGATTTTAATGAGGGGTTTGAACTCAAATATAAATAGCTGAAGCAAATGGCAGCAAAGATAGAAATTATAGTCCTTATAGTTAGAATGCTACAATATTTGCCTATTTAAAGGAAATGTTTAGTTATTGTTATCAAGGCTGTAGGAAACTCCCTGTCAGTTTGACAGTAATTCACATCATTCAGTTTTAGTTGTCTAAAAGTCTAGGCTCTCTCTGTAACTTTCACAGGGAATGAAGACAGTTCACTTCTCTTTGGCACCTACCTTGAATTTTGAAATGGGAGTTGGATAGCATCTAAAAAAATAGGCTACTGGAGAAATTCCTAGAATTAAGTGAATTTCAGATAAGGCTATTTTCATGCTTTTCTAATATGAATGTATTAACTTATTAACAAGGAACCATTGCTGAGAAAAATGCCAATGCTTAAAGCAAGACAGAATCACAGAATAACAGAATGGTTTGAGTTGGAAAGGACCTTAGAAATCTCCTAGTTCCAACCCCCCTGCCATGAGCAGGGACACCCTCCACTAGACCAAGTTCCTCAAAGCCCCATCCAACCTGATCTGATCCAAAACAGGACTTCAGCATCTAAAATACCACACAGGGGAAAACCCGAGCAAAAAAGTTTCTAGTCTGAAACACTAAAGATCCATTAAAGAACCCAGAAACCTTAACTCTCTTTTATAGAAATAGCTACTGATGAGATTAAAAGATATCTGGCTTTTGTCTCTCATACCATTTTTACCAAGTTTTGAATATGCATGAAATAGTATTGTATGCATTGTTCTGAAGATGTCAGTACAACAGATTGTTTCACTAAGTGCATTGCATAATCTTGTTATCAATAAAAAAGTACTCAGACCCAGTAATTTTGGCAGTTGCACATTTAATTTTGGAGTATTCAATCAGTTAGTTACAAGTGAATGTAAAATTCATAGATGACATTGTGCCAATTCTTTTTCCTTTCATTAACAATAAGAACACCTATGCTCTTTTCATCTTGTTTTATAGTTATAAATCCAAAATAAGATTTTATTTATCTTCCTGTAACAATAGAAGAACTCTAACAGACTGCTCAGCACCTCACACCTTAGTTCTTTAAAGACCAGATAATACTACCATATCTCCAGAAGATAAGAAACTCAGGTTGTTTTAGTCCAGGCTTGTGAGAAACTGAGGAGTTTTGAGGCCCTGATGATAAATGCAGAGCAGAGCCTTCACTACTGATCAACATGACAATGATTTAATAACATGGAAAGAGCTGAGAGTACAGAACAAGGATTAAACAGAGGTGTTTGCAATGGGAAAACACGTTTTCAGAAATCAGTCCATGCATACAGAGCAAGTGCTGTAGCCTTGAGAAAGTTTCATTTCTGATGTTTAAAACAAAAAGGTTGATCTATTGTTTACTTTCATTGTATAGCATAACCTGACATTTTGACATCAGTTCAGAAAGGAGCTTCAGGAAAAATTGCATTTAATTAGGAAAGTATGTACAGTGGGAAAAGGCATGTTTGACTGCATTATTTGGAAAAAAAGTTATTTTTTTCACACATGAAACAGAAGTATTGATCTTAAAGTTAAGTTGGAGTTTAACTTCAGCAAGTTAACATAGTAAACAATGTGATGGAAATCAGTATTTAATACCTTTGAAGAAGTGATAAGGAAAGCCTAAACAAACTAGTCATTGATCATTTGGAACACGGTATCTCAAAGTCAATACTAGATACTCAAATGCAGTTCCTCCAGGTTCCAAGGTAGACGGGAAATTCCACATATGAAATCTTTTTTCACCAAATCCACTCACACATTTAAGCTGAGAAGGACATGTATATATATGCCAGTATACTTCCGCTCAGATTTGGTGACTAAATCTAAGTGCATATAGTGACATCTCTGTTGAGGATAATGTTTTGTCAGGACAAATATAAAACAGAAACTGGGCTATTCAAGTATTGCATTTTGGTACCTGGATAGAAATTTGCTGGTTAGAATTGTCTCAGAAAATTGGTCTTATCCCAAAACATGTCTAGTTTCTCAGAGTAAAGGATCTTGATATAAAAGAACATAAAATACATTCCTATACCCTTCTGTGCAGAGTCAATGATGAGTCCCAAATATTCCGGACCAACTTTCGTATGTTTACAGGGAAATCAAATAGTTAACATTTTAAAAAATAAATCTTTCCTGATTATCTAACTATGAAGTCAAGTTCCATACAATTAAAACAGAATTATTTATTTTTTTATCCTCATGCTGTCTCTCAACCTCTGTCACTTCTCTGCTCCCCAGTATGATTTATGCAGTAGTCATTGAGTGCTCTGAGTGGTGTTTTCATATCAGACTTCCTATGGGTTCTTAGAATCAGGTAATGCTTAAATCTTTAGTTCAGTTTACCTAATGCAGGAGGGGATCCATTATATCTAACCTTTATCTAGGTCAAATTTAGGGAACTAATATCAAGACTCTGTCTAGAACCAAAGGAAGAAGGCAAGTACCTTTGAAGAGTGAATTATTTCAATGTTTAAGAGAAGCGGGATATTATCTTAATCCTTTCATGCATATCTAGATATAGTCATATTGAAACTAGTCTTACATCCTACAGTATCCTTTTCTCTGGCCTTACCTGTATTTATCCACTATGCTGCTGAGAAGACCCTTTTTCAGGCTTGCAGTTTTGAACATGCTATCCCATCTTTGGCATCCCTCCTTTTCCTCTTTTGCTTCTTCCTCATCAGACTAACTAATTTCCTTCACTTTCACACACATTCCCATCCTTCCTCATCTATTAAAAGTTTCTGTCAAAGTATAACACCACACTTCATTGTCCATTGCCAAGCCTCTGGGCTTTCTCCTCTGATGCACCTTACACTTTAAAGGGTCCTTCTCACCATCCATGCCTTGATTTCTCTGTTGATTCTCACATTTCTCTTTAAAGATCCCTTGTGCCATATTAATATGGCAGTATTACCATACAGACTACTGACACACCAGGACCACTGTTTTCACGCTAGTTAGCATTGTCTCATTGCTTCCTCACTCTTCCCACCTCTCTAAACCAATTTGTTGCTTTGAACATCAGCTCATTGGAACAGAGACTAATAATTTTCTTTATTATTCAAACTGCAATAGGGCAAATCTGTTAAAAATTTGCTCACTACCATATAAATAATAACGATCATCTCCCTGTTGGTCCCTCTCCATTGCTCTCATACCTGTATCATAGTCACTGATTTCCCAAAGGTCTTTTCCCACTAATTAGCTTAATTTGTTATGTATATTTATTAGAGTTACTGCTAAGATGGAATACCTGGCCCCTCTCTTAGAGACATTTGTAGTACTGCTGCTGTTGAGCCATGCTTGCACCTACTGAGACACACTTCCCCAGCTACTGCCCAGGAACTGCACTAGATAACATCATCTCATCCTGCTGGGTATCATCTTTCCCCACCAGACAACCTCATATTCCCATGGACATGTAGCACCCTTCCCAAGTGGTCCATGCCCTGATTGTTCTCTCAGACCCACTTGTTGCACCAATGCCATCTCCCACCCACGTGAGGCCCTTTCTATCTCTTTCCTCATTTTACCCACTCAGAGGTCTATTATCTCTGAGAGTATTTCGCTTCTGGCCCTTTCCCTCTATTGACACGCTCCAGCTCTCCCCATGACCTTAGCTAGTGTCCCAGAATCCTGAATATATCCTTTTCTGGTCCCAGTTGCCCACATATCCTTTCCTTTCTTCCACATCCACCAGAAAATCTGTGTGTTGTTGGGCTGAGAATCCAGTCAAACACCTGCCTTTTGTAATTCACATGCCTTGTGCTTGTGATTGAAACTTGTGCCTGCACATTTGTAGACCACTGGAATAGGGTAGTAATCTTTATTTCAAGGTGGTTTTTTTTCAGTCTGCAGTCTATGATCTCCAGGAGAGGGTGCAAAAACCTCTTTAAGGGGTCAGGGAAAGGTAAGCCAGGACAACAAGCTTTTGCCAGTTGTTTTAATTAACTGGACAGAGTTCCATGCCTCCACTGAAAACTCTTTAAGGTTCAACAAATAAAAATGTCAACAACTGGTTCCTTAGGTAGTCTGTGAGGCCTCAAGTACCAATTATTTTGAATTTTTGGGATCAGGAATTTAGAAGATTTGGACAGGTTAGCAGTGTATGTATATATATATGTATATATGTATATAACAGTTTGAAAATGTAAGATTTAACTATACAGTGAAATTTCATTTTATATTTGTACTACAAATGGGAAAAGCCAAGATCAGGTTGATTTTTGTACAATTCTAAATAGAAGCATATGTCTTTGCACTGTGCACTACTGTAATATATCTGTGTTTTGGGTGAACCATTCTCCAAGCTTGGCTGTAATTGACTCCTTTTCTTTTCAGTTGTTCCTATCCTGTTTGTGGGCCCTTGGGGAATAAGCAGATCAAAACTGGAGAACACAGGGTAAGTTACAAAATAAAATGTGACTTAGAAAACTGGCTTTCTGTTTGCTGGAAGCCCTTGACAGTAATTGACACAGGTATTGACTGCTAGATTATATTAAGATTATACAACATCTATTAATATTTGTTACATTTTCTAGGTTAATTTTAGTACTTTTACATTAAACTCTAGAATTAGGATTCTACATTAAATTCTAGGAATTCTCAAATCTACTTACATAAATCAAGAAGTAGAATGAACATTCACTGTTCCTGAAATGCATCCAATTGTATTCTATTGCATCCTATTGCATCCCATATTCATCCACTTACATGAAGCAAATTGTCAGCACAAACATCTTCATGGAAAGTATCTTGTTAGTAAGAAAAGGAGACCAGTGCTTTCCTTGGAGACGATTTGCACTTTCAGTTTAATTAGCATTCACTGCCATTTGGAAAAAAAAAAAAAAAATGTTATGGAGGACAATGACAAAAACTGATATTCACTAAAAGTTGATATTAAATTAATGTGTTCAGTAGTCAGTGAATTAATCTGTAAGAGTAACTTGCACTAGTAAGCACAGTTTTCCAGTCTTCTGATCTTCAATGATGTTGTTAATGGCATCACATAGACTTGGGGTTTATGTATGATTTTTCTTGTTCCTCTTTTTTATTTACGGTTCCTAGAGAGTTTTGATTGGAACACCAATATAGTTATTAAGCAATCACATCAGAAACCAAATCACTGTTACAATCTCATAGAGTTAGATGTTATATAGACCATAAATGACAAGCCAAGATTCTATGGAGTTTCTGGCTAATTAGCAAGAAGGAGCTTAGGACAAGCTAGAAGGTTAGAGCAGGAGAAAAGGAAACAACTTCAAGGAAAAAGTACGCATACTTTTTAGCAGGTCAAGAACCATGGTCACAATTCATAGTTTACCCATTGCAAGTTTCTAGTTTCAGATCGATAAATTTGAGTAGGATGAATTCAATTATGAAGGTTTGGTGGCATGTACAGTTGTGTGGATCCAAAGACTGAGTTTGCCAGATAGTTCTGAAGTTTGCAGTCCAGGGAAACCTCTCAACATTCTGGTGGAAAGATCTTCAGGTTAAACACAGTAACAGCTGTTAGTGACACTCTTCCTAGTTTTTTTTCTAGTTCCATTTCTCCTGAGTGTGACCTGAAAAAGTTGAACTCTGTCAACTTCCTTTTGAAATATATACAGAGGTTATGTAAATTTTTTTAATTTTTTTCTATGAAAATATAATTATGTAATTATACTTTAAATTATTCTTCAGGTGCTGGGGAACAAATGAACATATGGGAATCTGGTGGATCATCCGAGGACCAATGTTATTTTCCATTGCAGTAAGAATTATTTCATCTGTTCTTCATATCATGCACAAGTGTGATTGTCTTTTGTGACCTTTTCTCCAAATATAATCCAATTCTTGGATTATAAAAGATGAGACAGAAAAAATTGTAAAAGAGGTGTCTTACTGTAGGTGGATGGGCATAGCTACCTTTCTGTTTATCTACAAACAACAAAGACTTCCATGTCAGCCTCTCAAAACACTGCTGTTTATCTGTGCAGTGAATTCTGCATAGCTCCTCCTATATCAAAGATGGATCCTTTTTCTTCTCATATTTTTTACTTCTTATATTTTTATCCTCATTTTGTCAGTGAGCATGTTACCTAGGAGAGTGCTACCAGTGAGCATTGCTAGAAAGCTACAAATTCTCTGTAGAAGAAGATCTTATGATAACAAGGATGCAGAGAAATAGCAACAGAAGTACTGATGGTCATGGGGAAAAAACATTCACCTACTGAAAAAAAAAAAAAAAGCAGCATGGCATGACAAGAATGAGATATGATTTTTTCTTTCTTTAACAAATGCAATAAAGTGTACACCTGAAACACAATGATAATGAAGAGATGGAAATAGCATGATCAAAACAACTTATGAGGACATGATTATGAACACAGAATTTTGATAGGTGGTACTATGGTGTGTGTCCAGAATACCTTATATTCTCACGATGTCAGCAAGGCATAAAAGGGTTAGAGGAGTGAGTTAGTTAGTTAGTTAGACAGATAGCAAATGTCGTAGAGATGTATTTTACTCATGCAAATGTGTACTTGGAGTAAAAGAAGGACTGCTCAAAGTATAATATTGAAGAATTGATGCATTCAATGCATCAGTTGGAAAGGAGGGTATTGGTTCCTGTCACACTGGAGAAAAGATGTGGAAATTAAAACTTGAGCAAAGAAATAACAGACTTCGTTTTGCTGCTGCTGAGTTGGAGAGAACCGTGTGAGAGAGGAAGTGGGCATAGTTGGAACTGAGCTGTGAAACAGAGAAACACACTTAGTATCTACCCATCAAATAATTAGAAGGACAATGGAGGACTCTCTCTGAAAAAAAAAAAAAAAAAAAAAATAATTACAGTAGAGACAAGAACCAGAAAAGAAAGCAAAAAGGCCTGAGACATGAGACAAGGCAAAAGCCAAAAGAGAGCATTAGGAAAGACTGAAACTGTCCTAAAACTGAGGGAAAGCTCAAGATGTATGTAGTCCAGACCTGAGGGGATCTGAACCAATTTCTTTCTGGATATGTCTAATTCTGAAAGAAGACTCAATCATGAGTTTATTTTGGGGGGGCTGGAGCAGAAAATACACAGCTAGTAGAAAATGACTGGCAGAAACAAATAATAGTATTTCTGTTACATCAAAGAGATCAAGTGTTTTGCTTTTGCTGTAAGAATATTAAGTGCACTGGTGTTAGTATGCTCAACCCAGAACAAGTCCACTCAATAACAGAAAATTAAACACACCTAATAGGCAGGAATGCATTTGAAAGTAATTTGAAGACAAGCACTTGGATGGAGACAATCAATAATTTAAAAAACACCTTTTAATTAAGCTATTTCTGCAGAATTTCCTTTTAGCCAGTGACTCAATAGGGCATAATCTTTGCTGGTGTAAATCAGTGCAAAGAACTGAGGAAATGAACCACTGTTTTTAGCAAGAGAAGTAACTTCAAGATTGCATGTTACATCAAGAACACAGCACTTTATTACTCCTCCCTGTTGAGCACTTGAGAGAGCCCATCTGGAATACTATATCCATTTTTAAGACATTAATATACTGGACACAGCCCAGCAGATGCTATCATTGGGACCTAGAGCACATGATGTACAACAAAAGGCTGAGAGAACTGGGTTTGTTCAAACTTAAGAAGAGGAGGCTAACAGGGGATCCAATTACTGTCTTCAGTAGCAATAACAGTGGGGGCATTATGAGGCCAGGATGGTACAGCATTTGTAGTAGTGGTAGTAGTAGTAGTAGTAGTAATAGTAGTAGTATTTTTAAAGGGAATAATTTATCACCCTGTGATGTTTTAAAGAGACAACTGTGCACATTTGGGGAGAACAGCATGAAAAATGTTTGATTCTTTACACAGAACAAGAACTAATACCTACACATCAAAAGAAGGCAAGGAAAGTAGTCTTGAATAACTATCTGTCCTCAAAATGAGGAAGCAGGTTCTGAGTTCAAATGAAAATGTAATTTTGTGCTGGAAGATCATGTTTCATAATGTATACATAAATCAGGCTGAATAAGACAATGCTGTTTCTCAACTTTGCAACCTTAGTAACATTTTTGAATAAGACTTTTGGTTTGTGGAAGTGAAATAGTTAATACCTCATAGGTATTTGCAGGCCTCATTAGAAAAGAAATACTTGCAGATTGGTCTTGGCCAAGTCAGTATAATTTAATTAACAAAGTAAATTATTCATAAAAGAATGCCCAGGGCTTCCCTGTCTGGCTGTCTAGAGACTCTTTATCTGCAGAACTGCAATCGCTGCTGTTTTTTACCACATCCTGCTTACTTGTCATGGTGTGGTGAAGAGTTATATAACCTAAAGGTGTATAAACTCAGTTAACTGCTCATTTGGAGAGAGCTGATGCCAGCACAGTCTATCACTGCTGCTCTGTGCCCTCTACTGCAGCAGTGGTAATAACCTGCTTCTGTTCCGACCTGATCACAACTGCATTCCAGTTATTCAGGGACAGGTTTTAAAAGTGTTTAATATCAATTTTACATTTATTTAATAGATATACAACTAGTGACATAGCATTTATTGTAAATAACCCATATGTATTTTCTTTCAAGGTTAACTTTGGCATCTTCTTAAAAATTCTTAGGATGCTGATTTCCAAACTAAAAGCTCAGCAAATGAGCTTTCATGACTACAAATACAGGTATGTAATAAATAACAAAGAAATTCCTAGCAGTTTTGTTTTTTTTAACTCACAACATCAGAAGGTTGCCAGTTTGCCCTTGCAGATTATACATTTACCTACCACCACCAGGTGTAACAGATATTCAGAGTATGATATAGGAAAGCCATCTGGGGAAAGACGCTCCACAAACATTTTCTTATCTGAGAGATAAAGGCAGGTCAGCACCTGTGTGCTAAGTATTATGGGCATTTTCTCAAGGACTTTGCAATGGGGTAGGATCTCTGCTCTCAGGCATCCTCACTGTACACTTGTGGCCTCTACTGCTGTGACACATTTTTTCCTTGAGTGTGACAAAAAGCCATCAAAAAAAGGGGAAACATAACCCCCATCTTTAAGAAGGGAAAAAAGGAAGATGCAGGGAACTACAGGCTGGTCAGTCTCACCTCCGTGCCTGGCAAGATCATGGAGCAGATACTCCTGGAAACTATGCTCAGGCACATGGAAAATAAGGAGGTGATTGGTGACAGCCAGCATGGCTTCACTAAGGGCAAATCATGCCTGACAAATGTGGTAGCCTTCTATGATGGGGTTACAGCGCTGGTTGACAAGGGAAGGGCAACTGACATCATCTACCTGGACTTGTGCAAGACATTTGACACTGTCCCACATGACATCCTTGTCTCTAAATTGGAGAGACATGGATTTGATGGATGGACCACTCGGTGGATAAGGAATTGGCTGGATGGTCACAGTCAAAGAGTCGTAGTCAACGGCTCAATGTCCAAGTGGAAAACAGTGATGAGTGGTGTTCCTCAGGGGTCAGTACTGGGACCGGCACTGTTTAACATCTTCATCGGAGACATGGACAGCGGGATGGAGTGCACCCTCAGCAAGTTTACTGATGANGAGGGCTGGAGCACCTCTCCTATGAGGACAGGCTGTGAGAGTTGGGATTGTTCAGCCTGGAGAAAAGAAAGCTCCGGGGACATCTAATTGCAGCTTTCCAGAATTTGAAGAGGGCCTACAGGAAAGATGGTGAGGGACTGTTTATCAGGGAGTGTAGTGACAGGACAAGGGGTAATGGGTTTAAGCTGAAGGAGGGTCAATTTAGATTAGATGTTAGGAATAAATTCTTTACTGTGAGAGTGATGAGGTACTGGAACAGGTTGTGGAGGCCCCATCCCTGGAAGTGTTCAAGGCCAGGTTGGATGGGGCTTTGGGCAACATGGTCTAGTGGAGGGTGTCCCTGTCTGTGGTTCCATTTTTTAAAAAGTAGACTACTGCCGATAGTACCACAGAAACTCCCTATGCAACTACATAGTTTTCAATAGGAAGGTCTAAGAATCCTGTTAACAGATCATTCATACTTAGCTATATCAATAATTTTGTTACCTAGCAGCATAAGTTTGATGACAGTGGCCTTCCTGTTCAATTTCTTGTCCATAACTTTTCACCTTAAACCCAAAGCTAAGATTCCCTCCTGTACAGACTTTTTCTGATAGTGTGCTCTGAAATTTGTATCTGGGAATTTGTCCTCAAAATCACAAAATTACTAATACAATTCCATATATTGAGGGAATATTTCTGGTATCATTTCTATGGAGCTGAATTTTTGAATTTTGTATCAAGGATGTTGAAAAAATACTATAAACAAACATTTCCTTTTTAAGATTGGCAAGATCTACACTTGTTCTGATTCCATTGTTGGGGATCCATGAATTTGTATTTACATTCATCACTGATGAACAGGTGGAAGGACTTTCAAGACATATAAGACTTTTCATTCAGCTGACAATGAGCTCATTTCATGTAAGTACTGTTTTGCAA
This sequence comes from Aramus guarauna, assembly GCA_013400195.1. Classification (NCBI taxonomy): domain Eukaryota; kingdom Metazoa; phylum Chordata; class Aves; order Gruiformes; family Aramidae; genus Aramus; species Aramus guarauna. The sequence continues at coordinate 25,051 of VXBL01009562.1, forward strand.
ATACTCTTTTTAGGGGTCATAGATTCACATATATATTTTGCTAACCTGTAGATACCACAGTTATACAGTATTCTTATTTAATATTATGCTCCAACCTATAATGTCTCCAAATACACTATTACAGTGACAAGGTAAAAAAATCACAAGCTGTGTATTCAAAATATGGTAGTCCAAAAGACCAAAAAAGACTTCTGACATCTTTAGAAACAGTGTTTCTAAAGAATCAGAATAAAAAAGTAAAACTCGTGGGTTGGGATAAGGACAGTTTACTGGGACAGCAAAGGAAAAGAAAAATAACAACAGTACTTATCACAGAATACACAAAGCAGGTGATACACAATGCAATTTCTCACCCGATGAACTGACAACCCTATGTGACTACACACTCAGACCATCCTGGAGTTGCCCCACCCCACCCCAACTAGTCCCCTTTTATGCTGAGCATGACATCATACCGTATGGAACACATCTTTGGCTAGTTTGAGTCACCTGTCCTGGCTGTGTCCCCTCCCAGCTCTGGTGAAAATTAACTCTATCCTAGCCGAAAGCAGGACATTTGGTTTACGTATATATTCAACATAGTACTTAATGCATCAGAAATGAAATATTGAAAACCCCCATGAATTCAGTGAACAGGCACCAATAAAAATTTCACTTTTGCACACTATATGCCTGATTAGTGCACTCCTCTGGGACACGGAGACAATACAGACCTCAGCTAGGAGATGATTTAACCTGTTCCAGGGAAGTGCCCAATAAAGCTTATGCAGCACCATTTCCTCCTGCCCAAACAAAGCTGTGTAAGCCAGCAACCAAAGATGCAAAATGCCCTAAGACAAAGGAGGATGAAAAAGAATCTGAATCTGTGGCTTAGCAGTTATAGCAGCTGGCTGGGACAGGGATACTTTGAGGCCTTGGCACCTGCTCCTGAATGTTGATACCATTTACATTAAGTAACTATAGATTTAAAAAGGTAAGGGAAAATTAAACTAATCAGAGTAGCAAGGAGTAGAACATCTCAGTGCTTGCCTTACTCATCCTTTGTTTCCACTCACGGCCTTGTGAGACATGGTAGCAGTTGAAACTAACCTGCCTTGATTCAAAACAAGGTGCAGATATGGTCATGGCTCTGCCTGTGGTGAGGCACTAGGTATTTCTTGTACTTCCAGGTCATTGAGCAAAACATGGGATATATCACAACAGTCAGCTTCTCTTCCTCTGAAGAAAAGTGCATTGACCTACTGACTATAGCTGGATCCTTAACGCAGGTGGCTAAGCCCATGCAAGGAATCACTGAAGTAGTTGCATCCCAGCTTCCAGTTACTGGGTTATTGTGAATCCCAGTCTAGGTGCCCAGTGCCCTGTCCTCCACCTCATTCAGTATATACAGGAGCTTAGCACTTAATTGGACACTTGAGAAAAATTGCACTTTTGTAGGCCTGAGTATTCAACCTTGGGTCACAGTATTTAATTCCCCACTGAATATAGTTTCCTAACCCTTAAATGCTTATATTTGACATGTTCCTGCTGGTTAAAGGACTTTTGGTACTTTTTCCCAGCAATAAAAAGGTCACCTCTACATTTTCCTCCTATGGTTGCTGAGATTTAAGTGTGGCAAGGTCAACGCCTGTAAACCTGTGTCTCACATCTTACTCCCGTAAGACAGTAAGCTCTCCGAGGAGCTCTCCAAGGAGCTGGTTTTCCTCCTGGTAATCATTTCAGCTTGACCAACAGGAGAACTCTTCCCATTTTGGTTACAAATAACTATAAAATGAGACTGCATAAATTTCAAGTCCTTGTGGGATGCCATTCATAAATGCTAACTAGGATTTTAAGACAGACTCTTTTTAATGGAGTTGCCATATATCCAGTTCTCTCAGAAGGCACACAAGGTAAATCAGATAGCAACTCAATTTTCCTGAGCAAAGAAAAAGCTTTCTTGCTGTCTTCTGAAAGAATTCGGCAGTTCAGGATGTACCGACAATTCTTCAGGTGAAAGAGTAACAAAAAAGGTTCATTTCTGCAGTATTCCATTTGAAATGCCTGTGTATCAAGCTTTTCTACCCCCCAAAAAAACTATGAGAATGTCTGTCCTCATCCAATGTTTGGGCTCCATTTCCCTAAAGGATGTGTTCATTCACCATATCTGCAAAGTGACACTATGGTCCCCTATATGTACACTCACAAGAAGTACTGTATTCATGAACATATTTCTACGGCTAAGAGAAAATTTGTCAGAGCACTCACATGAGCAGAACTGATAGATGGACTTGCACCTGCAGGTGGAAAAGAAGTTTCTCACCTATACATTCAGCAAAGTGTTTTACAGATGTTTACGCACTTGTCTCCCCTTCGGTCACCCTGCCTTAGCAGCGTGTAAGGAGGCAGAAACTTGAGGTAATGAAGGCATGAGAGTGTAACTCTGGCAGCTCTGCACCCTCATGCCTTGTCTGCAAGCATGAAGGTGTGAAGGAGCCACACTCCATTACAACGGTCAATCCTAAATAGTCCAAATTCCATAGCCAGCTGTTACTGCGACTAAATGGTGATTCTCAGACAGCCGCTCATGCACAAGTATACATGTGTTTCACTGCAACTATTTGCTCTCCAGTTTACAAAGGCTAAAAACGGGGGACACCATTCATTCTGCAGGCACAAAAGCACTGCTGTCTGATTCAATCGGTGTGCTGCAGACCTGCTGAGTAATGACTTTTCCAGGTAGTACTCCCGTTAAACTACCTGCTTAGTGAAGTTGTCCTTTACCCTTACCGTCCTTCCTTGACGTTCTTGGTGAAACAGGACAGCAGTTTCCAGGCCTCCTTTCTTTAATGAGGTATCCAGCAACACCTCTGGCTAGAAGTCCTTACTACTCACTAACTCACTACTTTGACATACATGCGCCCTCTTCTACAGTCTGAGACATGAAGTCGTCAAAGCATTATTGCACTTTTCCCACAGTTTATGGTAATCTTTGTTTTTAACCAGTGCATATGCACCAGTGCTCTGGCGTACGTATGCATCAGTGCTTTGACACTGTTATTGAGGCTCTAATGAAAAATTTCCACTACAGCTTGGGGGAGAAAATGTCCAGGCAGGCAGAAGGGAGTTCATGCAGAGATGCCAGCTTAAGGGGGCCTGTTGACATGGTGCTGAAGTACATGTTCCTCAGTTAGACATTTCCTCACTTGGAGAGGTTGCATCGACTAGATGTTATTTTGAGAAACACAGAATCATTTTAAGTGAAAATTTTATTTACTGGCTTGTACAAAGAAATCTGATATAGAAGATAGTTTACTCAGCCTTGCTAGAAAACACAAACTTCATTCCTTTTAGAGGAACATGCACACGCTCAGCTTCATGACATGCTTTAGAAGTAAAACTCCTTTTCAAAATACCCAAAGATCTTAGATAATGTTTATTGCAGATTCTCTTTTTTAGTTACAGCATTATTTGTGAAGGGATTAGCAAAAAAGCACATAAACTGTACACAATTACATTTGTTTAGTCTGTAAATCTTCTCAGTAGTTTTAAAAAGCAGCTAAACTGTTTTGTTAAAGAAAAACAATTACCTCTGGGATCTCATCTGGAGGTTTTAACTCAAACATTTTCAAGGAGCACAAAATTAAATTCTAAATACTAGTTCTACTGCAGATATGATGCTGGTTTGATTTAGAAAGTGCAGCAATCTTGGCTCCCTGGTGCATGCAAGCTGTTAGCCACAGGAAAAAAATACTGGTTTCTGGTGGATAAAACCCGGTTATTTAATAAGTAACTTATCATGATGCCATTGTCAATAGAACTGAAGCACAATTGTGAGGCTTACACATGCATCTATCCTTTCTGATTGGTTATTATGCTAATGAACATTTCTTCTGAATTTCAGATTCTTCTTTTTCCCTCACACTGTGATAATTTAAAAATGTATACCTTAGAAGTCATGGCACATGAGAAAGATTTCTAAATATGAAGTTCCTTGTATTGCAAAAAAAATTAGTATGAGGAAGCATTAAAGAAATCAGGATATAAACTTAACATCAAATACTAATAATCAGCTGAATTTTCCACCTTCTGGTATGATTTCACAGTGCTTCTGCCTGTCACTGCATGTTCTGATCTTGCAGCAGCAGTGAACTAAATTCACATAGGGATTTACAAACTTACGCTCAACACAGAGGTGCCACTAGTATCCATAAAGTCCTCTCCTAACCTGGTGAGTTTCTACATTTCTTGCAGTGGGTATCGTTGGCTTAGCATTCACAGGACTTAACAGCACCGTGTAGTTTAGATCCTATTTCTGCTTGTGGTGCCTGTGAGGCCAAATTTAGAGCTCCTGCTCAGAATACAAAAACCCCACCCTGCAGAGACATTTTCATGGACTTTCTACCTAAGAGAACTATCTCCAGGTGTACCACCAGTTCTGCATAAAAAGCTGCTTTTAAATCTATTAAATTTGTATATATCCACCAGAACCTCTCTCCATTTTTTCCAAGTCTTCTATAACTATTATTCTAAAATTTATCTCCATAGTAAAATATCTATGGCAAATTCAGTATTTTGTGATTTTTTTCATTTTTCTGGGAAATAATTCAGAGGCAGAAGATTATTTAAAAGTTACATTGATAAATGACATGTCAAAATTACCTATATCTTGCTACCATAACCCAGCTGAAGCTTGAAATATAATAGAAATTACATAAATGGAAAAAGCTGCTCTTTTTTTTTTTTATGCTATTTCTCCTGCCCCCATTTCCACTGGTGTGGAAGATAAAATGTTCTTTTTCATACTTACTGCACATATGTTTAGGGAATTAGTGGCTCCTTTCAGGATTGCTAGAATGTACAGTAGGCTCAAAATGCTATTGGTTAATGCTAGATAGAATAAAAAAATATGGAAGCTGCTGTGTATTTCAATTTCTTTTTTAGATTTTGTCTGAGAAAACCAGAAATATTTCTGGAAAAGTATGAGTGTGAAAACAATTGAATGATGTCAACTGTATTATATATGGTTATGACACCTTTTTCCTTGTGATATGAACATTGCCTTGGGACTGATAATCAACAGTATTTATTCTCTTCGTCATAACTTGTGCCATAGATGTGTTTAGACGTACCAAAAGAATTGCATTTCCTGAAGCAATGGTAATAAATCTGCATATCTGTGCCAGACTCTCAGGCTGAGATGCGTGCATGCATGTAAGCTGTTTTGATCTGGGATCACATACAGACAGAGAGGAGGAAAATGGAAAGAGTAATTTTGAGGTTGGTTTAAAACAAGCTTTATCTCTAGGATTTAAATTTAATAAAGGTATTTATTTAAATCAATTTCAAAGGAAAATTGGCAATTCAAAACAGCCTTAACAATACAGCTGAGCCTTACACTAGCTCTAATTACTTAATATAGCACTGATTTTTAAAGAGCACTGACATGAGATCCTTTTCAGTAGTCTCATTTGCAAATTCAAACAAGCACATGGATAATATGAGACCCTAAGCTGCTTTTTTTTTTTTTAACCATGTTTAGAAATAGTAGCAGTCACAGTATAACAGCAGTAGGTTTTTTTTAAAAAATATGTGGTAGCAAAATGACTATAACATGGAAGATCAAAATGGGTTATATAGATTCTGTTCTTCAACATCTGCAGCAAATGTGCCCTACATTTGCTAAGGCACCATACAAAAACAAGTTAATTGGTACTTTAATAATAATTAAATACAGGCAATTTGTTTCCTTTTTGAAAATTAAGAAGCAATGTATATGCTTATGTCTTTAACGCTAATGTCATCTTTAAACTAAACCTTCAGGTATTTCCTGTACACTCTTAACTTTTTCCTCTTACTGTCTTTCTCTTACAGGGTTTTTTTGTAGCAGTTTTATATTGCTTTGCTAATGGAGAGGTAAGAAACAATGCTATGAGAAAAGTGTTTAGTTAGATTAGTTAGTTTAGATTAGTAAAGTATATTAATGACACCAAGAAGAATGAACACATTGGCTATCTCTGCTTATTCCAGAGCCTGTGTCCATTCTTCTGAACCTGTATAATTGTTTTGTATGAAGAGAACAGCAAGACCTCTCACAGGTTTGGGATTCAAATGCAAAGTATTTCCACTGAAGCCTGAGTGGCTATAGCAATGTGGAGGTACGGATACCTTGGGTGTCTGAAATAAAAGACTTACAGTCAGCTACCTAAACCTCACTCCTTAAATCAGCTGGAATCCCAGACTTCATGTTTGGCCAGGCTAGACCCTCTCTTAGTTTACCCCGAAAATTTGTGTGAAGCAACCAAATTTGGGGTGTTACACAGCAACATGTTGAAAAATTAATTTCATGCATGCACTTCTCAGGACATCCCTAAACCTGATGTGAGAGGACTCCTTGTCTGGAAGTTGTTTCCTGCTATGCCTCAAGGGACAGTTGGGAGTTCAACTTGCTCCATGCCAGGATTTAGGCAGATTGGTGATGGCTCTTATGCAAGGAGATGACAGCAGAGAAAGCTAACCTCCTGCCCAATGTAGGGTGAAGACTGAATTCAGACCAGTTTGCTCGGGGGTTTGTCCAGCTGAGCTTTGAAACACCCTGCCAAGGACAGAAGTTCCACCATCTTGCTGGTCCTCTCTTCCAATGCTTCGCTATACTCAGGAGGAAACATCTTTTCCATATGTTCTGTTAGAACTTCCCCTGTTTATTTCAGTTTAAGATCACAGTCTCTTGCATCTCTACCAAACACCTCTGTAGAGTGCCTGGCTCCATCTCCTCCATGGTCTCCTCATAGGCAGTATGAGACAGTTAAGCTTTAGTGTGAACCCAGCCTCTCCTCACAGGGCAAGTGCTCCAGCCCTGATCTCTGCTGATAAGGTCAAGCTTGTCAACACAGTTCTTGTACTGGGGCCCCAGAATTAGATGCAGTATTCACAGGTAGTCTAAGTTACTGAGTAAAGGAGAACAATCACTTCTCTTGACCTACTGGATCTGCTCCTACCCATACAATCCAGTGCCTTCATCACTCTCACAGCTGCATGCTGCCTTTGCCTTATCACACTGACTTGCTACAAGCTACCCAAAAAACAGTGCTATGTAGGCTGTGGAATTAGTCTCACTTAATTTTAAATGTTTTCTAAGTCGAATCTCACTGTCTGTCCTTCCCTTACTTTTGGTGCGGGTGCAGACCTCCACTATTTATAAACAGACACGTCAGTAGCTCTTCAGAGCCTAGCACAGCCAGCTGGCGTGGTACACACTACACTGACACAGGTACCTGAGTTGGACACCTTCTTAAAGGCACCAGTGAAACAAAAGCGATGGACTTTATACAAAAGGTAGGCTATATGTTCCTAATATTTAACAAGGAAACCTAGAGCAATTTCAGAACTACCCAAATAAAAGAGAGAGCTGGCACTTGTCTACAGTACAGGAGGACTTGTCTAACATTTGTGAAGAGCACAGGACTGCTCCCATCTCTCATCAGCAGTTGAAAGGTGCTCTTTTGGCCTTCTACTTCCTGGTCCAGCCAAGCTCTCATGCCAAGGGGCCTGCTGGTTACAGCCAGGGCACGTTCCGCTCCTCTGGGCCAGCCCGGAGCCTGCCCACCGGCTCGGGGGATGCAGGCAGCCGGACACTTAGTGCGAGGATTTAAGGCAGGCTGACAGATAAAAAACTTTGACAAAACAAACCAGATATCCAAGCACAACACTCTGGAAAAGCTGCATGGTCCTCATTTCCACAGCCCTTTTTCCTCCTCCTCACTTCATCAGGCTGTAAACATGAAAGTCACTTGAGCTCTCCCACACACATCCATTAGGATCACAGCGTATCAGAGATTCAGGGGGTAGGAAAAACTTCCCTAAATTAGACTGAAGAGGATGTACTCTTAAGGTGAACTTTGCAAACAAGTCTGTTTCTACTCTTCAAGGACCTTGCCAGGTGGATGGTGCACCCCAGCAGGGCAGGAAGCTCAGCACGTCCATAGTCCCCCTCACTCTATAATTAGCATTTGGCTAGTGGACTGCAGGGTGGTCACAAGACATCACCATGGACAGACTGTTTTCTTCTCCCCTCCAGGTGAAAGCAGAGCTCCAGAAGCAGTGGTCCCGCTTCCTGCTGGCAGATCCCTTTGGCTGCAAACTCTGCTTTTTTGGGGAAAACATAAAATACCTCAGGAAATGTTCACAGAAACGAAAAAAACAGCACCTCAGCAGCAAACACCACTTGTGCCTGGAGGCAAGCGAGACGTGGGGCATGCAGCTCCAGCAGGTGCTAGTGAAGCAGACGACAGATCTCGGTCCAGAGCCAAGCCGTGCTCTCCCATCTCGTCCACGGGCCAGTATGTCAGACAGCAGTGAAGGAGAAGTCACCACTGGAGAGACAACTGAGGAAGTCTTTGAAGAAAGTGAGATTTAGAAAGCTGTCCACTAGAACAGCACCTTCCAACAGCCACAGTGTTTTGAAAGATATTCTCTCACCTCCAGACTGTACAGATCTCTGGGATGTGCAATGCAAGGAGGAAGCAGTGAATATCCCAATTGTCCTAGTTTTCTTAATCTGAGAAAAATGTTGATCTGGATGTTGCTAACCTGTGTGGCTGGGGTAGAAGAGGTTTGCTGAATCAAAAAAATGCTTTGAATTGACCAGTCTGGAAGATGATTGATGCTGAATGTACACAGGGAAGCAGGATGCACTCTGGAAATGAGTAGACTCTGGACACACACATTGTGTCCCAGCAGCTTAATCCATGCTTGACTTGCATTCTACTCACGTAATAGAGAGTTGTTTGTTTTTCTCTTCCATAGGTGTGTTGCATAGAGATATGTGTGTGGAAGACTATTCTCTCCACAGACTGAAATCATTGCATCTCAAAAACACAGTTTCAGGCTAAACCAGACACATTTTGTTTAAGCAAAATGAAAGGATGTATATATATTAACAACAATAACAACAACAACAAAACAAAAAGCAAACAAACAGCTTGGGAACAAACAAACTTTTGCTTGCATTTTTGAGCATCTTCACTTAAAGTTTAGTGCTGGAAATGCCATTATGAAATGAAAGACCAAAATGTTTTCTTTTGAATGTGCCCAAATGAAATGTTTTGATACAATTTTTGTTTGCTTCTTTTGGTTTTCTCTATTTTTTGACACAAGCCACACATTCTAATGCATCTGCAGCTTTGCCCTACCTGTGGCCCAAATGACAAAATAGATCAGTGGTAAGTGCTGCTTCCACCTTCCTCTCAAGGGACCCAAAATGGATAATGACATGGGATTGTTACAGCATCAAAAGAATTTTGTGAAATCCTTCCAGCATTTCACAAGAACTATGACGAAATTTTAATTGTCACATACAGCTCACCCAGAAACCTATGGAATTCAATTGTTTGTTAATATTCTATGAGCCAGTTTCCAAACTTGCAAATACAAGCCAGTTGGCATACTGAAAGGAAAAAAGAAAAAGGCAACAGAAAGATTGGCGGGCAATATTTATCTACAACCTAGACGTATACCCCAGGCACACACAAGTGTAACTATCTACCCTGCAGCCAGTTACATAGCATTTGTTACCGTTTTTGCTTGTACTTTACTGGCAAGCACTCTATTTGAACCTAAATGCCTGTAAATGTAATTAAACATATCCTGGGCAACTGGCTCTAGGTGGCCCTGCTTGAGCAGGGGGGGTTGGACCAGGTGGCCTCCAGAGGTCCCTTCCAACCTCAGCCAGTCTGTGATTCTGTGAAAACGCTGTATGTCAAATAAATAATTTTCAGGGCTGCTCATGGGGTCTATTCGCACATCTTCTCTCCACCAGGTGCCAGCACTGTGGCTGCCCTTCTGGCTTTCCCATCTTCTACATCTCCTCATGGGGCGGCTTCGTCCTTAGACCCCTGCTGCCAGCTTTACTGCAAATGACACTTTTTTGAGATATCTTCAATGTGTTGTTTAAGCAGACTAAGTTTATGCAGCTTATATAACTTACCAATGCTTTTGAAAATTATTTACCAGTCTACAATTGTTTAGACATGTAAACTTTACCAGTTAGGATATACCGTTTTCTTGAAAGAGCAGATAAATTTATTGACTAGCATTAGGTTAAGAACACATTTGACCTATCACATTTCTGGTACCTTCCAAAAAGTATTTCTTTTACAGTTCTATCAATGTTAAAAGCTTAACCCATTTAATCAATACAAGGCTGTCTATTTCAGTAAAATATTAATAAAATGTAAATATTTGATCCATTTAAAAATATATCTGCAGTTTTAAAAGGTTTTTTACCAGAATGTTTATTCTGTTTATATAGCATTTTACTGCAGTGGATTTCTCCCCCATCCATTACAAGCATTAGACAGTACCTATCTGTTGACCATGTCTTCTCCAACTTAAAAAAGACTGATTCCTTCTAGAGCTGTTCTTTAAGATATTAAAAAGCTTGAAATTATTTATAATGCATTTAGAATGTTAAAAATGTGAAAATTGTAAGATTTTTACTGTATCACAGTAAAAAAATTTACTTTTTAATTGCATTTTAAAATATTTCAAATGGTCAAGAAACTAGTTTTCTGTGCTCTCAACAGCAGTCCCTGCTAGGTGCATTTCCCCATCTCTATTATGTGTATAGTCTTTTTGCCTCTTTCAGTACAAAAAGATCAACTTTTTTATATAAACAAACCCTGGAGGCCTGATAAAAACAATCATCACATGGTTTCCTTTGGAAAGTGTGTTTGTAAGTATAAATCAGCAAGTTTCATGATAAAAATATAGCATTATTTATTATAGCACTGAAGTACAGAAGTTGCTAAATCTGGATGGCCACACACACAATGTATCTTTACAGAAATATTACAAGCTCCTCAGTTCTAAATAAAATATTAAGCAGACTAGAAGACAGCAGCAGATCCAACAATTCAAACGTATTAGTAGTGTCAGCAAAAATAGCTATGAAAAGAGTCGGCAAAAAAAGCTGACTCTCCTCCTAGGAAGGTGAAGGTCTGCAGCTAGGTCTCTTTTCCTTCCACTCTTTGTGGAGCTGCAGGGCCGCAGGAGCGATAACTGCAGCCAGAGGAGCTGGTCCCTGGAACGTGAGACAGGAGCCAGACAACTGCAAGCCGTGCAGATTGGAGTGACAGAAACAGTTGGGAGAAAAGGGCAAGAAATATGATCTTGTTCTGATGAAACAAGAGGTGAAGGAGACAGATTGACCCAAATTGGTGTTTGTTTGCAAATGATATTTTGTGGAAATTACTTATCCAATTTGCACACAGAATAATTATCAGACAACAAAAACTTTAACATTAGACCAGGGTTTTATGTTTGTGTAGACCTAGTAACAGGATTTTTCTCTTTATCAATCAATTGCTCACCTTTACTCCCCAGATTTCCATTGCCCTTGCCTTATGAGAAAGTCTGATGTGGTCTAAAGGCTTCTTCCCTCTCAACGAGAGACCCCATCCTTCCAGGGTCCTGGTGAGTTTGGTCTCTGCTGAGTCAGCCCATTAAGGTGGGATAAGGTTAAGACAAGGTGGGATATTCATGCTCAGGACACCAGAGGCAACTCCCACTAAAACTTGACTCCCACAGTTTGAAGTTGTCTTTGCCAAGGATTTTACTTTTCATCAAAACTTGTATGACAAAAAACTGAATTTCAAGCCCAAAATAGCTTGTGGGGTTCAATACAGCTTTCCCATTAGACGTAGTGTGTTAACTGATCTGATTTGTACGAATAAGGTTTACACAATCTTAATAATCTCCTGTGAGACATGCTATAAATTTTTATGTTTTACTACACATAAAGCATAACCTTCCAGACACAATGGCTCCTTCTATGGCCAGAGATGTCAACTATATGCTAATTATAAATGTGTACTTACATTCTTTGTTTAGATATATTGCTTCTACATACCAGGGTCTGTGCCTCAAAGGCTCAAATACTAAAGCACAAACACTCCAGTCTTGAGAGCTCTCTGTCAGTTTTGCGTTGGAATCAATAATACTGGTTTGTATTTTTTAAAATATGGAATAAATCCAGTAGATTAAGAGAGATATGCCAGTTCTGTCATTTGATGTGCTCACTTGCCAATAAATGAAGTAAGTCACACGTGCTACCTCTTTGAATCCTATGAAAAAGAGAAGTTTGGGAAGGTCGGATGTCTGGGAGACACTCCTGCACTAAAGTTCTGTTTTGTTCCAGTGCAAACATGAATTAATGTAAGAACTCTTTTTTTTTTTTTTTTAAACACATAAAATGGATAGACAAAGTATCCTATGACAACTTGTTCTTAAACTATAGTCATCTTCCCTCTAGGATGTTGAGGTTGGGATGGCAGTAGGGCTATCTTAGCTACTGACCAAACTATGGCACAGTATGTATACCTACACCTCCAACCTCAAGTACAGGAGATGAAAAGGTGATGCTGTGCCTCTGGGTCTTTTTGGACCTCCCATACACATGTAGCTGATACCAGAACTGGAGGAAGAGAAGTCCAGGCATGTACCTTCCTCAGCAGTCTTGATCTTTGTGAGTGCTCAGTCTTCAGTGCAAATTGAAGACAACCTTGAATGTGTGGGACAGCAGCAGGATAAGAAATGCCAAACCATAGCGTACCTCCTCAGAAGACTGTAGGCCACAACTTCCTGGGCACAATCCCCTCACCCCAGACTGATATCAGCTCCTTCACCTGCACAGTAGAGCAAACCACTTCCACTTGACTACAGGTCAAGTTTTGCAACCTGTTGTCCCTTGGTCCACTCTCTGATATCCCGCTAGCACCAGCATCTGATGTTGCTGGCAGTCCCTGTTGCAACAAAGCTTCTCTACTGGCACTTCTACAACAGCCTGATGGCAGAAGCTGCATTTAGGGACTTGTGATGTCCTCAGTTCACCAGCTCTCACCATTTTGTGTCTCCCATAGTATTTCTCACTGTCCTAGCAACCTCAGCATTCCCATCTGCCATTGCTAAATTGGCTTATTATTTGGTCAGGGTACCAGGTTGTTAGGCAGGCTGCATACATGCCTCAACTTTGTAGGAACTGTCCTTCCTTTCAGGATACAGCTTCTTCCTTTCATTTGCTTTAGGAATTTTCTTACTTTTTTCCCATCAGTCTCAGCTCCCAGTAAGAGGAACTCTGTGATCTGTAAAATTTTTCATGATGTTAGAATTTATTTTTTTTAAAATTCAAGAATATTTTACTTACATACTCTTTTTCACCTTTCATTGCAACCACAATTCTGGATTTTTAATTATTCCTTTCAGCCTGCCATTCCGAGTATCACAAACCGTCTGCTGCACAATATCATGTTGTGTTTAGGTATCTTTGCAGTCATTCCTGGAGCCACACAGAACTACAGTGAGAAGCAACTGCTTGTAAACTATGTCATTGCAATTAGCTCCAGGAAATTAAATTGAAGCTGCCACATAACCAGGCCTCAAAGGCTTGAAGCGGCAGTTTCCTTGTGTATCATGTTCATCACATTGTAATGATTATTTTCACTCATCACAGCCAAATTCTCATTGCTCTCCCTGTCTGCTGTTCAGCTTGTTTCTTTGCTTTCTCTGGAGTCAGCTCTGACTTTAAGCCCAGCAGCGTCTCTGCAGACACTGCCAAGCAGCAGTCATGGGCTGTTCACCCTCTCCCAAAGGCTTCCCTCTTCCACGTGTGTATCCGAGTCGCTCTGGGGCTAACGGAGAGTCCTGCCTACCCAGCATGCCATGTCCGTCTACTCAAATGCCAAAATGCCAAAATCCTGTTTGACTTCACCATGTTCTACACGGGTCCTTTCCTCACAGTGTCACAGTTTCCCTGCTTGGAGGACCATATAGTTGCCAGAAAAATGGCACAATTTGCAGGGAGTTTGGGCCTGCTTGGATGTGGAGAGCTGACTCCACATGATGTGTACCCCTAACCAGAGACACCACATGGGCCACATCATCATCAGAGATGATGTGGCTGACCAAGCGCTCCTGGCTTCCTCTCTTCCTTTGTGTTTAAGGGCTAGTGCTTAGGTCTGGCTCTGTGTAGTGCTTTGGGATTGCAGACTGCCCTACTTCACAGTCCTCTCTTCAGGCAGACAGCGAGGCTTAGCAAGGAGGGTGTTAAACACCAAATAGAAGAACTAAAGAAAGCAACAACAAATAAAAAAATAAAGAAATAAATAAAAAACAATTAAAAAATACACTAGGGCTAATTCTTCAGCTTTTTCCTGCCTCCTTTGTCTGACAATGTCACCTCTGGCAGGTAGCCGGAGTTTAGGGGTGAGAGGATGCTAATGACATTTCCACTTAAAGCTGCCAGTATGTGGTTTAAGCACATATCATATTTGAATTTCATGGACACAATGAACAGAGGACTGGGACTCACGATGTTTAAATTTGACACACAATGACTTCTACCTTGCTGGGTAGCTTTGGAAAAGTCATGTCAACTCCATGTGCTTCAACTTCCCCTTTATGAAATGAAGGTCACAGTAATGACTGCTTGTTCAAAGCAAGGGAATAACAGGGTCATCATTACTGTTTATTACTTAAATCCAAAGTGTCAAAGATTCAGACAAATATAAAAGTCCAAAGGTTAAAATATAATATTTTGATTTTTTAATTTTTTTTCTTTAAATCTTGTTATTTCCAGACCAGTACCCTGCTTTAGGTGTTTTGATGCATTTGTATTAGCATTCTTCCAGCAGCATCCTTAAAGGCAGGAAAGGGGGGGTGGGTTGGTAATGGCTCAGGGTTCCAGCTGTGAGGAGCAGTAAGGCAGCAGGAAAGACATAGCACAAGTCTTTATTTGTACCTTATAAGGACTAAATAATATACCTAAAACCTTAATCTTTGAGGATTTGGGGGGACAGACAAAAATCTGAGAAGTGTCTCTGTAGATCTATTGGCAGCTGCATGCTCTGAACACTGCAAAGCAGGACTCTTAGCTCTGATCCCTAGAACAGCTGTATAGGATGGGAAGGAGCACTGAGGAGTTGTGTAGCCTAAAGGATTTTCCCATTTTTCAGACATTTGAGTATCACTGAACTCAAAATTCCACAACAGAAAAAAAATCACAAAGAATAACTGCCTTAATTCTCTTTTTAGTCAACATATTAAGTTGCATTGTAGTTGCTTTGAAACTCACTGTCAGAGATGTTGCTTCCCACCTCCCCCTTTCTCCAGCCCAAAGGCCAACTTGTGCACTGGAAGGGCACTGTGTGCTTTGAAGCCCAGTTGGCTGAAGGCATCTTTTATGTCATGCTGTGAGTTAAGAACTGCTCAGGCACATGCCTGTGCCTAGTGCCAGAATTCTGTTGGCTGGCTCCAGGACACCTAGGTCAATATTTGGAAGCAGTGCATGAACCTGCAGAGGTGTGCAGACTCCTGAAGAGACTGTAGAGCATTAGGTTTGTCAAGGATGAGATCCACCTGACAGTACTGAGGGAGCTGGTGGAAGTGCTCACCAAGCCACTTCCCATCATTTATCAGCTAACCTGGCTAACTGGGGAGGTCCCAGTTGACTGGAGGTTAGCCAATGTGATGCCCATCCACAAGAAGGGCCAGAAGGAGGATCTGGGGAACTACAGGCCTGTCAGTCTGACCTTGGTGACAGGGATTGTTATGGAGCAGATCATCTTGAGCACCGTCATGTGGCACGTACGGGACAACCAGGTGATCAGGCCCAGTCAGCATGGGTTCATGAAAGGCAGGTGCTGCTTCACTAACCTGATCTCCTTCAACGACAAGGTGACCTGCTTAGTAGATGATGGAAAGGCTGTGGATGTTGTCTACCTGCACTTTTGTAAAGCCTTTGACACCGTTTCCCACAGCATTCTCCTGGAGAAACTGATTGCTCATGGCTTGGATGGGCATACGCTTTGCTGGGTAAAAAACTGGCTGGATGGACAGGCCCAAAGAGTTGTGATGAATGGAGTTAAATCCAACTGGTGGTCAGTCTCAAGTGGTGTTCCCTGGGGTGCAGTACTGGGGGCAGTTCTCTTTAATATCTTTATCAATGATCTGGATGAGGGGATGGAGTGTACCCTTAGTGAGCTGGCAGACAACACCAAGTTGGACAGGAGTGTTGATCTGCTTGAGGGTAGGAAGGCTCTGCAGAGGGCTCTGCACAGGCTGCATCGATGGGCTGAGACCAGTTGTATGAGGTTCAAATCTAAGTTTTGGGTCCTGCACTTGGGTCACAACAAGCCCGTGAAATGTTACAGGCTTGGGGCAGAGTGGCTGAAAAGGTGCTTGGCGGAAAAGGGCCTGGTGGTATTGGTTGGTAGCTGGCGGAACATGAGCCAGCAGTGTGCCCAGGTGGCCAAGAAGGCCAACGGCATCCTGGCTTGTATCAGGAACAGTGTGGCCAGCAGGACTGGGGAAGTGATTGTGCCCCTGCACTTGGCTCCGGTGAGGACACACCTCAAACACTGAGGTGCTGCAGTGTGTCCAAAGAAGGGCAATGAAGCTGGTGAAGGGTCTGGAGACCAAGTCTTATGAGGAGTGGCTGAGGGAACTAGAGTTGTTTATTCTGGAGAAAAGGAGGCTGAGGGGAGACCTGATCGCTCTCTACAACTACCTGAAAGGAGGTTGTTGGTCTCTTCTCCTAAGTAAGAAGCGATAGGACAAGAGGAAATGTCCTCAGGTTGCATCAGGGGAAGTTTAGTTTGGATATTAGGAAAAATTTCTTCAGTGAAAGGGTTATCCAGCATTGGAACAGACTGTACAGGGAAGGGATTGAGTCACCATCCCTGGAGGTATTTATAAGATGTGTAGATGTGGTGCTTAGGGACATGGTTTAGTGGTTGGACTTGGTAGTGTTAGGTTTACGGTCAGACTCAGTGATCTTAAGGATCTTTTCCAACTTAAATGATTTTATGAGTCTAATGGGACACGTGGCCATACATCAGTCATCTCAACTCCCCCTACACTCATTTAAGCAGAAAGAAGCTCTGGTCTCTGAGTTGGAAGGAAGTCATGGTGTTGTCCAGCCAAGACCCCAGTCTTGGGGTCTGGAGAGGCCCAGAGACCCGTCTGGAGACGCCTGAATGCCAAGGACTTAGGATGTGCTACAGAACATCAACCCCTCAATATGAGGCAGCCTTTGTAACCTGTGGGAGGCCCTTTTTTGTCATCTTTTACAGTACAGGGATCCTTGCAACCTAAAACAGCATCTCTTTATCCTCCTGGGACAATCAGGTATGTGGCGCAGGCAGCGAGAAGCTCAGACGTGGTCCACCACCCCTGCAAACCACAGAGCAACCTGTTGAGCTGTACAAATACAGGACAGATGAAGGTCTTGAGTGAATGGGATGAAGAATGAGATGTGTGCAAAGACAGTGTTGTGAGTAGTAGCATGGGTCTAGAAGGTACAGATACGTTGTCAAGACTTTTCTGTATTAATGTGATAGTGAATTATGCAAGAAGTTGCCTAATAAACAGAAGAAAGAAATAGGGGATAAGCCACTAATAAAATGTAGAACCAAAGCAGTCTGAGCAGAAGAAATTGTAGAAAGAAGGAGATAAGGAGGAAGAGTAACCTGTGAAGGCTGACAGAGAAAAACAGAAATACAACAGATGAGAGACTAAATGTAAGGCAGTGAACAGAGAGAGCATAGAGCCACGAGAGACCAAGATCAGTTGTGATCAAAAAACAGGCAGTCAGCAGCTTCCAGGTAGAAGAAAAAAACACAGCAGAGCAAAGATGAGGTCCAGGTAAAATCCATGGGAGAGACAGAGGTCTGGGGGGTGAGCTGGAGATAAGATTCTGGTATTGGTAACCATCATTATGTTTTAGTTCATGGCTGGAAGAAAGACGCTGGAGCTCCATGTGAAGAAGAATGAGTGAGGCAGCTTTGGGGTGTGGGTCTTTTTTTTTTTTTTTTTCCAGGCATGTGACATTTGAAAGCAATAAAGAGCAGAAGAAAGCAGAGAGCCAAAGTAACAGAGACAAGGAAGGAAGAATGGAGTTGAGGTGAGTCAATGCCAGGGAGAGTGGAAGAGAACAAAAGAAAAACAAGCAAAAGAAAAATCTCCACTCCTTTGGGGAGAGAAGAACTGAATGTGACAGAGGAAGGAAGCAGGAAAGACAGAAATCAGGGAAGGAGATGTGTGAGTTTTATTGAAATTTATTTGAAAAAGGTATCAGGAGATCAATTGATCAATCATTAACTGATCTGTCTGTTTATATATCTATTTATCTGCCTGTATGTCTGTCCATTTATCTGGTAACTTGGGTATGGTCAGAATATTATGCCCCTGGAGCATATTAAACACGGAGATCCCCAGCACCTGAGGTGTCCAGGAAAGCATACTGTTCTGCCTGGGGCTGCTGGCGCAGCTCTGTACAGAGAGGTGCAGTTCTGTAAGGGCTGGAGTGAAAGCCAGCATAGAAACAGCAGCTGTTGTAGATAAGGCTGATGAAGTCTGGTGGACACGAAGAAACTATATTTGTGGAGAGGATTTATGGAATTGAACTGTCCCAGGAACAAGAAGGGATGTTGCAGGATAACAAACCAGACATAGTCTTTAGAGGGAAAGGGTGCAGAATGGAGAGGGAGATGGCAGCTGAAGGAACTCAGGGAATAATCATCATGAATTGCATCAGCAATTCAGGTGTCAGAAGAGGTGGCTGGATGAGAAAATGGATCCACTAAGTGATGGATGGTAGGAGAGAAAGCAGGAAGAAATAGGGAGGTCAAAAGGAGAATTGTTTACTGGAGGCAGAGTTGTGGGAAGTGTTGACTCTGAAATGAGACAAAGGAGATAGAGGAGTATGATGCATGTATATGTGTACAGTGGAGGTGAGAACTGAGAGGCCCCAAGAAAAGGTGAAGCAATTATTGCCTGTGGCCAAGGGTAGCTCAGAGAGTAAGGTGGAGTGATGTCTTTGGTGGGTGAGCAACAGGTAAGTGTGATGGTTAAAAAAAAGTACAGACCAAATCCAGCAGAGGCAATATCTGTGCAAGGAGAGCATTTACTCTCACAAGAGCATCACTGTGCTGGACTGATTGCCTGGAGTCAACACTTCTCTGATAGCTGTACACATGGATGGTAGAGAGGAATCAGTATCTTACTTCCCTGTTGTAACCACCTCACTTTTACTACTGGCTTGGGCCAAAACTGCTTCTCTAGGCCTACTTTCCTGTACCAAGTCAGTAGAAGTTATGCTTGTTTTCTTTTAAGATTTTAGAATATACAGATCTTTCTTCAGATTTCAATGTTACTGGTTTTGATAACAGCTTCTATAAGCATTGCAGAACAATTTTTTGGCAAGAAATTCAAAACACTATCTTCTTATAGTTTTCAGCTAGTTCCTATTAACTCTGAGGCAAGGAATTGCAGAACACAGGAACTGTCAGGAGAAAAAACAACACAAATAAAAAAGTGCTATGGATCATTAGGAAAGAAATAGCCACTCAGCTTTATGTTATTCTCAGTGGGCCTACATCTTAAATACCTTGTGTCGTTATGCCCATTAACCACAGCACCATCCAGCAACTTTTCTCCCTTTTAAACAGACCTGCCAGAAAGTGAAAGGGTCCTGAAGCCTGGACCCACGAGCAGAGAGCCATGATTGTCACAATGTTGGAGAAGTCAGCTTAAAGACCTCTGAGCAGCTGATAGAAAAAGAGAGTCCTACTCTCTTTGAGCAAACCAGCAGAGACAAATGATACAGCCTTAAAGCGTTTGCTAAGTCTAGGGGAAAAAAAAAAAACAAACCATAGCTCTGGAAATAAAAAGACTATAACTTATGCTGTAGCTTCAGGAGACTGAGTGTTTGGTTTTCTACTTTGTAAAACAGGAAGTCAAACTAAAATCAGAGCTAGATGTTCCCATCCTTTACTTTTAGGGACTTGTGAAAAAAACAGTGCAATCAGAGCACGCAGCATTAACCAGTGAGGCTGGACTGTTTGTCCCTACAATAAATACTTCACTAGTGCATGTTTGTAATTTTTTTTTCATTTGTATAAGGACCGAGACAGTAATTTATACAAGCAACATTCTTTGAGTAAGAAATGTGACATTAGTATTTCTGTGGTTTGAGTCAAGAATGAGGATCCTAACTGCTGAAACTTCACTTGGGATGTTAGTTCAATGTAAGGTGTCCAAAAAGCATTAGTTGGGCCATTTTGTCTTGACCAGCAGTTCAGAAATTGCCATTGTATTTCATGAAACCATGTGAGAGAAATGATAGTTGGCACCTGTGTCGCAAACCAGAAAAGATTACAAGATCTAAGTTAAACCAATTGTTTCAACCTTGCGCATAGCTTTGCTTTTATGGGCCTCATGAAGGACGTACATCACAATGACCTCTGAGGGTTCAAAAACACTTTCAGCCCATTCAGCTTGTAGAATAAGTTTAACTTCATTTGACTCACAGCAGTAGTTATGACTACTCCTATTCAGTGGTCCTTGTGTGAATCCTTCCATGAGCACTGCAAATCACCATGAGCATCTCTGACCTGCAACCTGGTTCTCTGTCCATCCTAAGCCCTGTAAAGCAGAATTGTCTCCTCTTGTGTTTGTACAATGGTCAACATGGATGCAGACAGATCCAACAGATCATTGTCTGTCAGGCCCCTAAATGCACCAATATGACTTAAGTGCCCTCACCAGCCTGACCCGGGGCTTCCACCCACACCCTCTGCCCATGGTTCCAAGCTAACCACCTAAGTTCAGGCCTGAGCTGTGCTGTAGGTGTCTAAGCTATGTTCTAAGTGCAGCTGTCCCCAGCTTTGCCTCTTGGATGGACCTCAGGCCAGTGTTACAGCCTTGTCTCATAGTCCTGTGCCTGCCTCATCCCCTGTTCCTCCTGACAAAATTCAATGGATGAAACTGGTTCATCACCTCACCTTGTCTTAGGATGCCAATGCACCCCATCACCAGCACTCTGCTTTCTCCACACTTTTCAGACCTGTGCCTCCGGCCAGCGATGGCTCTGCCTGTGCTGTAGTCACTTAGCTCCAGTTTGTTCCACTGTCATGGAGTAACCCTGCCTCTTGCTGCTTCCTGATACCATTGCTCAGCACATTTTTAATCAGGAAACAGGACTATTTGTGATGGTTATATGTGAAACATAAGAAGATATAAGAAACAACTACACTAGGGTGATATCAGGGAAAAGAACCATCCAGTAGAGGATTATGTGTTCCCTTTCTGAACTTGGCACCCAGTCATCCACTTGGGAGGTGGAGATGCTGGGTGCTTTGGTGCTTCCAAGATTGTAGCTCCCTGTGGTATAGTTTCAGCATCACGTCTTTTTAGCTGCAAGTTATGCCCTTCTCCTTGAACAAGGCAACTTGCGTGGCATCACCACTGGTCCGCCTTAGAAGAAGTGCAAGACTTTTCCCTGAAATAGCATCAAAGGTTTCAGATTAGGGTTAAGCAGTAATGCTTGAAGTAAGGTACGTAATGTGGCTACAGATGTGGTGTTGTCCTCTGCTGACCATACCTCAAGGTCATATACAAAGAAAACGATGCAGTTAGAAATGCACCACATGGCACATCACAGGACATGGCCTCTCATCTCTTTCCTTGTGGGATTCATTGAGGCACTGTACACTGACAATGAGCAAGAATGAGTCAATTATGGCAATAAAGCCAAATTTTAAAAGTAGGTGGCTTTCATATTTGTGGCCGAGACGATGGATTTCTGTGCTGTTGGACCTGTGTCTGCACATTGTCCATCACTGGTCCTGGTAACACACCTTGCAATTTTCAACTGACACAGCTGCAGTTCTCTAAAGACATCCTAGTCTGAAGCCCTCTAAGGCAAAAAGGGAGGCACACTGACATCTGGTGTCAAAGATTGAAACATGCACTCCAAAAACTGCATTGTAAGACACAGAAATGGTTTTGAGCTGCAGGAGGGCGAACGGCCACTGGCAAATAACCCTAGGGTTTATCCTCAGGCAGGAAGTTGCTTAAAGAGAAAAACAGAAAAGCCATGCCTCACATAACGTCATCTCCTGTATTGTAAAAAGAAACACCTAGAAGCAGTTTACCCTGTCTTCAGGAGAACTTGTAGATTCATTTTCAGTGCTATTTTTAGCAGATTTTTCTAAGTGTGACAGATTTAATCACGCCACTGATTAGATTGCTTGTTTCTCTATTTGTCTCGATGACTGGTCTTTTAACTACGCTTTTTCAAGCTCCTGGTGTGTTTCTTGTCTGTAACCAGAACAGAGCTGGAGCCTCTCAGTCGGAACAGTTCAGATCTCCGGTGTAAACCAAATCAGCACGGATCAGGCGCACATGCAGGTGCTCAGAACCAAAGTGCTGAGCTCAGCCTCGGGCAGAAGAGGGCAGGGGCTTGCTGGGACATGTCCTGTTTTAACAACAAAACCCGAGCAAATCTGAGCCTACTAGGACCTTTGACACATGCATTTTTGCTGCTTTGTATTCTGTCTCCAGTGGTGAAATCCTCACACAGCCTGGGAAGGGGCACGGACAGACAGACCTCCGTCCCGCTCCGGCCACAGCCCCTACGGCCGCAGGACCCTCTGCCACCAGAGGCTGCACCTGGCTCCAGCAGCGCTCGGACTAAAACCTTTCTCCCAGTAGCCTAAACCGGTTTCAGAGTTACACAAACTTCTGACATCCTCAGCGTAAGAATTTGCAGTTTGACTGTGCAGCCTGAGAGGAATTACTTTTTGTGTGTGTGTGTGTGTGTGAATTTAAATGCTTCTAGCAGGAGGGATTTGTGAAGAAAAGAGCTTTCTTGGCTTGTTTCAACTTCAGGTGAGGGAGGGGGACCAACAACTGCAGGGTACAAAAAAAAAAAAAAAAAAGGAAAAAGAGAAATACAGGCAGATACTCTTGAAAAATAGTAACAGGCTGGGAAAATATGTAAAAGGCTGTTGAGAAGAAGGCTTCACACCCTTGGACTTCAGATGAGTTGTGAGTGGTAATTTAAAATTAGCCTTTAGCTTCTTGGACATAAGCCCTGGTGCAAAACCCCAAACTGCGAACATGGGAAGAGGTGTTTGTTTGCTGAACACAACACGGATACAAGGTTTTCTCTTACAAACAGGAAACAGTTAATAACAGTTCCATGGACTCTGTGAAGTTTTACTAACCTACTGCCCATGCTGGGTTTTTATCAGACATGGGGTACGAAAGAGGTAGACCTCATGAAGGACTGGAGGGAGCTTCCTTCAAAGGAGGAAATAATTCCTGGGCACTGCGATGGAAGACACCCTCCACAGCCAGGCCACAGGGTGATGCCGTCTGTCAGGCAGAGCAGTCTGCTGTTGGTAAAAGACTAACTCCGCTTTTATCAGAGCAGGAACAGGGGCTCTGGACATTCCCGAGGCTTTCTTGTTTGGGAACTGCGGGACAGTATGAGTGAACACGTAAGAAAAACTTGCAGAAATGCCTTTAGCAAAGTAGGTCTACACAAACATTTCATCTTAGGTAACAAAGGATTTGTTTTGTGTTAAAAGGGTCAACAGGTTGCAAGGCTTTCCAGGCTCGCCAGCTATAATAGACATCCACCTACAACACATGCTAGTTGCAGGAAGTCCCCATCTGAAATAATAAATAAATAACTAAATAATTTACTCAAATCAATTGATGAGGCTTTTATTGCACAGGAGTTCACTGCAGAGTACACAGTCTTCACTCTGAAACAGGTACGCCTGAAATGCTGCATTTTTCCCCAAGTTGCAAGTTGACAGTCCCAAGTCATTGACTGAAATACAGCATACAGCATCCAAAGTTCACACTTAGCTTCAACAGCGTAAGACAAATGCAGGGAGGCATCTGCAGCCAACAAAGCAGGAATCTAGTCCTGAAACACTCTCTCATTCAGCCATTGCCCCCTCACGTGCCTACGTACTTGGAGCGCTGAAGCGGGGTGTCCCTGTGGCGACGGTCCTCTTGCCCAAAAGCCAGGGGAACAGAGGGTCTGGCCACGGCGGGTGGGTGCCATTTGACGCAGCGCAGCCCGCGTTCACGTCAGGTTTCAGGATTGTCACAAACCCTACGCTGGTTAAAACATTTTTCTTTGAATCGCGGGGGTCAGCTCATGTTTTCCCCAGGTTCCTGTAGCATCGTCTTCTGTTGACGGGGCCATCAGTTCAGAATCTTGTCTGTAAAGGGACTCGGGAAGGGGCTACACGCGTCCTACCTGTGGCACGTGCCCAGGAACAGCAACACAGGCAAGACGTTTTGTGTATGCCTGAACCACTCTTCACGGCTGCACCTCGTCCAAAGCGTTTCCAGAGCAGCCCCTCTCCCAGCACTGCACAGTCTGAGCAACTGTTTCTAAGCAGCGTGACCAGTAACGAGTGCCCTCCCCAGAAAAGCACGGCTTTTCACAACAGCCAAGGAATCCGCACCACCTCCCACCCACCCTGGCAGCAGGCAGGGCTGCACCCTGCCAAGGCTTTCCACTGCCTTCGGCACTGAAAAGCCAAGCAGTAATTCATCACAGCTATTTACTTCTGAAAACACTGCTCAGAAACTGCGTTTAAATGATTCATGCAAATCCACCCCAACGTGTCCCGCTCCCTCCCTCAAGTGGGAGGAATTCTAACAGTTTGTTCTGCTCCTTGGAGATGCGGTATCCCTTCACAACATTCCTCAGCAGTTTACTGCAGCTCTTCTCTCAAGCTGGAGCTGCACCAGTGCACGCAGGGTAAGAGCGTGCGGGGACCCAGGCTTGTCAGGGCAGGGCCGCAGCACCCTTCTGCAGGGTGCCATCAAGAGCCTGCCTCAGTTCTCTGCTCACTTTAACCACTGAATCGCTCCCAAATTCTGCCTTCAATGAAACTTAAGTTACTGCACTCCCAAAGGTAGGAGGGACCCAGCGTAAATGCAGTGCAGGTGCTGTGAGGCACAGCATCCGGAGCAAAATGGGATCTGATCCAATCCGATGGTGTGCACACAGCTCTCGTTTACACCTACGCTTAATACTTGCAGTAAAGTTAGGATACTCCCCACATACCGGGCAGGTCAGCATACAGAAAACTTGTATTTATCTGGAGATTTCAGGATCATGTTGCTGATGGGGGAAACAGAAGATGCAGACTGTATTGACATACTTCTATTTCTAATTAGCAGGAATTTCTGAACTGTTAGATAACATCTTGAGGCACAACGCATGTGTATTTCTTAGGCCTAAAACCAGTCTGAAATCAGATCTCCTCATTGATGCCCTGCAACTTGCTTTCCACTTCTGAGGAATGTGAGAGGGCCAAAGGCTTAAATTGCACGGTGGAATCCAAGCTGATTTTTTAATTATTTTGATTGCAAAAGCCTAGCACAGGTATTCCTGTGAAGAATGGAGTAAAACCCCTTGCCATTTACAACTAAATGTCGCAGTCTGCGAGGCTGCCATCCTGCTACTTCCACCACCCACTCTGGTCCTTTCACCATTACGTTTTTGTGAGCGTTGGCACTACACCAGCACGCAAGTGTCACTGCTTGTACAGTACAACTCCCCATCTTGGGTTTCAAAGTTGTATCAAAGTCCTCTACAACCGAAAATGCTTTTTGCTGGCAAGTTGCAGTTAAATGTACCACAGTATGCGGAAAATTGTTAAGTTGCACCAACATCTGAAACAGCATTCTGAGTTTTACTTAGGCTACTTTGGGCAAGGTGCAAAGACTCTGCTGTGAAAACCAAGGTTACACCTGGAACTTTTTCAATGCCATACGCCTCTTCTTTTCTGTGAAAGGAACGCACACCGCTGCAACTACTTACCACATCAGTGTACAAACACACTGCGGAGCTGCGGGATGCCATTCTGCAGGTGGTTGCAGAAATTAAATTTGTACATGAGTTCAAAACCCAACAAATTCTTAGAAGAAAGCTCCACTGAGGTTTATGAGATATGTGGGTAAAGCCATTACCTCCAAGGTCCCAGAGTCACACGTTGGCTTGTGTTCTGCAGAACTGCAACATCTGCTTGCTCTGAGCTCTGCTCCTACAGCAGCATCTCTGCTGGTCGCTTTTGAAGACAGTTGTTGGATTAGACAGGGTTTTGGCAAGGCTGATTTTGACTTTGCCAGAAAACCTGCCAGCATGCATGCTAACTCAAATATTCAAAGTAGAACAATTTATTAACAACAACATTTTACAACAGTGTTTTCTCTTCAACTAAGCTTCAAGATGCATGTGGAACTTGCAGGTAAAGGTCTGACTGGGTGTAGAAGACTTTTACAAGATCATTTAAAGCACGCCCATTTCATGGCAACTGCTTTCAAACTGATCACGGTCAGCTTGCCTGCTTGCTTAAGAAACAAAATCACTTAACTTCAGGGGTTTCTTAAGTTGATTTCCTAATAATAAAAATTAAAATTTGAGGGACTGTATTCATCTGAATATCATGCAAAGACTTGAAAAGAAGTACAAGTAGTTTACACCCAAGTGATGTGATCGCAAATTCAAGCTCCATGAAGCTGGTATCAACAAAGCAGTACGTGTGCATACGGCACCCCAAGTGTTCTGTGATGATACTGCATTCGAAAGGTGTGTGGCTTCGGAAGGAGAAAAAGCAACTGGGTAAAGACAATTCCATGCTCAATGTGTCTCTGTACAGTTTATTTTACAGGAGATGAGATGAGCACTGTGGTGCATATAAACTTGCAGAACAATATAGGAAAATACAGTTTAACCATATGAAATTGTTTTACAGTAAGACAGAAAAATTATGTATAGGAAATGCCTTCAACACTGAAGGAGAAGATCCACAGCTGACAAAGCTTTCACTGAACTCTGCCAGTTTACCCAAGCTGAAGATCTGCCCCTTAAATCTTTTCTGCATTCAACTTCTATAAGTTCAGTAAGTGATTCCTTCATGTATCCTTATGGAACAAAAGCCATCCTATAATTTGCACAATGATCCAAGATTTACTAGTTACCCAGAGGCTGTATGATATATAAACTATTTAAGGGGTCTATTCAGCCAAAATTTATGGAAAGTTATAAAATTTTGGTTAAACATCTTTAAAAATAAGTCATTAGTACTGGCAAAAGACAACTTTCCTAGAAATTTAGAAATATTTAGCAAAAGTTACACAAAAAGGACCAAACAAGCAACTTTATTTTAGTAGAAAACTCTGGTTTAGTGTATGACTATTGATCTGGCCCACCTTTGAATCCCTGCTGTTAGAATGTCTGCAGAACTGTTTGGTGGATTTTTCACACTGCCCTGGGGTGCTGAAAGAAAGGAAACCTTCTAAGGAGGAAGAGAAAATATTTGTCCAATACTAGTACCTGTTTTTCTTAATAGTGGATACAGGTTGCTATCCCTAAAGAGTGTTTTTGACCTCCTGGAGTAAAAAAGTGGTAAATGGACATCCAAATTCCTGATTAGGTTATTCTGAAAATCTCAGCCATCACATCAATAAACTCCAAAGGAACAAAGAATTTCAGGTCAAGCGTTCCCAAATTCAAATGACTAAGATTGTCGTGTCATGCAGATGTGAGATCCCCAGAATCACTATTGAGCTTTAGAACTTCCAGTACCAGAAAAATTCTTCTCAGCAACTGCGTTAAAAAAAAGAGTCAAGGGTTTTTTTATTTCACAGAATAAAGGTCTATTTGGGCCCCAAACGCCACTTACTCAACTATTTTTATGCAGAATTCCCTGCTTATTCTACTGACAGCCCTATACTGCAGGATGCGTCAGATTAGGATACCAATGCTCCTTCAAT
Source organism: Aramus guarauna (assembly GCA_013400195.1). Lineage (NCBI taxonomy): Eukaryota > Metazoa > Chordata > Aves > Gruiformes > Aramidae > Aramus > Aramus guarauna. The sequence goes on from VXBL01009562.1 coordinate 52,678, forward strand.
GCAGTTGCTTTTAAGTCTAACATTTCCTACTCCATTTTCAGCACTGAGAATTTAGGGTGACCGTGCTGGAGAGTAAATGATCACTGAGACAAAGGCAGGTCTACTGGATATGTGGATGTCCTAAAAGAGTGCACGGTGCAGAGCAAGGAAGGAGGGTTGAGAATCCTGCACAGATCTGTGCATACTGGCTGCTCCTGAGTTTTGGAAATTTGTAGGGTGAATCTGTGTATTTTATACGTTTGTAGCAGAAACAATTTAAAGAGGCACTTCAAGGGGAACTACTAGCAGAATTTTAGTAGGGTTGTGATACAAGCCATTACTCAGTTACTCGTTAAATCAGTAGCCCTGAAACACTGCATATATTCAAAATTAAAGTCTTGTTCACTCACTGAACCTGAATACAGCAGCTGAAAAAGCTTTTGTTCTCAATATCCACTGAGTTTGTCTCTTATGATGCACCTGAAATAGTTCAACTTAATGTAAGTTGAGGGAATTAAATTTGAATGTTTCAAATTTATATACTTTTCTGTAATTGTTATGCAGTTAAGCTAAGACTTATTTTTTATTGGTCTATGAAAGATTTTATCCATGTACAACTCTTTTAGAGTCAGATGCATCATTAGGCACGAAAGGTTTCTGCCTTGAGGAATACATGGGATTAGAAATTTAAGTCAAATTGTGCTATGTGTTGGTCCCTTCAGAAAATATGTCTAGGAAGAAAAAAAAAAATTAAAAAAATGAGACTAGCACAAGGAGGAGTCATTGCACTTCCAAACCCGGTGGCTGATAAGAAAAATCCAAAACAAAAACCAAAATAACCCCTCCAAAAAGCATGCACTTACCACTCTCAGAAAATATCCAAAAGCATGAAGTTTGGTCAGCACATTAAAGAGAAATGAAAATTCAAAATTAAAGATCCTGAAAACTTATGTATCTCAGTGATGGAGAGTTGGCTACAGTAACAATGCAGAGGAAAAAAATAAGAATTGGAAGATGCACATTTATATGAATAAGATCTACTATAAGACAAAGTAATGATTATCATTTATACAATAGTGCTTCTCAGGAAAAGACAAGGATTTGCTGATAGGAAATACTTCATCACCATTATGCAACAGAAAGACCGTGTGCTGCTCCAAGCTCCGGGAGAAGACCTGCGCACCGGGCTGGACATGTCCCCGCCTGACTTACAGCCAGTTCAGTGCAAGGGCACGGGACATCACAGCGCTGCCAAACACCAAAAACCGTTGCGTAGTCATCAGCACGGCACTGCCACAACCGGCCTCCCACTGGCACAACCAAGGTGCTAGTTGCAGTGCCCTGTATCAAACAACAGATACAAGGGAACGTTTCATCACTGCTTTTCATGTGCTAAGCAGAATTTGGAGAGTGATGAGGCTGTTACTGGACCTCTCAGGATCCGAGGGACACGAGTGCCGTGCGTTGAGAAGCTCAAATGCCACTGGGGCAGCTAAATATTTTCCTGCCCTATGTGTCTGGGTTTTAATTTGAATCTGCCCGTGACTACTGCCCACCTGGCTGAGGTCAATGGCCCAGCGGGCGCCTCTGGTGAAATGCAGGACCCCTCTGCTGTGCAAAGAGGGACAGGACACCCCTTAGCTGTTCCCTACCGCTGCACGAGTGCGGGAGGAGCGCCCACACACCAAGAACCATTCACAGCAATGCTTCGGCAACCTCTCGGCCCTCAGTCTCCTGTTTCAACACATACTGAGCAGCAAAAAGCTTAGAGACTTTCCAGAAAGGTCTGTGATCAGGAAAGCTCATTATTTTGAAAACTGCCTTTTTCACACTGTCTTTCGGAGACCTGGCTGTCGCAAAAGTGTCAGGGTGACCAGGACTGCCTCCAGGACCCCGGACTCTGCCTGCCGTCTCTGGGAACAGACCCAGGCTGCACTAGTGCAAAAGAGCACACCAGCTACTATAAAATTGTAAATATGTTTTCAATTCAGAAGGAAACAATCAAATGATCACACCAAGAAGTCACATCTACTCATTCCAGGGGGACCTTCAAGGTGCTGGTCTGGATTTCTTAAGGTGCTTGATAGCGAAGAACCCACCTGGGTAAAGCAGTGCTCTTTTTCTCCGTGGGTGTGACTGAAGAAATAGATGGGCAGAACCACCTGCTCACTTAATTTTGGACTTGGGTTTTTCCAGCTGGATCAGGAGGTGCAGGCCCACGTGCTGAGCTGCACTCCTACCACTGCCTGACACAGGGTCACTCGTGGAGCTGCTGGGAACTGCACCTATAGCAGCTAGGTCTTATACATTAAGTACCTGAGGCTCTCATTTCTTAATGCTTACCTTATACATGTACTCAGTGACTAAGGAGAAAAGAGGCTTATGCATTTCTATTTCTTAGCCTGATTTTCAAAGTCTTTTATCACCTACATGGTCCCATTGTGTTCCAAGAAATCTCTGAGCGCTGAGCACTTCCAAAGAGCAGGTGACAAGAAGACTGTACATTTATACATAAAGACTCTAACTTGCAGCAAATATTTAAATAATGACATTAAAAACAGGGACAAATTTAAAGAGGTTCTGAGAAGGTCTGAGAAATTATGACTGCTACTGAGCATGTGAATGTAAAGTTTCCTGTGAATGCTTTATGGAAAACTCCTGCTAGCAAAAAACCCAAACACCAAAAAACCAAAAGGTGATCTGCATGCAGCTCACTGTCACAAGACAGCTACAGACGCTGACATTACAGCATGGGGCTGCCAGTTAAAACAAAAAGCACTTAATTCTGCAGCACAAAACTGCACAGATGCGTAAAGGGTAAAGGGAACCAGAGCACAAGTTTGCACGCTGCCTGTTATGCACGAAAAGAAGAATGATTTTAGCGTTTACTGTAACTGAGCAACACGGAAGGGGAGCACAGCTACCCCACAGCAACTCAGGCCGGGCTGCAGAGGGGGAAAAGTATTCTAGAAACATAACAGGGATTGCCATATGACTTTAACTGCTGCTACGATATTTTAACAATCGCTAACGATCCCAGTGTCAAATAATGAAATAACATTCCTCTAAGGAAACAACTGAAGTCTTTCAAAAGATGCTCAACACATAGCAAGGATGAACGAAAGTGAGTTACAGACGTGAGTGAGGCTGGAGCAGATTGGAAATCTGAGAATTAGGCCATTTTGGATGTTGCGCTATGAAAGCAACTGGACTCCCGCCAGTGATGGGAAGAGAGTGCCCCAGGCCCACGTGTAAGGGACTCGTGGCTTTCTGCTCATTAACTGCAAGAGGAATCAGCCAACAGCACTGGGTCCAGAACAAAATAATACCTTAGAGAACAACTTCCAACAAGGACTCTATTGAGTAAACCATGCCAGAAGATGGCTCTGAAGACATAGGTACGCTGGTATGGATGACAAATAAAACGTTCTCGTTCTGTACAGCAGCTAAAGTTACAGCTGGTAAGCAGCTCAGCACCTCTGGCACTGGATTCAGGACACCCAATGGATTCAAAGCCATAGGAATTCACGAAGCCCTTGAGCTCAGACAAGGGGCAAAAGGCTCTGGCTGAAGCAGGTCACCAGGGAGGCAGAGGCTTGGCGGCATGAGACAAGTATGTGACAACATTGCTTAGACAAAGAGGGAGCTTCACAGGAGCAGCAGGACTCCTGAAACACAGGCAGCTTCAACAAAGACCTGGGCAAGCAAAGCTACCAGGAAAGAACCAGAGGCAAATTCCCACTAATTGTACCTCTTCAGGTGAAAGCAAATAGCACTAATCGAAATCTCACCTTCTGCTCAGTGACAACAGAGCTGTATGAAGACGTAAGACAGCCTTGTTGCTCAAGAAAAACAGACTGATATCTGTAGTGACTAAAACAGTAAAACCTTGCATCAAGCGTGTGAGCCCACCTGCCAGACCCTTAAGCTCAGCACCTGTGGCAGCAAGAGACTTACTTTGCTATTCCTGTTAATCAGTTACACTGCAACATCATCACGCTTTTCACTTGCTAGCTATTTTAACACAACATGAAGCTTGATCTTGCTCTGGAGAAGCAGCTGTTTAAGATGAATTATTGCATGGGGTCAACTGCGGTTTTGCAACTCAACGGAAGATGAATAGAGCAGTGTTGGAACTCCCAGTTACCTTGCTAGGAACAAACACAAGGGTAGGCACCCATGCTTCCCTTCAAACATGCCACTACCTTCTTTGAAGGTGATGTCTCTTCGGAAGCTCAGAGGCTCCAGCACTCCCTGACTTGTAAGGGGTCACGCTGTCGCGGATCCATCAGCCACAGAAGCGAACGAGCCAGGTATCACTGATCCCAGTGTCTGCAGTGTTGTATCACAAGGGAATATCATCTTTTGCAGGAAATAAGCTGAAAACTCTCTACAAGGAACAGTAAAACTTCCCTAACGCTTCCACTGATTACAGATGAAAGTCTCGTAGAGGAAGCGTCTCACCCGTGGCAGAGCAGCACCCCGTGAGAGTTTGCTGGGTCTGGTAAATATTAACAGTCTGGTACAAGTGCCCTCCTCAGATTATCGAAGTGAGAAAGAGATACAGACTCCATCAAGAGAATTATTGTTCTGTGCAGCTCACATATTCCTGCAACATTTTGAAAGGACCAAAAACTAGAAGTAGGAAAACTGTCTGGAAACAAAACAAAAGGGAAAAAATTTACCAGAAAACACAACTGAGAATTTAGAGCAGCTTAAATACACCTCGGTAGAGGAACCAAAATACATTTCAGTCCTCAGAGAAACCTGTGCTAATGGACAGTATTTCCAGTCCAAAATAGATAAAACAACAAACACTTTTAAAGAAAGAGGAAAAATAAAGTGTAATTGATAACAGATTATTTCAGATATTTATTAAGGAGAATACTGAATAAAGTGCACAACTAGCTGGTTTTGCAATCAAAACAAGAACGTGGTCAAGATTGCTCACGTTAATTTACAATACAGCTTAGAATACAGGGGTGGACCTGAGATGCAGCTCTTAAGCACTCCAGTTATTTTTGGCCATTGAAGTTTTGAAAGCTCACTCTGCACCTGTGGTTTAAAAAAAAAAAAAAAAAAAAGTGCCTGTCCTCCAAAGTGCACAGTAGAGATAGGAAAAGTATACATTGGTATGCAAAAAAAATTCATAGCACAGAGAGTGAAGCAATAGGAAGACTGAAAAAGAGAGATCATCATGAAACTTCCCTGCTCGAGCAGCAGAAGCAGAGTCTAGGGAAGTGTACGTACTCTAACTGAGCTCAAGGACCACGCAACGCTTAGGCAACCCATGTTTCATTTGTAGTGCAATGATCTTTGCAGGAACTTAGGAGAGACTCATAGAACAGCGTGCTGGATGCTTCCAACACAGAGAATAAGACAGTAGTTGCAAATTCAGAAGTGCGTAATGGAAGTGCAGTACAGGAGGTGTCACGCCAGGCAGGAAGAGCGATCGTGGCATTGCGCCTGCCAATGTGCAAAGATTTATAAAGGTTAATGACACAGCGGAGAAGTGGGTTGTGGAGGCATTTGCAAGACAGGAATGAATCTATACCGATAAAGAGATGGTTGAGAAAAAGGGAGCAACACGAAAACGCAACAGAATTCAGCTTTGAAATAACACACCAGCAAAATAATGACTGCAGTAATATTAAAAATGTGTTTCAGATAAGACTTCTCTGTGTCTCATTTTCTATTTGTAAAGGGGAATACTAATTCTCAACGATCTAATCACAGCACTTCGAGAATGGTGAACAAAAACCTAGAATAGCAGTAGAACAAAAAAGAATGCAGTGTTGGTACTGGGGAAAAAAGGATGGTAACGATGAGATCAAGTGGAGCATAACTGTCAATCAAATGAAACAGGATGGTTTGGGAAACTGTAGATAACAATACAGTAAACACTGAGTAAAGGCCACAGTGGTGAGAATCAAGGTTTCTGCTGGATCTAAAGTAAGAATCTTAAGAATCTTGGAATTGTATGAAATGCTGAAAAATATGCTAACAGCAACACTGAATAATCGATCAGAAGTAACAGCAGAAGAAAATGAGTACCTTTCCAAAATCAGTCTCCAAACTACATAACGCTATGTGCCAAGAGCAGTGTTGAATTTTTGGTAGTTTGTGGTAAGGGTAACAAAGGAAAAAACTACGGTTAAGACTGATAGTGCAGAAGTGCTGGGCACCTACATCTAAATTTAACACAATCTAGCATCACATATTCATGATACCTTTGAAAATCGGGCTCTAAGAAGATAAACCTCACAATTTAGCTGGACAAATTTGGTAATTAAAGATACCTAAAGGCTGTGATATTCACCTGAAGGAACCAACAAAGGGCAATTTAAACCTGGATCTCAAATAAAATCTTAGATGACTGTCTTTAAGGAGATTCTGGGAGGAAATATCTTGCATAAGCAGGACAGGTTTTGAACATCTCATTTATTCCTTGGTATATAACATTGGTATATAACCTCTTTCTGTCATTGAGGGCACTCAGACAGCTAATGAGGTAGGTATAGCACATCAAGTCTTTCCTGATAAATAATGGTGATGGTAACGCTTTCAACCTTATTGATTGGCCTAGAACAGAAATCATGATGATAATAGGTTTATGTATCCCTGAGAGGGAGTATAAAACAGGAAGAACAGGAGTCTTCTCCATAGGCTTTGGGAGAAGGGCCATCACTTCACTGCCATGGTGGGAAACTGTTATATGAAAATAAATGTATTCGCCCAACACTGCTGCGAGATATGTGTGTTTTATAGATGGGGAGCCAGAAAAGTTAATTGACTTGCCTATGGCCATGAAAGCAGTCAGCGACAGACCTGCGATTCATGATCAGGACTTCCTTGCCTCCTGCATCAAACAGTTATCTACTTGCTGGCCAGAGGCTCACTGTATGGTTGTTCTAACATACTGGATAAAGATAGTCATGCAAGGGATGTAGCACAAAGTCACTGAAGAACAGAGCGCTCAGAGAGCAAACTTCTTCTGGAAGCTGCGTGCAATTGGGAACCTCTGGTGGGAAGCACACATCTGGTTTCTTCACCCTGGAATGTCTGGTGCTTAAGGCTTAGCACAATGAGGACCATTTTAATGACTGAATGTAACAGAGAGCCCGCACAGGCATAAATTACACGGTGTCTGGTAGTGGAACAACCTTTTCCCTACGCTCCTCTGACCCCTAAAAATAAACATTAGCCTGGTTAATTCAGTGGACTTGTCACATACAACTATAGATCAGTCTATATTTCCATGTCCACAGGTCGGATATCTCCAGTTTTGTGTTCTTTTACCCACAGTTCCCTGTCTTTGGCAGGATCCACTTTCCGAAGCAACTGATCCACGAGCTCTACTGTCTAAAATGAACAAAACAAGAATCAAAATGTCAAGGGTGCATTTCAAGCAGAGACAGTCATTACTCTGAAGCGTAGAGCTGCCTATGTTGAATTTGCAGACAAGTGAGAACTGCACGTATGCAAGCCAGATCTGAATGCGAAGCCTTGTACTGGGAAACAGAGAAGATGCAGACTTTTAATGTCAAGCAGAGACAGGCTTGGTCTCTGACAGTTGGTCTCTGACTCCTGCCCTGCAATCTGTACCTTACACCAAATACAACCATGTACTGACATCAGCATTCCCTGTATTTTAATATTTGAAAATTAGACATTTTTTTAGTAAGAAAAAAAAAAATACACTCCCTCCCCCAAGAGTGAAACTATTTACTATATTCCTTGCAAGAACAGAAGACCTCAAGGAGTGGTACGTCATGCTGGGAGAGCTAACAATGGCTCATGCCAAATACAATTCAATTCATTGTGTCTCCCCCAGCAAAAAGCTGTGATCCAGCAGGATGAAATGTAACCAGGATCAGAGCAGAACTGTAGGGTGGCAGGACAGTACTGCTGCAAACTAACACGCTGACTGCGTATTTCCACATCTCCTTTTGATACAGGTCAGCCAGATCAGGATAGGGACCATTCTGTTCAGCTGGAGTGCAATAGAGACCAAAGGCACCAAACAAAAAGCAGACTTACGCTTTGGTTGAACATGTCTGTCTCGTGCCGCAGCTGTGTATACTGGCAAAGATGCTGCCGAATCATCTCCACCCTTTCAACTTCTAGTCTCTCAAGCTCCTGGACACAAAGAAAAACAAGTCCATATATTTCTTGGAAGCTGAGCTTGAAGGCCCAGCAAAAGGATGACACACAAAAGGTTGCCAGTCAGTGCGGTAGCACCCCAGGGTCACACTTCGGAGCTGAACTCTGTGGTTGCACATCCCTCTGATTTGCAGAGAATCAGAGACAGCAAGCAACAGAAGTCACTTCAGCCTCTGCCTAATGACAGAAAAGGTCAACACTTTTCCAAAACTTTCAACCAAGACAAAGAGAGGAGCTACTGTCTTCAGGGATGCTGCAAGCAAGAGGGAATCTACTTCCTGCAAGAAGCTTTGCACGCTTTGTTGCTAGCTCCAGAAGTTACAGTGATTCCTTGGGGAAGCAGGAGCCCATGTTGGGGCGTAAGGCTGAGAGGGCCTGACCGACCTCGGTCTAACCAGACACCTGTAACAGCGGTTTTATCTGTTCACCAGGTGATGAGCTGAGACAAATCTCCACCTCACTCAGCTGGCAGTAAGCAGACCCCACCAATGCTTTAGTGGAAAAGGCAGGTGATTTCTAACTTTGCTCCTGATTTTTTCTGCCTCCCTCTTCTCCTGGATTCTGATATTACACCCCAGATTCTGCATTTAGTCCCTCCTTGTCCATCTGAGCAGCAGAAGTGGAAGCAGCATGCTATGGAAGTCTGCCTTTAAAGACATATAGTGTAATGCACTATGCTGTATCACTAGAAACCTTTTTATTCACCAGGACATCAATGGGGCCAAATCTTAAAAAGTCTGCATTCAGAGGGCATTTCTGGTGTCCGCTCACGGGGCATCGTGGTGGAGTGCAACCTCAGTACATACAAGCAGGCAGGCTCCTATATTGCCTTCCCTGTGCTACCTGCAACTTTTAAAATGTCTTTTGCAAAATAGATTCTTCGTTACAGCACGAAAATCTCAGGTGGCAGACTATCTGCCTGGGGAGGAAGAAGAGCAAAGGAGCTTATGGTATGGACAGGACTTATGGTATGGAAACAGACTGAGCTCCAATCGCTGTTGCTGGTTGATGCACTACCCTTATGGAACAAACGGGTCACTTTACACTCAGACTCCCTTACTTAGGGCACAGCTATGCAGGACCAGAATGCAGAACCCAGCGTGCTAGTGCTGGTAAGCATGCCGTATGCAGAACATGCATTGTATCTGCACCAGAAACTCCAGGGAGGAAGGTAAGCGAGGAAACAGAAGTCTTCAGACCTTGACTCTCTCAACTTTGTATTGCATATGAACTAATCTATATCTGAGCTGATTAGATGTAGACTGTTTTTCAATTTAGATTTTATATTCATGTATACCAAGACTTACCTTCAAATGCTTCTCGGCCTGAGTTTCACAACTGACAAACCTGCTGTGCAGCTGCTGGCTATGACTTCCCTCTTGAGCTATTTACTAGTGCACTTCTGCACCGTATTGATTCTCCAGGGGCCAATATGCAGCTAACATACACCTGGCCATACCTGGAGACAGTGGCACTGACGGTCAGTGTCACTGGCATAAGTACACAAACTCCAGGGAAGGCGAGAGGAGAATCAGATCCCTTATGTATAGGAACAGCCAACTTTTTCTCTTTTGTTCTGCTTTTGGGAAAACATCTGCCTCCTGGTTTTCCACCTACCCATATGCTTTTATTTATTTACTGCAGTTTAAATATTGCACCAACACACTTCCAAATGCTGAGCAATTTATTACCCTGCTTCTCATTAGGAGGAATTTACAGTTTTGTGTTTGTCCAATGAGAAAAATATATGCAAAAGACTTTTTTTTTCCCCACTTTTGAAAGCAATTGGCTGTTGTCCAGAAGGGATCTAAGGAATGACATGAGGGAGGAGCCCTAAAGCCAAAGTACAGGTATTTCAAGGAATACAGCACATCAAAGCTGTATCTTGGCATCTTGGTGACTATTCACCCTGCGGGTGAATACTGTGAGCTGTGTTATCTTCAGAGAAACAGAACAATAGGCAATTAAAGCATGCCTCCTCTGAGCTGGCAATACTCATGAAGAAATTCTAAAATCATGGAATACAAAAATTCCTTAATGTATAAATGGATTCAGTGATTTATCACCTTTTTCCATGTCTTCCTTGTGCATTAATTACATCATCCTTCCTGAGGACAATTCCAGCATTATGGCCCCTAAGAAGCCCTGGACTGGTTTAATGCCTTCTGCAAAGAAACAATTGTTTCTTCTTTCCCCTAATGATATGAGTTTTTCTTAGAACTGAGACCAGGAAATACATTCAGAAGTTTATCACTCAATTTTTGCCACTGCTTTGTACTGTAACTAGCTATGAGTGATGAATGTTGTACGCTATCACAATTTTGCAATGTTATACAGGTAAGATGCTAGACAGAGTGACATACCAGAGTGGTGGTCACCATTTCCTCAAACCACTTGGACTGGGCTTGATTGTAAAGATCCACGCAGCGCATCAGGTCATCTCCTGAAAAGTTCAAGAGAGTAAGACATTAGTCTTCTCTGGCCAGTGTTATGGAGCTCAGAAGGAAACTGCAGTTCAGGTTTTGCAGGCAGACCCAGAGGGTTTGCAGGTCAGTCCTGGTGGAGCTGAAGGCAGTTCTGTTAATTGGTATTTGTCATGTGCAACAAAATTTCAACGAAATGCAGGCACTTAATGTGGGGTAAAAGATTAAGTGATAAGAAAGAATAAGGGGGAAAGAGAAAATTTTAAAGAGAAAAATAGGAACATTAAGTAATATTTTACAAAATGCCCGGAACTATGAAAGCAAGTTACTTCAGTTGAAAAAACCAATGGTCATAGACAGAATAAAACAATTAAAATGGGAAATCAATAATAATGAGTTATTGAGCTGCCGGGTAGCACTCTGTAGGTGACATTGCTTTCTAAGGCAGGTCTGTTTAAAATGGGAGGGAAGTGTCAGGCTCAAGCTGTCTGAGATCAAGGCATGCTTATTTGCAACCTCAACCCAGGTGCACACTCATGCCTTCTCCAGCCTCTGAGGATGCACAATTCCAGTCGAGCTCTGACTTCCTCCTGTGTTCAGGGCAGTAACACAATCAGCTGTGATTATTTCAATTTTTTCTTTGTTGCAGGCCTCTGTTCTGACAGAGAGGGAAAGGTGGGTGGAAAATCTGGAAGGCATGTCTCAGAGATTACTGCTTTCTGGCTAGTAAATTCATTCTTTCTTTAAATGAGGCTCAGTTACACTCTCCCTAATGGTCTGACACCTAGGTCCAGGGCTCAAATTCATCCTGTTCTTTTAGGTGCAAAAAGATCTTTATACATAAACGGAGACAAATCGAACTTTAAGAACAGGACTCCATAGACCGAACAAGTGCCAAAGAAGTAAATGCATCTGGAAGTCTCTCATGGACTTAGAACTTGGGGTGGCAACCAAGCTCTATGAAGAAGACAAAACAAAAGGACAATTCACCCTCCTTTTACTGTTCTCACCCCAATTATCAAAATCATCAGTTTGCAATGTCTTTGAAAAACTGCCCTTGTTTCTGCAGAGGATTGAATACCACCAAACAGATTTGTAGCTACAATATTAAAAAACAAGAAACGGGCGGGCGGATGTGCAGCTGCACCCCACCTCGGTCCTGCGGGGCTGTGCTCACCTCTGGTACAGACACAGGTACTCACCCGCCTGCGTGGACTTCCGTCTCGCCTTCTTGATTTCCTCTTCTGTCTTGTTGCTGAGCTTCACCTCTAGCTGCTGTGTCTTCATTTCCAGATCCTTCTGTCTCTCTGTCAAGGCTTTCCGGGCCTTGGAGTAATTAAAAAAAGAGTCACGTGTTTTTGAGGAAAAGAGCTGCCAGCTGCTTTCAGCCATCTATGACTCCTTCACACAAATATTTGTTAGTAAGAAGTCTGGGACTCTGCATCAAACAGGGTCTTAAATGGGATGCAAGTTCTTAGGACACTGTGTGGTGTTTAAAGCAGTGTCCCACCACCACACAGAAGTTGTCACCAACAAATCGCAAAAGCATCTGAACTCTTCACAGGTTCTCAGAAAGGCACAGTGCAAAAGGGATCATCAGACTTTCATGTTTCTTAGTAACCTTCTCACGGTTTCTGGAAGAAAGGGGAGATGGAGCTTCTTCCAAATGTCTTAACCAGCATCATGCAGACACCTCTTCCATTTGCTTTTCTTGGTTGAATGAATTTCAAGTATCTTACAAAATTTATTTTTAAGTACCTTCTGGATTGAATATACACTTACCAGAAACTCTAACCACAGGAACTTCTAGATTTATTTCAGAAAAACTAATTCAGGTACATGATAGCAGCAGTTTATACTGTAGAAATCAAGAACCTGAGACCTGGTAACAACTGATTATTTAAATTACTTCACTTTAAAGTTCTTCAGGTTTTTAAAACCTGATTTATCGGTATCATGACTGAACTTATACAGGCAAATTAGTAAAGCATCTCAATAAATAAACATCATTACCACATAGGCATGCTGTCACCTCACTTGCTGAGGTTGCTTAAATACATAAAAATTACTTGTTTTGCATGGACTTGCTAAAAAATAGGTCACATTTGTTCTTTATCCAGTTATAGTGTTTAACACTAAATTTGGATGATTATATTTTGTTAGCACCTTGCGGTTTTCTACAGTCACACCAGCCTTGCAAGTTACAACACTCTTGAGGCATGACTTGAATTTTTTTGTCTGGTTTTAAAGACCCTGTGTTTGGTAGGTCACCAGAGGGAGCTGCAGGAAAGCAGTCTGGTGCGAACCTGTCTCCTGCATCAGGCACACTGCAGACACAGCTTCTCCCTTAATTTTATTCCTTCTTCTCAAGGCTATTCTAATTCATTCTTTTCAATATCCTTACTGAGGACTGTGTTTATTTGCAGATACGACTGTGAAGAACTTACTGTTTTGCAGGAAAATGCCTTCCCTGCATGCGTACAGTCTAACAGCATTGTGCATGCCGCAACAATTCCGTCCCCAGGCGAAGTTTCTCACATGCACTCTGATCTTTAACGAAAACCCAAACAGCCTTCTGGGTTGGCTGGGCATGGTATTTTCCTTTCCAACTTACACCCAAGAGCAAACCGCATGAGGATACCATTTGGCATAAGCATCTTGGCAGCTGAGGCACAGGTATCCCATTTCCTGCCAGCTGCTGCTAAGAGAGCGCTTTTTGGTGGGTGTAACTGTCCCTAAATCACAACCTCAGCCACCTCCTGGATGTTCATGTCAAAACATCCCCTGACACCAGGGTGCTGCTGCTGTTGGGGTTTTTCAGGTGAGGATGTTCGCTGTGCAGAAAACGGGAACTGGGAGAGGGTTGGGGACTGGCTGTGCCAGGTTCCAGCTGCCTTCCTTGGCTGTCTGCTTTTGGCCACTTGCAGGAGAAGATACTGAGCCGGGCGAGCCTTTGGCCTGACCCTGCTGCTGCTCTAAAGCAAGGGGTTTTAAATTTTGAGGGCAATAGATGTGACTTCCAGATGCACGTGAGCAGGGAGTATTTGCATCAAATGTATTAGAAACACATTGTCCCAAACAGGGACGAGGAGGGTGAAACAAAAAGCCAGTTCAGCAGTAATGCATCAGCCCTGCCTGTAGCCCCCGGTTTCCCAAATCTCAGCTAAGCAGCAAACCGTGCCAGGGGCTGGGCAAAGCATAACTAACAGCAGAGCCACCTTTGTGGAGGAACCGAAACTTTGCACAGGGCAGCTGCTTTTCTGTCCATACCAGCAGTATCTCATAAACTCTCCAGTTTGTTCTCTGCTCCCACCTTTTCAACTGCTGTGTAGCGGCTGGCCAGCTGCTTCCGTAAGTCTGCTATATGGTGGTCACACTTCTTCATGTCTTTCTTAAAGTTCTCTCTGAAGTTGAGCAGGGGTTTCTCTACCTCGCTCTGAAGCTGGTAATGAAAACAAAGGAAGAAATGGCAATAACCAGGAGCCAGGCAGTAATTCCTGGCTCTTCTGCGGAGCAGAGGTCAGGAGAGAGAGGAAACAATACACACACCGCAGCCAAAAGCAACGTCGTACAGCAACACTTCTCTTCCCCGAGGGAGAGTTGAGTGAAGCTGCTACAAAACTCATCCCTTTGCAGCACAGCTCTGTTAAGATTTCTGTCCTTTTGCTCCCTTCAGTAAATATTCCCTTGTTTTCCTCTCTCCCCATTAAATGATATCTCTCTTCCTACATAACATTCAACTGCAGGCAATATCCAGAGCGCTACTTGAGGTGCTCTGATTCTGACCTAACTGATGTAACTCGCTTAAAAAATAAATAAAAAAGTAAAAAAAAAAAAGTACACAAACTAAAGCTGCTAACCCTGACTGGAATAAGATGAATCAGTGGACTGTGGTGACATGTCTGCATTTCTTGTATAGTGAAAAGAGATCCAATAAGGGCATATTTTATTTATTTCTGTCAAGTCTAAAGAAAAGCCTGAGTATTTAGTTGAAACTCTTTAGTGGCAAGAAACCACCAACATGAACTCAGGAGAGATCCATCCAGACCGCACATATGACTTATCTCATACAAGCAGGACCTGACCGTCAGCGATACTCAACTCTGATAGAGTTTGTATCATCTTGCTCTTTGGCCTTCTGACGCCCAGCCGTGACATCCAGGAAACATGCTCCGAAGGGATAGAAGTATTTCATCTCCCCAGAAGCAATCGAGCACAAATTTCTCTTGTGCCTCCTGTGGGGATGCTGGAGTCCACCAATGCAGGTGAGTGGGGTCCGTAATCACCTAACATGCCCACAGTATCAAACAGGCTGAAAATACTTGCTTTCAGAAACTTTCTCCAGTGCTATTTTAATGGAGAAGGAAACTTCCTTCAAGCTCAGTATAGTCTTTTAATGGAGAGGGGCTACAAAGACAGCCGAGACCCTGCAGCACACATCCTGGAGAGGTTGAACAAGCCTAAAGCAGAACTTGTTTAGGGACTGGCACCACAGTGATCTAATAAGACCTAGAGCTATCTGAAGGTCAGATGCAAGGGCAACAGAGCCAAATTCTTCTTTGTACGGCCAGGTGATGTCAAAACAAACATTTGAGCTTTGGAAGGTTCAAGTTGAATGTAATTTCAAAAAAAAAAAGAAAAAAAAAAAATCACCAGAATGGTAGCTGGGCACTGGAACAGGTTGACCAGAGAACTAATGAAATCTCTGTTCTTACGAGATATTCAAGACTCTGCTAGACAAAGATGTAGCTGACTTGATCCACAGTGGGTTATAGTCCTGCTCTGACTAGGAGGGTTGGACTACAAAATTCTGGACAATATTTTTATGACAGTGTCATCAGGATGGCCTCAGGCAAGCTAATAAAGACCTGTTCACAACTCTGTGGTCCAGCATGGCTACACAAGCTCTCTCAAGAACAGAGGTACAAAACAATAGTTATGACAGGAGCAGTGCCAATGCTCAATGAAACAAGAACTGGAACAGAGAGAAGTTCAGGGTGGCTTCAGTGAACTCCAGAAGCAATGTGTCACAACTGATAGAGATGTCTGTGTCCAAGTGAGTTTGAAGTAGCTGAACAGTCTGCATGCCCGTCAGAGTGCTCCAATAATAAATGGATTAACCTAGGTAAACAGTCCAACACAAGTCAGTCATCCTCAGTGGAAGAAGAGGCAACCAGACTCATATGACACAAGCAGGCATTGCTGTGAAATCCTTTATAAACATCCCCACGGCTGGGGACACACCAAAGAGAAGCACATTTCACTGGTAGCTCTACTTGCCTAATAGAAAGTAAAGATATTTGTCTACTTCACGTGGTTTATAATGGGACAGGAAATTCTGAGATCTTCATAAAGATGAGAAACACATCACCAGGAGGTTCAAAATGCAAACAAGGCAACAGCTGTCTCCAGTTTTGTGTTCTGGGAATCAAAGAGGTGGACTTCTCAGTGAAGGCAGTCATCTTTCCTTTAGCATCGCTATCCTGCTTGAACTTCCATCTTGCAAGAAGTACCATAAGCTATCAAAATAGACTCACACATGAATGACCCAGGCTTTTAAATGTTGCATTATAGTTGGCCATATTTATTCTTTTTCCCTTTTTATTTTTTTTGCTAGAAGATCTTGCTAAAAGACCTTCAAATGCATGCAGTAGATGAAAAAACATAAACTACTTTCCAAAGATGAAGAGATTTAAAGCACCAGTGTATACAGACAACTCTGACACTTATCCATCAGACTAACTATGACACGCCTTCAACTAGTACAACACATGGGCATCTTCTCTTCCAGCAGAACTCACCTCCAGGAGGTCAGTGAGGGATAATCAGATTGCTGGAGAAGAGGTTCAGTGCCATGATGGCCTTCTTGAAGGATTCCTCGTGTGCATGTATCTACAGCTGCCGTGCCAGTCTGTACAGGCATTAGTAGCTTAATAAAAACTTTATGTTCCAAGTGCCATGAAAGCACTGTCACCCTCTCTGCTCTGTTGTGACTGCCAACATAACAGTGCCGTGCAGGACGGTCATGGAAGTTGTTCACTGTCCTCATGGCTGGTGTTTGTGTTTGAATACTCCTGGTGTGCTCTGCACTGTACTGACTGTGCCAGCACTGACTGGTTTCATTCGACTATCAACGAGAAATACAATTACTACTTCTAAGAATAACTTCTCTGAAAGTAATAGCAATAATCAATACGTTTAAAAACATATTGTTAATAAAAGAAAGCTGGAACTAGAACTCCCAAAGCACGTGCAGGAACAGTTCAGAGGATGCTACAGGAGTTTCTGTGCGGGGTTTAAGGCAAAAGTACATTAATGAAAGAGCCCCTAGACATTGCCTGCCCACATGCACACACCACTCCAGGGTGCATTTCTTCTTCTCGGAAAACAATACAGGAGGACAACGGGGAGCAAAAAGTACTTCACTAATTACAGTCCTGAAGTAGAAGTTTGAAGCAGAGCAGCCGGTTTCCAAGGTAGCAGCTGGTTGCCTGAGTAACCTCTGCATAATCACTTACAAACAGTGCAGAGCTATAATTTTCCTCCAGAACATGGCTGTTGTACTGAGATATCTGCCACTGTATTGAACTTGATCACCCACAGAGGTTAACATAATGTAACAGGACGCAAGAGTATGTCACATGTGGTGGAAAAAAGCAGATAAATACCGTAATTTGTACAAGAAATGTCCTTGGGCATCGCTTGAGAAAAGATCCAAAAATAACATGAAGTAAGTTCCCCGTGCACTTTGAGAAAGGCTAACAATACAAAGAAGTCAGAGTCCTGGTTCTCCTCCTTCCAGACAGATACAGTAGATTCTTGTTGAAAAGCCAAATATTATTTTTTTATTTCTTCCTCTACAGAAGTAATCTGTACCAGCTCTAGCTAAATTTACTTGAGCAGGCTGGAACTTACATCCTTAGGTGAATAATCTCTTGAATCAGTTTTCCTTCTTTTTTATGAAAAACTAGGGCAGATGTGTTTTAACTTGCTCATCAGGTAGATTAAATAAACTATGATTTTGTCAGGAGGAATGGACAGAGTTTCAGTAAGTTTGTTCACCAACTTATTAATTCTTTTAGATTTTTAACGTATGCATGTGTATTTTCCCCACTAACAAGCAATGAAGGGAGATCCACATCAATTACAGGGCAAAAATCTTTGCAAAAGGAAGACGTATTTACCTTAGAAGAAAATTTGAGATGAACCTCTGCTTCATCGGCTAGACTCTTCTTTAGCTGAGCCCAAGCCTCTCCTAGTGTGCTGAAAGAACACAGAGCAACAATGATCAATGCCCTGTCTTCTGCACATCCTCCCAGTGGGACTTGTCAGGTAGTGCCAGACAGACATGGTACAATGCTTTGTGCCATATCTTGCTCAGCAAAATCATGGAAAAGTGACAGCAGAAATCCGAGAAGACAACCAATCTCTGTGACCAAGGCAGAATTATACTGGCATTATATGTAGCAGAGCTTTGAAAACGCTGTTCGTAACGACCTCCAGTTACAGAGATGCCACAGGCTCCATAAGCAACATAGGTCAGTATCTTATCCTTGCCAAAACAGTTTTTCTTTTCTAATCCTTAAAATAAATCTTCACCCATGCAGTTTTTCCATTGCCTCTTCTACTTTACACCCTACTTTTGGTGAACAGATTATTCTGCTTCTCCTCGGAGGAGCCTTTCAGTATCTGAAAATTGCTCCATCTTCTTCTTCCTTCAGATAAATTATTTTCTAGATGATGGCAGTTTAGGTACACTCCTCTAGACCTTCTCCAACAGCCTAGATTCCTCTTAAAGCGTCATAACCAAAACCATCTTCCAGCAGAGGTCTTCCAGTTGCTAAACTGGTAACAGATTATTTCATAGCAGACACTCTTTCTTCTACATATCTCTCTGTAGGATTGCTTTTTTAGACAACAGCGTGAAGTTGTTGATGAATAAGCTTGTGATTCATTACAGCCAGATCCTTCTCCCACAAACTGTTATGTAACTGTATGTTTCACATCCTGTGAAAGTATAAAACCTGGTAGTTTGTCCTCATTGAAATGCATCTTCATTTTTTCAGTTAATTTCTCTAGTTTAACAAAATAATTCTGAAATGCACTCTTTTCTTCAAATTGTATGTATCATCTCTCCTAGCTTTGCCTCATTTCTGATTAAATCCATTATTTATTTTATCATAGTTCATTAACAAAAACATTGAAAAAAACTGAAAACCTTACAGGATCTCACTCCATAGCTACTTTCTGTACTTTACTTTTTTAAGTAGCGGGTATGATTTCTTACCTAGTTTTGCACCTTAGGCTTTATTTAGGCCACATTTCTCTTGCCTGCCTACAAGAACCTCCCATTGCAAAAAGCTATACTAAATTCAGCGCTGTGATGCTGACGACTTCTGTTATTCCATCACTGGAGGAACTGAGGTTGGTCTGACGCTGTTTTGTTCCGTATGCATCCACAATAATTGCTCATCACCTTAGTTTTCTACTAAGTGCTTCCAGAAAGCTTGATGGTTTATTCTACCACTTTGCAGAGGTTAAATAAAGCTGAGTGACCTACAATTTCCTGGCTCCTTCTCTCTCTCCTCCAGTCCCTTTTCAAAGATTCATTTTTGCCCCTTCCTGACAGCCTGAAAAATTGCCTGTCATCTGCAATTTCAAAATAATGATCTGTAATCTCTGACGTTGCTCCAGTGAGTTGAATCCTCAAGTATGGTGTTCACCACAGCTAAACAACCTGAGATTGATTCACCTACGTATGTGCTCCCAACTCTTCTCCTTCCCTGGTCCCACCCTGAGGTCCCCTCTCACTGTCTAGTTCTCACTAGCACTAACTA
This sequence comes from Aramus guarauna, assembly GCA_013400195.1. Classification (NCBI taxonomy): domain Eukaryota; kingdom Metazoa; phylum Chordata; class Aves; order Gruiformes; family Aramidae; genus Aramus; species Aramus guarauna. The sequence goes on from VXBL01009562.1 coordinate 72,080, forward strand.
GTGGATCCATTTAAATAAAGAAGGCATTTCAGCCTGCTAAACATCTTCTGCATCCCATATCCAGCTACAATGACTTCCATGACCATGGACTGTATCACCTTCTGTGTACGTGCAGCAACTTGGGCAGAACCACAAATCTGTCCCATCTCATCACCCTCGTGTCCCACTCGCATACATGATGGTGGGTCTTTGTACCACCAGAGGAAGGCAGAGGATCCTGGGAGGGACAGCCCATAATTTGGGTGAACTCCATAGACCGCTGGGCAGCAAAGCTGGAAAATGCTCTGCGGAGTATGAAACCAGCAGTGGTAACTGGTGTGTTCACAGAGCAGTCCACAGGGTGCCCCAACTCACACCTTCTCAGGAATGAGAAGACGACCCTGGTGAATGTCTAATTTGAGTGTGCTAGGCTGCGGTCCCACTTTTGGCTCCTTCAAATTGGCCTGTTGGCTACTCTTCCTCCCTCACTTTTTAAAACGGAATTCTTCCCTTTCCTGGGCCTCGCCAGTTCCCAGGATCTTCTCGCCAGCCTCCTCCTGGCCCAAGCCAGTTTGGCCACCACAGCACCAGGAGAAATTCCAGCAGGACCTCCTTCCCTCACCTTCCCACCCCTCCAGGCAGAACACCGCTGCGCAGTGTTCCTAGCTCCCTGCACTCTGCTCCGTGTCCGCTTCAGTTCTCTACTTCAACATTTTTTATGCTTTGGTCGTCACTCCCTCTCTTTTCATCTACTCTCCCCTAGTTTCCTTTCCCTTCATTTTTTCAGGCATTTTCCCCTTCTCCTGTTGGGGGTAGGAGAAAGTGGAAGGACGATGTGGAAGAAAGTGGTTTTAGCTTTTCTAGGAGCAAGTTAACACACACCCCTAAAGGGGAAAGAAGAACAGAAACCATCATCAGTGTAGGTGCTTAGAGATCTAATAGCCTCGTTAGCCTCTTGCAATTTCTGTCCTTGCCTACTGGAAGCTGAACAAACACTTTGTGGAGCTTCCCCGCCAGTAGAAACACACTGTTTCAGAACTAGGGTGAGGACAGTCATTTCCAAACTTGGCTTTCAGTGCTTAGAGGGTTGGTGTTGGAACAGATAGAGTGAGCAACTTCTAATCCTTCAGGAGTGGTGTCTTTTCGTTATTACCGAGGAACTGCAATCCAGTCTGAAGTGCACGGCCTAATACCTTCTTAATAACTTCCAACATGTGAACGTGCTATAAATAAGGGACAACCTGCTGCTTTTCTTGGAGGGCCAGACCCACGATGAGAAGAGTCTTCTTCGTCCTCCCTCTGTCTGTGCTGCTCCAATTCTACTGGCCTGACCTTATGGATTTACTTTCAGCAGTATATATAATTTCATATATTCTTCCAGACTCACAGTAATTTAGTACTTACACATACTTACTAATTCCTAAAGGAAGTAGTGCCAGCTAGAACAAGGATAGCATAAACACATCATTGGAAATGAAATGTTTTACAGACATATTCCTAAAAATTTACCATGAACATCTTCAAAAGAAAAATACTCCAGAGTAATTCTATCTTCCCCAACACACCCAGGATGCTAAGCTAAATAAACCTCTACTCAATGGGAGAGCTCAGGAAAAATACATGCATCTACGTGGGAGGAATGCCTTTTATGTTGAAATTCTTGCCTTCTGCAAAAGTCACAGAGACACACTTACCCTTCTTCCTGAGAAGCCAAGGAATTCTGAGACAGTTTGGACAGGTTCTTAGCATATTCCTCCTCAATCTTTATCCTACACTCACACACACAGAGAAAATAAAAAGACAGCAGTAAGTAAGCTTTAAGGCAGAAACCTACACACATAATTTAAAGAAATTCTCTGCATTTTAACAGATTTTGCCACTGAAATTTTCCTTTCAGTCTCCAGGGCTTGGCAGCACCAGTTTCAGGCTCCATCTCTCCCCTCCATATGCTAAAAATGTAATGGTTAAGAGCTGGGATACATGCAGGACAGCATGTGTGATAAAATTAGAAGAAAAAGCTACAGTTCTGGAGAGCAAATAACAAGGACAAATTGTTTCTACCGTGCAACATGGACTATCTGCAAAATTGGGCTCACTTGAGAAGCACGTGTTTCAGTCTGCTGTTAAACGTGAGGTCGCACATCCTTGAAGCAATGCTGAGGGAATGCAGTGCTACAGGAGAAATCCAAATGACATTTGGGGTGCTGCACGGCATCTTTCCCGAATGCTTCCTCCTCGCCTCTACAGGTGACAAAGTTAGTGAAGATATGGCAGGGGCTCCTGTCACTGACAGCTGCTGGTGCAGCCCCTGCCCTGCACCCATCCCACCAACTGCCCTGTCCCCCTGCCCTGCCAGCTCAGCTGCGGGAATAGCTGTGGGGCGAAGAGCAAGTGACCTGTCAAGTGAAGGGACGAGGGTAAATGCTGATTGCACAACAGGGAGGTTCACAGGTGACGCGCACTATGCCTGAAATCCATCTCTGTCTCTTCTGAGTTCTCCTAGTGAAGCATCTGCAAGGTGTACGTGATCCCAACGAGGGCAAACAACTGGCTGGCTGCTGGTTTTCAAACCAGCTTGCTCAGTAGAGCATCTCCAAGAGAGAGCTCAGTGGCACCCAGGCAGAGCAACTCCTGATTCTGTGCTAACTACGTACAAGCAGGGGAAAAACCTAGTGTGCAATCCATCTCCTTCCAGCAAGAAGACAGAAGGTGGGATATTTTTGGCACACCCATTTACAGTAGCTACTTGAGCAAGCACTGTTACGTGTGGCACATTTGAGACAAAAGAGGTCCCTCGAGCCAGCTAAGAGGGGGCTGATATTCTGGGCCGCTGAAACCACCATCTGGATGTCGCTCTGCGCGATGCAGCTGGCTGAGGCCCAAGGTGGTACCCAGCTCAGTACAACTACAGGCTTCACCCAGCATGCGGGGGTCCTCCTGTGAGGAGAAACCAGCCCGCTCCCCATCCTGCTGTAGCAAGAACAACAAATACGGCTGTCCAGCACCACAGGCTACACTGCGGTTAGGACCTCGCTATGAAAACAGCTTTATCCAGGCAGATTTCACCTGACCTACTTTAAATGCCTACCTTAGGATGAGACTTACCTCGTCTCAGAAGTGACAATTCCTATGGACTGGAAAGGGAGCACCGGTCAACTATAACAAAGATGCAAACGCCTAAAGGTAGCTGAGATAATACCTAAGGGTCCAGCCCAAAGCCGGGGCTCACTGTTCTCGCCTCAGTTATGAGGAGTTCCCAACCAAAGCTCTAATCTACATCCTTCACTGTGCAAATTTATTCCTGCTGGATTTTGGCTTAAGGATGCCTTTGAGTGATTTACTTGTGGATGCTAAGTGGTGCAAAGGTGCTAGCTGGTCTGCTGACTGTTCTGAGCTGCCATACAGACAGACCCGCACGGAATCTGTGTCTCAGTCCTTCATCTCATGAACAGAGGAATAACCATCTTCTACCATAAAGGTTTGCTGTGAAAATAATGAATTTAAAACCCCGTGAAGTTCTTCCTTGATACTGCTGTATCTGGGGAAGTATTGAACACAAGAAGACCAAAGGAAGCCTCACAATTTTCACAACTGCACAGAAGACACACCACGTCTGCTGCCATCAGTGCCTGCCCTAAGCGCAGCACCTGACATGCAAAGCCACTGGCTTTGGTGGAAGCGCTCCTCACCAGCCCCAGCTTTGGCCCAGGCTCTGGGATTTCAAGTGTTGCTTGTACTGCAGGTGGATGGCACTACTAATAGGGCAGACTGCCTGGCAAGGAGGAATAACAAGGAAAAATAACAATAAAAAATAACAATAAAAAGGTGAATTGATTGCTGCCTAAGAGCCCCAGTTGTAAGACATAAATCGTTCCACCCCAACCCTGGCAACCTGTCACCATCTGTGGTAAAAACACATTGAGCACCTAAAAAGAGGCTAAAAAAGAAGATGAAGATATACCTCAAACAGGAAAAAAAAAAAAAATATGCCTCCTGGTCCTGGCCGATACAAACACCCTACAAACTGTAAGTTGTGGTGACTGCGAAACTCCAACACATCAGTACCCAGGAACTGCCGAGCGTTGTGAGCCCACCTCCAGAAATGCACATACTCCAGCTTCACACCAAAAAACCTCCAAGTTTTTGTATCTGCTAACTTGTTTGAAAACTTTTAGAATTTCACTCCCTGTGTAGTCAGAAGCATTACAGATTGTAAGTACAATTTGACCCATTCTGTCTTGACTTTATCAGTTCCAGTGGCAATTTGGATGTTTATTCCCTGCTCTCTTATGCTTTTTTTGAAATAAGGTACTTTGTGTGCCCACACACAAATAGCTTCAGTCACACCATGTTATAATGGATGAAGAAAAACTAGAGAGCTACAAAGGGGAGGCAAAGATGATCTGATGTGACTACCGTGCAATGAGAAACTAAATAGATGAAGACAACAGGGGGAACATGGAGAAAAGGTGACAGAGGATAGCTGACAGACATCTACACAGTTGTCACTGTGTGAAGACAGTGACTATGAGTCTTTTTACACTATTTCTCCAGATTAGGAGGCAACAATGAAATTACCAGACAACAGAAGCATGATTACTTTTCCTGTAGTGCATAAATTGCAGAAGTCTTCTACAGTGGTCAAAAATGTAAAAAGACTCAAAAGAATTAGACAAGCAGTGGAAGATGTTTACAAGTATCTGCTGAACAGAGCAAACCTAAGGCAACCTCTGGCTCTGGAAATTCCCAAGGTTTTGGTTATTGGAAGCTGGGAGGACAGAGACTCTCGTGCTCTTTTCCTCTTTCACACTCAGTACGGCTGTGGTCAGATTAAAGTCAGTGGACCAGAGAGACAGACCTTCATCAGACTCACTACAGCCACTCTCCTGCTTGTGTTTCTTCTCATGTAGCTAAATAATCTACTATTTATTTTAAATTTTCTAAGCAGAGTCCAGCTCAATTAAAAAGTGAGGGGCCAAACACCTAAGACAGTGTTCCTTTTCTAATAAAAACACTACTTCTTATACTTGGAGAGACTGATGCTATTCAGGGCAGTCAGCAGATTTTCTTCACTGTTTTGGAGTGCTTACTTGAATGCAAATGCTGGACCATATTTTCACTTTTGATTTAAAGTAATTCTTTCCTTCTTTCACACCCACACCCTTGATCTTTCAGTTCAGTCAATTTACTAATTATTTTCCTCCATTTTTTGAGGTCTGTCTTATTAAAATTCAAAGTCTTTAATATAACCTTACCTTTGTCAACAAGAACTGAATGAACACATAACTGCTCAGTCTAAGATTGCTATTTACAAGTTGCTCCTCTAAACAGCACCTGCTTTATTTCAGTTAGTGTTGCCTCTTGTTGGCTATTTGATGAAGAAATCTGGTTCTCATGTCTCATCCCAGCTTCCTATTTAAAGCTATAGTTATTAGCTGCCTGAACCTCACCTCCAGAAGGCTGGTTGTACAAATGGAGAGAATTTTTCTGGACATGAAAACGCCTAGTTAAGCATGAGCTTGTATTCCCCAAGCAACCTGATGGTCATCATGAAAATCTTATCAGTACTTCTTCCCTCTGAGCTGGGAAAGCAAAGGTTCCCCCGATGGCCTGAGCTCTCGTTTCCGTGAGTAACCTCTCCAGCTCAACACTGTCCCCCTCCTTTTCCACACAGAGCAATCCTGAATCATTTGCTCCAAACAGAAGAAAATTACATTAATCTTCTTCTAACTCCCATCTAGATCCTCTTCACACTCAATTCCAAATCTTCTTTGTTTCCAGCACAGTGAATCTTTTCTGTCTTTTCTTCTACAACATGCCTAGTTCTTCCTCTGCCGAGGACACGAACATGCCTCTTCCCAGTGTCAGAGTTGATCTCTCCTTGCTCTCTCTCATTTCACACCAATATTTTCTCTCTTGAATGCTCCTTACTATTGTTACTGTCAAATTTCATTATATATTACTTTCTTCGGAGCAGCTTTTCTCTTCTTTTCCCTGGCTGCGGCTATCACAATTCTGTTTGCCGCCTTATCTTGCTTCTAGCTTAGCAAGACTATTTCTCCATCGCATTTTTCCTTTGCCAGCTGGTCCTTTCTTCTACCTGCATCCTCTGTTCACACTTTCTCATGGATCACATAGGCAACTGTCTCTCAGACTGTCTTACATCGAAGGCATTAGGAACATGTGGAAGCTGGGCACTCTGCACCTCCTGTATCAGACTGTCTTTATTGCTTGTGCTATACTTTGCATTTCTCCACTGCTGCCATATCCCTAATACTAAAAAAGAAGACAAGAGGGAGAAAGAAAACAAGCCACAAAGAAAGTGCTGCCCAATCAAACTGCCTCCCAAATGCAACACAGGTGCCTGTTTGTTGCCCAATTCATAGAATCCCAGACTCGTTTGGGCTGGAAGGGACCTCACAGCCCATCCAGTGCCACCCCTGCCATGGGCAGGGACNAGCCCTCAGATCACCTTCATGGCCCTCTCTGGACTCATTCTAAGAGCTCAATGTCTTTCTTGCACTGGGGACCCCAGAGCTGGACGCAGCACTGCAGGGGGAGTCTCACAAGAGCAGAGTAGAGGGGGAGAATCACCTCCCTCAACCTGCTGGTCACTCTGTTTTTGATGCAGCCCAGGATACGGTTGGCAAGCAGAAGGCAATATCAACTCAGCAGCAAGCACCAGCATAGAGGCAATAACAGAGGACACCAGCTCCTTCAACTCGTGCAGTTTCCTCCAGGAGAGAACATCCATCACCATGCTCTGCCTTGCTCCTGGGAGTAATCTGCTTGTTCCTTACGGGCTGCTCTCAAGCTTTGAGAGTCATCCTTAAGATGATTTACGCTGGCTTGGATACATGACAAGCGATTTCAAATAATAGTGACACTACTTATGAGTGATAATGTCACATCATCTCCTGTACATGGTTGAACTGAGCATCTATCAAGTGCTTGTTTGGTGCTCAGTGCCCCTCCCAAGTCAGCAGAGCACCAGACTGTTAATAGAATTCTGGCATTTTCTGGTAGCGACATCTGCCTTTATGACTGGGGTTCACTCTAAATATCTGTATGTGTAGTTGAGCTCCATAATCAGCTCAACTCCCAAGTGATGTGCTTCCTCTAGGAAACTTCCTCTAGGAAACTGTGCCTATGCTCCATGTCAATAAATCGCTTCTCTATTTTTCAGACACAATATTTCCTTTCTAAATATCATCTCTACTTTGTTTTTTCCACATCGGTGTTTTTTCCTTGAATCTGCAGCTTAAAACCTTCTTGGTTCCCTCTATCTAAACAGCTTGTGTGCAAGGCACAGCAGGAGAGACAAGTGAGAGCTGGGCAAGATTGAAGATTATGGATGGACATTAAAGAAATATTAAATGTTCTTTAAGAACCGTTAGCCTATCTTTTACTCAGTTTAAGCTATATCATAATGTACCAAAGGAAAATCTAAATCAGGGGGAAAAAATTGACATAAATAGTTAATTTGATAGTAAAATGCTAATTACCTTTCTCGAACGAACTCTGCCATTTCTTTTTGCATTTGTTTCCCTTTTAGTTGCTTCTGAAGAAGAATTTCAAACCCCGACACTGTATTGTTCCCTTGTGAATCCTTCTTATCAGCCTGAAAGGAAAAAGGAAATTCAGCGAAAATATACGGGGATCAAAACCGCAGACACGCAGTTCCCAGCAGCAATGGCCCAATGGCCCCGAGCAGTGGGTGGCAGTGCTGTCCCAAGAGCCCTCCTCTGAGAGCAGCACCTCAGTCCCTCTCGGAGGAAGAGTCCAACACTTTCTTTTTCCCTCTCCTCTTACTCCTTTTTTTTTTTTTTTTTTTAATTTAAAGAAAAAGGAAGTTTTTACAGTTATCTTTAGATAGCATAAGACTCCGTTGGGGCTGAAGCAGCCGCCTTGCGTTCCCTTCTGCCCGTGGCCTTTCATACCTGGCAATGCCCATGGGTTGGCTCCGGCAAGCGCGAGCCCCGACAGCTCAGCCCTGGGAGGAGGAGAAGGACTCCTGCAGCCAGCACAAGGGAACTGCTGGGGAAGAGGGAAGGACACTGCTGCTCCTTCCAGGGATAACTTAGCCCTAAACGACCTTTAATAGACTGTCAAGTTCAACCCTAATTTGCACTCAGAAAAATACAGCCAGTCTGCACAATCTGCTGCAAAGCAGGGTGAAACAGCAGCTTGTTCAACAGACTACCGCCACACATCCTATCACTGTTTGTTTCCTACACAGCCCCTTCCACCCTTTGCTCCACTGACTTCAGGGTTGCCACAAGGATCAACAGAGTCTTCTCGCTGCTGTCTCTTTTCTCTCTCCTCTCTGTGCTTTTCCCTATTTCAGAATTTCATTTCCTACCCTCTTCCAACAAACAGGCCTGGAGAACACTTCCCTAAGGACTACAGGTTTCGCTCCAATACCCTGGGTGCTGCACATTTACACAGAGCAAAATGCCACATTAATCAAAGTGTGAGACTTGTAGGACACCACACCAGGCACTGGGCAGCTGAGACAACAGGAGGAGCGGAATCGATCGAAGGAGGGAGAGTCATGGGCAGGCCACGGACGACAAGGCTGAACAAGAGGGAAGTCCTGGGAGCGGAGCTATGGAAGGATAAAAATCTGCAGAAGAAAGGCAGCTTTCAGTGGAGTTTCACTGAGAGCGAGATGTGACCAAACCCAAGGAGCCAAGCAGCAGCCAAGCCTAAAGGGAAAGAACCAAGCAGGGCAGCGACTTCTGTAAGATACATGCATAAAATAAACCTATACACCATTAATGATTTATTGCTCCTTGGGATCAGAAGAAACTTTGATGGTTTGGTAACATGACTATTTGCAAGTATGTCAGTGTATTTTAGCAAGTCCCTGCCATTAGTCCTCAGACCAACGCTGAGCATGCATGAGGGGGGTGCTGCTGTGCCTCCAACAGCTACGCTTTTTGGTAAGCTAAAGTCTTTTTTTTTTTTTAATGGAAACACTTCAATAACTGAGAACTGAAAACACGTGAGAAAGTCATAAAAATCTTCATTGTTGAGGTAGGTTCCCTCTGCTCCCCAAAAAAAACAGTTTTCCAGTGGAAGATTTTTTCTATTAGCTCCATACTTGAAGGACTACTGTATCATTTTAATCTGGTTCAGGGACCTGGAAGCAGCGCTAAGAATGAGAGGGTGCACACAGAAACACAGCCGCTGGAGACATCCCGTGCTGAAGGCTGCAGGAAGACCACTCAGTTTAGGAGCTATTAATGGGCCTTCCTTTCATTAACCTCAGCCTTAAAGTCATTTATCATTTGGCTGCCAGAATATCCCGTGGGACTGAGTTTTACAATTCAAAACAAAGTTTGTAACTATCTGCTTGTTTTAAATGTGATGCCCCCAGCTTCCTTGTGCATCCCCAGCTCTCACACTCTGCGAAACACTGAAATAACATTCCCTGTCACCCACCTATCCCTCCTCCTGCCGCACAGCCCTTCCGACTGAGGTATTTTGAGACGTGTAGTTTGTCCTACATCCTCCCCATTCCCTGACCAAAACCATCTCCTGACAGCTGACCTTGCCTTTCTGGACACAACTCTGATAACCACCCACATCTGAGACCAGTTAGATGGTTTCCACCTGATCTTCACTGGCATCCTCGGTCTCCCTGGTGCTGCCCTAATGCACTGCATTTCAGCCCAAATTCTCCTTTACCTTGTACCACAAATCAAACTGCTTGCTCCACTTTTTTCAGAATCTCAGGAGCTGCAATATGGCATGTTGCTGTCTGCCTACTTACCCAGAAATAATCACAGTAGCTCCACTCCGAAGGTTTCAGCAACTGCTGCTCAGGCATTACGTCAGGGTGGGGGAAAGTCACAGAGTTTATCTGTAAAAAAAAAAAAAA
>VXBL01009562.1:81985-106549 GCA_013400195.1 Aramus guarauna
AGGGCAAAAGAGAGTTAGAAGGTAATGAAATTTAGCTGTTGGTGAGAAATAAGTAAATAGAAAGGTTATATACATGCGCTTCCAATCAGAAAATCTGCAGTGAATGTATGTCAGTGAAGAAAAATTGGTTGTTGCATGGAAACAGCAACTAAGTATTCCCAGAAAGCTCCTCTGAGCAAGCAGGAGTGTCATCTCAGAGGAAAATAAACTACCCATTTCACATGAGGAAAACCTGCTTGATTTGGAAAGCGCTGTACAGGGAGTTCTCCTAGATCCCTAACAAACTGTGGTAAAAATCCTGACATGAAACACCCTGAGCATGCCCTGAACACAAGAAATACCATGAGCAGCTGAGAGCACTGAATGCACTTAGCTCATCAGAAAATCTTGGCTATGTTCGTCTCTTACAAGATTACAAAAAAATGTGTTATTTTTTCAGCGTACAGCCCTTCCATCTGTCCCAGAGACCTTTTCAGATGAAAGCGATGCTCCTTGCAAAAAGGAACAGGGGCTCTCTAAAGCCAGCGAGCCTCCAGTGCGCAAAACCCACAGCAATCTGTGAGACAGGACTCATCACGCAGTCATTAAATAAAGGCATAAAAAAGTATAAGTGCTCACTAAGTTACTGTAGTAGAAAATGCTGCCTGATAAAAACCCAGTGGGAGACTGAGAACCCTCCTGCAGAACGTGCTGCAGAACAGCTCTGGACACAGTTAAGCCCTTCAGGGCAGGAATCACAGCTCAGTGCCAGTACACAACCCTCACCTAAAATTTCTGCTGGGCAAGCACACTAAAAGCAACTCCTCTTATCCCACCGAGAGTACTTGTGTTTTCATCAAGGAACCAACAGAAATTGGGGATGGAAGATCCACAAATGTACCTGTATGGGTTTGGGGTTTTTTTTGGATCAGTTCACACGCACAGGAAATCCAAACCCAAAGCTGTGGGCAGGGTTAGCACAGCTGCAGACCTAAAGGTAGTGCTTACAGGCAGCAAATCTGCCTTTGGGCGATTCAGAGAGGATCAAAAAGCACAGGCAACATACTGCGAAGTGCTGACACAGTGTAAACCCACTGCGCTGGAGCAATGCAGACAAAGCCTTTAGCTGATACAAGGCTGTTCCTACAAACCCACATTGGCCCTGCTGCTGTCTGACTACGCCGAAGTTTCAGTGGCTGTCCTGTATGTAATGCAAGAGCTTTCTCCACAAAAATCACTCTGTCCAGAGCTTGCCAAGTCCACTGCAAAGCAGGCTGAGAACCCTGTACCTGCAATGTGAAAAGCTGTCAACTGAACCATGCGTCTTCCCTTCCAGCTCCCGTCAGGCTTCACTCTGATCTGCAGGGGCTTGGAGACCAGGGCTCTCACTTCACCATCACTTTGCAGGCAGCAGCCGTGCACCGGTGAGCCTACACCTCCAGCCACAGCCACCCTCCGCTCGCCACACGGTTCCAGCAACAGCCAACAGGAGCTGCTGAAAACACCTCCCTGCGCCTTCGCGCTCCCCATCAGAAGAGCCGCGCACCCGGAGCTATAAAACATCAGCTCAGCCCAGAGCAGGACGGCAATGGGACAGAGGTGCTGGTGCTCCCCTTCGCCCGGGCCCCCCACACCCCTGCAGCATCAGGGGACGTGCCGGGGGACATGCCAGTGTAGTCGCACTCAGCTGAGCTTGCCTGTGCTGCAGCGATGGGTGCCTGCGTTACCCCCAGGCTGGCCTCTGTCACCCCACAGCCTCCAGCACAAAGCCCCGCCATGAGGGACACTTCTGAGGACAACTTCTATCTCTGCTAAAGTCTTCCTCTCTTGCCTCTTCTGTCAGCTCAGTTATCTCAGGATGGCACTGCAAGCCCATCTTGCCCTGTTTTTTTGGTTAGGTAGGTTGGGTTACCTTCTCTTCTCCATTCAGGGATCACCAGATCGAAAAGCCTGCAAGCAGATCCCATCATCTGCTGGAAGCAGCCCAGCCACAGGAGAGGAGCTAGCACCTCTCCTCCAGGCACAGGGGCTGTCAGCGGGCACTGGCTCACCACCCTGGTAGAAGATGCCAGCTCCTCACACCCCTGCCAGGAAGCTTCACAACCATTCAGCCCAAATGTCTGAAAAATACCAGCTAGAAACCTGAAGTCAAATTGCTGCTTTCCGACAGCATGCGACAAGCTCTGACTTGGACCAGTGCTGGGCCTGTGCACAAGGGCACAGGGAGAAAAGTCTCTGCTTCACCGCACCGATCACTTCCATCTCCTGCCACTGAGCAGGGGCTGGGCTGGTACCTGGCCACGTACACTGTCACAGCCACACCCGATTTCTCAAATAACATAATATATTGTAGTATTGCCTTAAAAAGATAAGATGGCCTCAGAACCCATGTACAATCGCTCTGCCACACATCAGGGTGGGCCAGCTGCTTCCCCCGAGTGCTCCCTGCACCGCTGCAGCTCATCCTCCCAGCGCAGCGGAGATACAGGAAACAAAGCGCTGTCAGCAATGGCACAGGTAACCACGTGAAGGTACGTGGTGTCAAACAGGTTCAAACAGCTTCTGCCTTTGAGGATTTCTGGGTTTGATGCTTCATTTCACACTCACCATATAACAATTTGAGTGACAGCCACGGGTCACTTGGAGTCCAGCCCATCCAGCCCCTCCAGCCCCTCCAATCCCCCCCAAAATTTCAACCCCTCCAGCATCTCCATCCACTGAAGCCCCTCCAGCCCAGCATGAAGCGCTGGCCTGTGCACAGCTACTCCGTGAGCTTACACAGCACCTCTTGGGCATCCAGGACAAGGTGCTGCCTCCTGGGAGCAGACTGCCAAGCTACAGGAACCCAGGATTTAGCTGAAGTTAACAATAGTTAGCAGCAGAAGGCAAAAGAGGTAAAGAGACGGCGTGGAAGTTCAGGGACACTGGAAACAATTCACATCTCCGTATCAGGAGCGCCCATGCTGCAGTGGTGAAAGGAGAAGCTATTCTGGTTTCTTACTGGTGCTCGTGCAGAGAAGGACTAGGAGGTGCCCTGTGGAAACTGCTGAGCGGAGATTTGACCACTTCTTTCAGCTGAGAAAGGAGCAAATGCTTCCCATGAAGAAAGACTCAGCTGAGAAAGGACCAAATGCTTCCCATGAAGAAAGACAGCAGCGTTTTCTAGGCAGATTTCTAGGGCCCAACATTATCACGCTGGATAATGAGAAAGGGGGAAAAACAGGCACTTCCTAAGTGTATTTTGCAGCCTTTACCAGAAGACCTGGGCATCACCGCACTGCACACCAGGACACAGGGGTGGTGTGCAGCAGGAGCATGTACAGTGGCACACGAATTGTTCCCTGCAGCTTTAAACTCTGCAAAGGGAAACTGGAAGGGAAATGTATATTCCCTGCTAAAAATAGTGCCTGTTTCACAAAAACTAAATCTGTGTCAGTTGGAAGCTGCTTATTAACTACGACTCTCCATTACATCGCTAATGTCCTGAAGAAATAGCCAGAGTCACGGGAAATGCCCATGCTCGGACTGGTGAAGGTGTCTCACTGCGATGACATGAAAATTTTCAAAACTCTAGAAATAGTACTAAAAATCATACACAACTGCGTAGGAAATCCTGTGACTCTTTCTTTCCTTTCATCACCACAGATTTCTTATACTTAAACAAGAGCTTTTGGATCTGTATTTCTGACCATTTTTAAACCCTCTCAGGGTTTCCCAGCAGGGAGGGGAACACTGGGCTGGCGCTGAGCTGGACATGGCCACACACCGGTAGCGAATGACCGCATCTCGCTCCCCCAACAATCCTCCCTCTGAAACGCCCCTTTTCTTGTTTCTGAAATCTAAATGAAAAATAGCACTCTGGTTCACCAGATGATGATCCCAGTGATGAGCTTGTGGATTGATACTAAAGAGAGCCAAAGCATCCTGCGATGATGTCCCAAGCACTAAATAGCTCTGTCAGTCCCACAGACAGCGATGCCCCTTCCCTGCACGAGGGACCACTGCTCTCCCTAATTTTGAGGGACCACCGCTCTCCCTAATCGCATCCCTGACAGCCCATCAGGCTACCACGCAAGGTCCAAACTCAAACAACAGGACAGACCGTGGCAGCGCTAATCTCTCTCAACAACGCTCACTGGCCAGCAAGGCCCCAGCAAAAGCATGCAGAAGCTATTACAGCTGTAATTGCCAGGAAGAAACAAAACAAATTAAAACGCGTATCTCAGCTAATAATGGAGTCGCAGAACTTCAAGAGAAAACAAAGCGTTACGACCTGCATTACATTCACACAGGCTCCACTGGGACAGCTGAGGTGATAATCAGCTCCACCATGATATTAAGTCCTCATCCAGCTTCTTCACTAATAAAAATAATGGCTGTTGTCAGCTTGTAACAAAGCAACATTAACGACAAGACAGCAGCAAGGCGTACTCCAGGCATAAGCTAAGCAAACGTGCCAGAAGACGGCAGCCTGTCCTTCCAGCTGCTCCTGGACACCAGTGGACACCAGTGGACACCAGTGGACACCAGTGCCACCGTAAAACCTGTGTGAGAGCCTCCGGGTCGCTGAGGCTAGAGGAAGGTATGCTGTCAGAGGAGACGGGCTGAGAAAAACATGGTGACAACAAAGCTTGGGGGGGGGAACAGACAAGCAGCAAATATTGACAAGCCTGCTGTGTACCAAACTCAATAAATAGATTAAAATACTTTTGCCTGTGTACTGATCATGAGCAAAAGCAATTGTACTCTTACCAGATAAATATTCCAGCTCTTATTTCACATGAGCACATCGGCAGCGATGGCAAAACGAGCTGTTTACTTTGTAAGTGACTCTTGATTTTGCCTGAGATGCAAAGGGGTGACAGAAGAAGAAAAGTCACAGGCAGGCAGGTGAGCACACAGGATTTGCACAATAGTGTGCACTGGAGCGAGAAACTTTGTTGAGTTGGACACGCACATTCATTTCATGGACTTCAAAATCCTCTGGAGGCTTTGAAGTTGGTACCAGCACTCATCAGTTAATGAGACGATGCCAAGCAACGTGAATAAAACAAGAATAATTTGATCAAGGCTTAGGTAATCAAGTACATGTTTATTACAGCAGACACTATATAAATAAATGAGCAGACAGTGGCTGAGCTTACTGTGCCATGCCTAAGTGACTAAAGCGGGGCAACATTCTTACTAATTTCTTCAACTTAGAAATGCAGATTATTTTTCCTGATTTCTGCACATTCACAGTACCTTAACCACAGCACAGCAGTGCCAGATTGCCTGACTTCGGTATCTGCTTTACAATTTCAGCCGAGACCTCAAGTACAATGGCCAACTCCACTAGATGTAATGAATTCACCTGCCAAATGGGACTGTTTGGGCAAAAAAGCCAAACGCAAAGGCTGGAAGAGATCTCAGAAGAGCTTAGGCACAGACAAAGGCTTGGGCAGTTTTAACTCCACCCAGACAGGGGAGCTCAGGAATGCCTAGGCTGTGTCTAGGGAGCTTCAGTATCACGAGTTTGCACGTGGTGGCAGGATGATGGCTATGGTATGACAGTGGGGGAGAACAGGTAACTGAAGTCCTGAACGTTAACAAAGTCAACTGATACGCTTCCTATTCCAAAGGGAAGATTCTGTCAAAAGTGTTCAGGAGCCCTCTTTATTTGGTGTATCTGTAGAAAGGTCCAGGTATGATTCCGTCGGTACCGGACAAAGCAGGGCATTTCTGACCGTTTCTGCCACGCTGAACATGCAGCCTCATACCGCGTTCATCATGTTGTGTCAGGTGCAGAGCACAGCAGCAGAAAACACCAAGTTACAGCACGTAGGCTGCTCCCCTTCCCATCTGCAGCACGCGTTCATTTATGTGTCCAACATACGCAATACAAATGCCAGCATTTTCCAAGTCATGCAGTATCTTGACAAGGCACTAGAGCATTCTTCAGAAAGTCACCCAAGATAGGGGCTTTCTCTCTAGGTTTTCTAAGAGAAAGATAGGTTTCTTGCTCTTCAAATGAGGCACAGCTCTGTCCTTGAGTCGATATCCCCCTGTACCTTCTCCCTTTAACTCTACCTCACCTATGGTACAGGAGCTTCAGCTTGCACAGGCCAGAGAGACAGCTCTTCAGGAATCAGCCAGCAAACCATCCAGCCTACAATTAATGAGTGCACTCATTGCAAAATCACTGTAAAATCATCTCACTGCAAAATCAACGCAGAGCGCAGACCACAGACCCGCACTGCTGCTTCCTAAGTGAGCATCAATAATTTGTGCAAGCAGTAGTTTCATAACAGCCTCTGATATAACCCAGCAGGGGTTTCCCTTCCAAAGAAAACAGACATCACAGCGTTGGTAACATTTGTTTACCAAAGAGAAAACACCACACTCTTAGTTTTGTTGGGTGCATACAGATGAGGAATACTCCAGCTCCCACCTGCCTTCAGGATTTCCAGAAGCCATGCTCCCAAATGGCTATTTGGATGTAGAGGAGGCAGATGCATTCCTAGGAAGATGCGAACAAACTCCCACTCCTCTGCTGAAAGTGGTGAAACAGAGTCAGCTAGGCTTCAGCTGCTGGTCAGGATGGACATCACCTGATATCCACAGTTTGCCTATCCCAGGATTTCAGTTCGGGGGGAGATTTGCTGGACTGAGCGTCCCAAAGTTAATCACCAAATTCTCCCCTGCAAGAAGAGGTTCTGCCTGAGCACTGCGACAGACCAAGAAAAAACATCTGACAGTAAGCTAAGGATGTGCCCTGCAGCTCTGTCAACCATAACATCCCAACGTCAGCTTGAGAGGCACTGAACAAATATAACCTCCTAGGAGACAAGGGGAAAATTTACATTGCTTTACAGTTTACACTCTCTATGAGAATGTTGTTTTGCACAATGTTTCCTTGATGCAGGCAATGGCTTGGAGCAAACAGCTGTTAAAATTAGCTTGGTTTTGTCTGTCTGATGCATCGTACTTGAAAGCTTTGGACTTCTGCTGGAGAAACGCACACCCAGTGACCCTGACATAACACACAATGCTTTCTTGCTTTGCAGACACTACCAGATGGCACATGGGCCAGCAAATATGACAGTAAAAACCACCCTCAGTGAACAGCCTGAGCCCTCACCCCCATAAACAGCGAGTTATTTCAGAAACACGAGTGCTCTCGCTCTTGTGCTGCACCCTGCAGCCCAGTGCAGCCCACCTCCTGACCACATCTGGTCCCTCTGGAGATGATGCCCCAGGGCATTTGCAGATCTGGCCAAACCAACAGATTTAGACTTACTTTATGACACCCCGCTTTCTCAATACCCTAATTAACAGCAAGCACATACTTTTCATTCATAACAATTGATTTTCATAACCAAGTACATTGTTGAAGATTTTTTTTTCCCCAGAAAACTCTACCTACGTGCCAATGACTGACCTGCACCTCAGTCAGAGACACCTACACGTGCTCCTTTCAAGCCCTCAGCCCTCTCACCAGAAATCCAGGGAATCGTGGTCGCTGATGGACAAATCAACAGGCTGTGTGTGATAACGTAGGCAACAACCTCCTCCTTGTAGCAACAGTTAACAATGACGTATAACATTAAATTATTCCTTTTGTTTTTGTGGATTTTGTACCCTGCCAAGCTTGCAGCTGTAAGCAAGTTTATTGCCTCTCCTTTATCACTGCAATTCATTTATCTGCTCCTTTATCTTCATTATTTCCTTTTAAATAAACCTTTCTATTCCCAACCACCTTCATTAACCTATTTTGATTTCCTTCCTGTTTTTTACACATCTGTCCCGCGCTGAGTCCAGAAGAGCAAAGTGCGCTCCAGATGAGGTCACCAGGCATACAAAAGATATTAATGTCCGTAAACACGATACTGAGAACATCCTAACTGAGTCAGCTCTATTTAACTACTAATACGAAAAGCAAATGTAAGATTAACTGCATACCGAACCTAAAGCCTTTGCCTATACTTCCCATAAGAAACGTTGGACACTGGCACAGAAAAACAAACGCTCTGCCCTGGCAGGGCAAGGCTCCATCTCCTCAGCCGGTATTTCTCTCACCTGCCAGCGCTCCCCAAACGCGGAGGCTGTCGGGGGTGGTTCCCGGGTGAGGAAGTTTTTCAGGACACCCGGTTCCCAGCCAGGAGCTCGCGTGTTCCCCTCCCTCGGCCCGTCCTCACCCCCTGCCCGTGCCAGGACCACCGGAATCAAAGGGAAAACGACGCCGGGGTTCTGCCCTGGCCGGAGATCCCAAGGCCTCCCTGAGCCCCTGACTTACCGAACACCCACATGGCTCACGGGGGAGGCTCTGCCCGCCCGCCCGCCTCCCCCAGCCCCGCTCAGCACGGAGCCCCCGCCGGACTCACCGTCAGGCTGCTCTCCTTGCTCTGCCGCCGCGGCGCCGCCGGGGACCCCGGGGTCTGTGGAGACAAGCGGGGCGCATCGTCACGGCCGCTCTCGGAGCCCAGCATGGCGGGCGCTAGGCGGACCCCATGGCCCGGCGGCTCGGCTCCTCACGGCTCGGCTCGGCTCGGCAAGGCTTGCCTCCTCACGGCTCGGCTCGGCGCGGAGCNGGGCCGGACGCGCGGGGTGCGGGCAGCGGACCCCGGCCGGGCAGTGTCCCGGAGCAGCGCGCTGCCTTCGGGCTACAGCCCGAGCTCCCCCGGCCGGCCGAAGTCCCGTCAGCAGCACCGTGCCCAGGGCCGAAGGCGCGGGGTTTCACTCGGGCCCGCTGCTGGCCGGGGCCCTGCTGCTGCTCCCTCCGTGGCGGCTGCGACCACCTAAGCGGGCAGCGTTTAGCTGCTCTCTAGGAAGCCGTAAACAAGGCCTGGCCCAGTGCCCAGCACAGCACAGCTCTGTGTTGTTCTCGTTTGTGGCTTTTTCCCCCTTGACCTGTTTCCAAGAAGTGTGGCTGAGCTTGCCTGAGGGATCTTGCCAGCGTTTGTTTGCGTGATGGCTCCTACCCAGGTCTAAGAAAGCATCCTGCAGAATGCCTGGAAGCTGCTCTGCAGCCAGACAGCCTGTGCCAAGAACAGACAAGGAGGCAGTCAGGGCAAAGCAGCTCGGGATGGCCCGAGACGGGCGAGTAGGAGAGGGACCGGCCAAAGCGTGTGGGAGTTTCAGGGTGTAGAGAACAGCTTCTTCCAACCCACAGTTTATGGTCAGATGTTTTCCTTACTAAGGACTCTTCCGCAAAAGCGGCCCTGTGGAAAAGCACGCTCCCGAGTGGGCATGGACACAAGCTGCCATTAGAATGAATGGCACCAGCAACTAGTGACAGATCCAAAACTAGTTAGAGGTTCAAAGCGGGAGGGAAGCTAGGACTTCAATTTGGAAAAACCTGTAATAAAGGAGCAATGGAAAGAAAATATCACGGACGCTGTTGAAGTGAATGAGAAGTCACGAAAGGGATTTTTGTCAGTCTGATGGCTGAGTCAGCTGAGCAAACACGTGCATGGCAAGGGACTGCCCGTGTGTCTCAGATGTGAATTTGACCAAAAAGGTGGCTATAAACTTGAGTCAGACCCACCACCATAAAGAGTGAAAGTGGCAAATGTTGTTACAAAGGAAGTTCTGGGAGAGTCGGTTAATCTGCCTTGCGTACCAAGCCAAGTGCAAAAACCATTGTGAATCCGATACCTTGAGAAATGAGATTTGTTGCACAAGGATTAACATAGCTTTTTTGTCAAGGAACTCACAGCCTGCGAGTTTATTGGGGTTCGCTGAGGGACTCACAGCAGATGTACGGACAGTGGTGACTGGTAATGCACTACAGCCGTTTCTAAAACACTTCTGACCTTCTTTAGGTGTCTCCGTGCTCTGCCTCCAGCCTGTGCAAACAGCTCAGAGAAGCAGCAGCGCAGGACAGTGAAGTGCAAGGAGCAGGACAGATGTGGAAGGCACAGGGAATCCCAAGCCCTGGGCTGTATCGTGGGAGACGCTATGAATCCACTGGTGGGCAAGCCAAACCAGAAATGCTGGCTTAGCTGAAACAGCACACGAGGGCAAGGCTGAGGGCCACTACCTAGGAGGCAGTGGGCGAGAAAGTTTTTTTTAATGCAAGGGGACAGCTGGCAGACAATGCAAAATTTAGACAAAGAAATAGGGAACATCAGAGGGATGCTGAGAACAACAGGCAACGCAGGTGGGCATGCTAACAGCACACAAATGAAACCCGTGTTTCACTGGGAGTGTTTAGTGGCACTGCAGAAGAACCTATCAGTTAATACAGAAACGAAACAGAGAACTCGGGTCATGTACCACCGGGGAAAAAACACCAGTGGGCAGGGAAGCACAACCCAATGGGAGTGCAACCCACCAGCTCTTCAACTGTGGCTGTTTTGGCAGGGAGCAAAGAGTTTCATGGGAGGAGGTGGAAGAGGGTCCTGTGCTGCATCCGCAGACCTGCGGGGAAGACTCTCCCAGGGACACGGAGTGGTGCAAGAAAAAGTGCAGAGATATTTATTGAAAATTTGGACAAACAGGCAGAGAAAAACTGCTGTCGAAGAGCCAGTGTCTTGAACACTAGCCTGGGGGGATGAGATGGGTGAGGCATGGGCTGTGTAAGGCACAGAAGAGAGCCTGTAAAAGGACATGCAGGAATGGATGAAGTAATTGAGAAACAAGCTTCAGACAAATTCTTTGTGAATACTGTCTTTGGGAGGGAAGGCTGGAGCTGCAAGAAAATACAGTGATACACAGACATGGGCAGATGTGCAAGTCTAGAGAGAGGACTGTGCTGGAGACAGGCCCAGGCTTCAGGCTGAGGTGGCAGGAGAGTTTGTAGGGTTGTTAACAGCGACTGAAGTGGCCTGGTGGATTTTTCAGAAAGGAGTAACAGGACAAAAAAAATCCAAAGTGTCTTGGCATTGTGTACTGTTTTACCAGTTGGACAGAAAGACTAACTATTCTAGATGCAACAAATCTGTCTGATCTGACAGATTCTAAAAGAAAATGCCTCTTGATCTCCTGCTCTGGGCAGATCCCTGAACTATTTAAGTGGAGACTCATTTATTCTTGGATACTACTGTTTGGCTTTTTCCCCAGAACTTACCTGAAGGTCCCCACTGGCTTTTCGGAGGCTCATATGACCAGAGTCGAGCTGGTGTACCGGGGTCCCAGAGATGTGGTAGCCATTCACTGTAAGAACAGATGGAGAGTTAGCAGGCTTGCTGCTGGTAGCAAATGAATAATTGCACATTTTAAAAACAAATCGCATAATTGAATATACAGATATAGATCATGGTGCCTCTTCTGAGTCACCAGTGTTCACTGCCTCCAGCCTAAGAAACTACAGGCATTTTTCCTCATCCCAATGGAATGTGATGTGGCAATGGGATGTGTTCGCCTCAACACAGAAAGATCCCCAAACCCGACTCTACAGAAGCTCAGCCCACGGGCCCCCTCCGCCCTCAGGATCTCGCAGCAGACTCTTATCAGGAGTTAAGACAGGAGTTACTGAGCGGGAAAGAGCCAAGAAAAAGAGACCCCCAAACTCAAAGCAGTTTCCATAGCGCTGCTTGGTAAAATGACATGTTTGAAGAAGTGGGTTTTGTAAAAAGTACTGGTTTAATGGGGATAGGCTTTTCATGTCAAGAAAGCAAGTCTTGTTTATGGTTCATGTACACAGCTGTAGGGTGCTTTATTTTTGGAAAATACTGAGCAAAGAATAATGCTGAAAGTAGGGTTAAAACAAGATACGCAACTGCATCACAAATCCTTTGATCACAACAAAATGCGCAATCTTCAAGCATACTTCCCACTCAGCTCTGCTGATAAAGAGGAGCATGAGTTCAAAAAAATCTATGAAGAACATCCTCTAGACATCCATCTGCCTCCGTGCGCCAAGGAAGGAGCCATCTCAGCTCTGAGCAGACACTTCAGACAACAGGCGAGAAGATGTATCGGGAGGGAAAGCCCCACCACGTTTACTCTGCCACACTCCCCGTGACCGTGTACATTAAATACACATCCCGTGCAATCACAGCATTTTCCTTTGCTCTGCTGAGCGGTGGAGAAGCAGATTCACGCAGCGCAGTGGTCAGGCGCAGCATTGAACAGTACCTGCAGAACTCTTCTGTGACACAGGGCTCTTTGGAGTCCCAGGCACGCTGCTTGGCCGCTCCCAGGTCGTTTCTGTTGAAGGGAAACATCAGTGTAAGGGTGATGGAGGCCTTGCACACATGTGGGAGTTACATCTATTGCACACATATACAAATGGGTCTGACCCTCAGTGTTCTCTGAACCAGCTTCTCACCCTGTGAGGAAGGTGCCTGCACCTCCCTGGAGTCCCCAGCTCCTCCCATCTCTTTCTGCTGTTGCTTCCCAGCCCCTGCTCCCTCGGCCGCCGGCTGGGATGGCTGGAAACAGCAGACTGGGAGCCGCATCACTGGTTCTTCCAGTGCAGGTCTGCCGCAGGGCCGTGCTCGGCAGGAAAGCAGGGATACAGCTGTACGTGCGGATCGCCGCCTGTAAGCTGCTGCCACCACCTGATCCGTGCAGACGGCATTTCCAGGTGTAATCACATCCAGCCCAGCGCGGGTCCCACCCGCAGCGCCCTGCGGACACGGAGACCTGCCCGGCTGGAGCACAGCCAGTGGTGGCACTTCCCTGTGCACAAGGACCCAGTGGTGGCAGTGCCTTCGCGCCTGCTCTCTGCATCAAAGATTTAAGTGAATGACTCAAAGATGTGGGTTTAGTGACATGTACACAGGCCACAGCATGTTTTTTCCCTCAAAAAACTATTTCCCCGGCAAATTTCCTTTTTTCCGCTAGCAGCTAGGATATACACATGTACGTTACACTAGTTGTGATACTCAAAAGGCTGCTGCTGCTTTTCCCCTCTGTTTCCTCTGCAGTTTAACCATTCTGCTAATTTTCTCAGCAAATGGAAAATTATTTTTGACCACCTGCTAAATACAGAAGATGACTTTGTCAAAGTTGCAAACAGCAGACAGTGAAGTCAGAACAGCAGCTTCGGTAGAAGTCTAGCTAGAAAACCCAAGCCAGCATTCCTTTTGAATAAACGTATTGGTACCAAATCAAATTAATAATACTGACTGACCGCCCATGTCAAATAAGAAAATAAGCAAGTTAGTGTAATGAAGTCAAAGGACTACTTTGGCGACTTTGCTTGAAACTCATCCCCAAAATCCCAACCAACAGCCCTCTAACCTTGCCAAAGCCCGAAATCCTGCATCTCTCTCAATATTCTGGACGAACACGGTCAAGCAGTAACGGAGCAGAAGAGGCTGAGAGAGCCCGTGGGCTCGACAGTTTCGGGGCTGGCAGTCAGCATTTCCATCAGGGCACATAATGCCTCCTGTCCTGGCTGAGCGCTTATCTGAGCACCAAACAGGATGCTCACATGCTTCCAGAACCATAAAAGGCCTATTGGGTACAGAAGGCAGTACTGTTTTATCTGTCTTCACGTATACGTGCATGCACATATATACACATACAGATGTCCTCTAGGGCTGCGTTAGGTTCCTCATTTCAGGAACGGACTCAGGATTACGGATCCCAGATGGGGGAAGGTGCCACCCCGCAGAGCTGTGATGCCTAAACCCTTGAGACACACACCCTGCTTCCCCCTCCCTCCCTCCCTCCCCAAGCCCCAGCACGCTTTTGCTTGCGAAGAAAAATACTGTGAGCTTTTTTTCCTTGCAAGTGCAAAACCTGGAGGACTGTAAGCTTTGATGAATCATGGAGAAATATTTTCATTTTACTCAGCTTTTTGTGAATTGGATAGTAAGTTAATAAAGTCTGTTAGGTCAATCAGGAAAAATTGGAATGTGTTTTAACTAAACAGAAGGAGAATCAAACGCTCAGAGTTGTCTTTTATGAGTCAGCTTGTGTTGGCTTAAAATACACAAGTGCATGGTTAAGTAAAGACAAATTCTAATTTACATTTCTTGTAATGCAAAGGTAAACAATAGAATATGCTACCCACATTTCTGCTAGATTTTTTTCCCCCTAATTTAAATAGTTGATGAATGAATAATGTAAGCGAATTGACTTGAAGACAAGTGTTTTAAAGAGCGGCTTCTGGAGATCTGTGCGGAGGGGCGGGGATGTCCGCTCTTGCTATGCCCGGGCGCAGTCAGTGCTGTAGCACGTTTTTATCAGCACTAACTTTGACATTAGCAGTAAAAACAATTGCCTTCCTATTTGGCTTGTTTGGTGGGGTTTTTGTTTTAGTTTGGTTTGGTTTTTTTTAATGCAAGCATATCCATCTACAATATTTTTGCATTTTTGAGACCATACAGAGGAATGTAACTAAAAACCTAACAACTATATTTGAATTGTAATTCATCAGTTAAAATTACCAGCTGCTGCTTGTAACTGGTCTCTGCTTTGCCTGCTGGCTGCCGGCTAGTGAAGCGAGCATGAAGGGCCTCATTCTTCCCCTCTGCCATGCAGAAAGCCGAGATGCATAACTTGAGGGCAGACTTTTTATACGTGAAAGAGCAGTGCCCAATGGTTATCGTAGTTGTGAGTACAATGCAAATACAATTTGCCTTGACAGATTTTCTAAAATAAAGCGCTTGTGGAGTTACGCACATTGAAAAAATCAAACAAAAATTGGTATAAAAATGCATAAAATAGAAATAACATCTTTTCTTGGATAAGAATTGAAAAAAAATGTTTTTAACCCCATTTATTTTGAGTGCTAAGAGAGGCAAAAACCCAACACTTCTGTCCGCAGGAAAACCGAGGAATTGTTCCGGCAGCCGGAGCAGGGATGGGAACCCGCCTGGCTCAGGGCTGCACGGCTGCAATGCCATCTGCTGGAAGCGACTACGGTTACCAGGATAACACCGCGACATTGCAACTTGTTCTGCATCTTCCTCATGATTACAAGCCAGTGGGGAGTGGGGTGTGTGATTTTTTCCACAACTAGAAAAAACTCGAGAAGGCTTGGTGAGAGAGAACACCCTGTTCGAAGTAGACAAGACAGGGTCTTGTCGTGGAGTACGAAAGCAGCCTTTGCTCCCGGTGCTTGGAAAATCTGAAGTCTACTTGTAACCCTGTGGTAAAACAGTGATCACTGCTATTAGGAACAGATTCAGTATCAGGCAAGATTGTGTATTCCACCCAATTTTTCAGAGAGGATGTAGGAGACAAGCTAGAACCTCTGACTCTGAGAGGGTGTAATTTAGCACTGGCAAACCGACACTGACAAGTTCTGTCCGCCCTTATCAGCCACATGTTAATTATTCTATTTAGCCAATGAAGGGAAGGAATAATCAGCAGTTTCCTTGTCACCCCCTGTGCTGCGGAGGAGGGCTGTGAACAGAAAGAAGTCCTGCAGCCCTGGGAGATACCTGGAAAATAGTTACTACACAGCAAGGCAGCAGAAAGCCACTCGTTCAAACTGAAACGACGCAGCGAGAGGAAAAATAGTTCCATGACCCAAGCGATGCATGCCAACAGAACCACAGAGGGTTTTCACAGATGTGGTTAAAACATTTCCTCCCAAAGGAAAGTGGAAACCTGTGGTGTTTGGGGGAAGAAAGTTCAGTCTGTATCTGTTTGGCAGGACGAGGAGTGGCATGTTACGTCAGGCCTTCAGAGAGCCACACGCTCCGGGACCTGACGTCAGTCAAGAATCCCAGATCCTGAGAAGGTCTTGATGCAGAGGATTTTTGTCATGAAAGTGTGGCAGCTGAAGAAGAAATTATGTGTCCCTTCTTGAGGTCAAAGCAGCTGCTTTCCGCTCTGAACATACATAAGGCAAACATCAGGGCTTTAAGGTCCAGCATAATCCCTCCCGAGGGTGCTTCTGTTGCGTTCGGGAATGGGTTTAGTACCTCTGTGTGGTATCACGTGCAGTGCTGTTGGAGGAGTTAAATGCTCCATGGTTTCACTGGCCAGAATACGAGACCAGGGCAGAGCAAGCCAGAGGTCCTCCGGGTCTGCGGGCTGCAGAGAACCTTTCCCTGGTCTAAAGGATCTGTGGCAATGCCGGTGTCACCCAACAGCTGGTGCTACCTCACCTCTTCATAAATAGCTTTGGACTTTGTTTTGGCTTTAACAGCAACAAATCTGTAATGCTGCGCAGCTCCAGGCCCAGTTTCTGCCCTGAATACGGTGAAGCTGTGCAGGCTGCACAGGTCGCTCTGACATGGATGAAGAACAGCAACAGAACATGTCCCTCCTCAACGACATGAGAAGAAACCCTCCAAGCTTCTCCCAAACTGTTCCTGAAAACATGCGGAATTCAAAGTGATATTCACAGTAGGGTGGAACAGGCTCCATAGCCTTACCTTATCTTCTCTGGATTCACTTTACTCTTGCCAATGGCACGTAGGAATCCCCTTTGTGTACAGACAGCTTGCAAACCTCCTAGCTCTCCTTTACCGCTCCACTGCATCTCCATAGGCTTTCAGGCAGGTTTGTGGCCTGTCCACGGCTCCCCAAAGTGCAAAGATTGGTTAGAGCTGCGAGTCGAGGGGAGTGCAAACAGCCCTGCTTTGGAAACGTGTCCCCTTTACCGGTGCAGCACTGCGCTCCCCACCCCAAACCTCCGGGCTGCTTGAAGCCACCACGCTCCAGCTGGCTTTGCTGAAGCAAACCTCACCTCACCAGCTGAAAGCAAAGTGCTGCCAGTGCTCTCACACCTTATCTCCCTTTCTTACTAGGGTCTTCCCCACACGTGTCATGAATCAGAAAGGGTTTCATGGCACTTCATTTCTTGATATTGCGTGTGGGAGAAAAGAGCCCAAAGGAAAGGCGGAGGGACGTGTGGGTTTGTGCATGTAGGGAGGGGAAACCACTTGCAATGCCCTGAGACCGGAGTAAATCATTGAAAACTTTAGAAGGAAAAGGAGTGGGTGAATGAGAGTACAATTAAAATGTTTTCCTCCTGTTTCATAGAGGACGTGCAGCACAAGGAGATTTTGTTTCACTGGAATGAGGAGGTCTCACCTCTGCATCAGTTCACAGAACTGTCTCCAGTCCAGGAGGAACCGTCCTGGCTCTCCCCTCCTGGCCTCCTGCAGACCAGCGTTTGAGCCCTCTCCTGATTCCGCACAGCAGCTATTTCATCTTTGTGCTCCAACATTTTGGTCCAGTGTGCCCTGCAGTACTGAACCCGATATGGGTCACCTATAGCAACATCAGCTCAAAAGGCCCAACCAACCAGCCCTTGCACGAGCCTCTGAACTGCAACGTGGTCCTCTACACGGTGTCCTCACATTGCATTGCGATGTTACACTCCTCCGTGGGCCTCCCAGGACCCCGACCTTTACTTCCATCCTCACAGCTAAAGAAAAGAGACGGGAGAAGCAGGCAGAAGTGGCAGATGCAAATCTCTCTGCACCTGCATGAAACATGAGATTCAGTCTCGCATGTGCTGACAGCAGAGCACCGAGTAGTGCATGAACTAGTTCAGCAGGAGTTGCAATGTCAGAACTGAAATCCAGCTCCATCCCACGGGCAGTTCAATAAAAAAGAGACTGAGGCTGCCACACAGTTTTTATCCTTGGTCTGGAAACAGTGCCATGGAGACAGGCACCATCCAAGAGTTCTTGAAATCTTCTGTCCATGTGTTGAGGGTAGAGGTGCTTGTCGCTACCTCAACAGCATGGGAAAAGCTGCTGACAATGGTCCTTACTTGATCTTTCAAAATGAGCACTGGGACCTGTACCATGCCCCTCCTTTAGCAAACACCATGCGACAAAAGCAAGCCCTTCATTGCAGGTTTAGTAGTGATAATAGTGTTATTTCCAGCACTTTCTGAGACATACTTTGTTTTTCTAGGTTTTAGGCCACTTTACCAGGACAGGTTTCTATACCACCCTTTAGCTAGGGTATCCTGTATCAGAGGGAAATTGTCACTAAAAGTTTTATCTGTAAGAGAAAAAAACATGTAATAAAAATGCTTGACATCTCCTAGGTATCTCCACAGATGACTTACTATTTCAGCTGCAGTTCATAAGTTTAGTTGGAGTAGGTGTTGACCGTAGCTGGTGAGATATGAAAGAAAAACCTCAACCCACAGACTAAATCTTTCCAAGCTCCTTAACTGACTCAGAGAGATGGAAAAATATTAGGCAGAGGAACTGCTAGAGTAGGTTGTGGTTACATTCCTTTGCGTCTAGCAAGTACTTCAGAAGAGGCAGGAGTTGTCCACAAGTGGTGAACTTCCTCACGGCTTTCCAGCATCACAGTAGTAGTTGTCTTCAAGGAGAGAACCCCTTTAATGTGTCTGGCTTTGCTGATCCCCAGGTTGTCCCAGGGATGCAACAAGGTGTGCTGGACAGGAGCTCCAGGAACATCAGTCTAGCTGAACTACTGGGTCGTCTCTCTCAAAGAAATGGCATGCTTTCAGCTTGCTTTGAGGTTGCTTTCTAACCAAGCAAAGATGAAATAAGTCTTGTTTATTCTCTAAAAATAGAGAGTTTTGGTAAAGGTTGGAGGTAAAGCTACAAAATGACCAACTGTTATTAATAGCCTTAGTGCCACTCTTAGCCAGATTCATTCCAGGTTGTGCTTGGGCTGCCAGGATTTCTCCTCCAGAGAACCGGCTACTCTTTGTATTCACCCACCTCCCTTCCCCACTCACAACAGCATCAGTGAAAATGCAAATATCACTGTGTGATCACAGGGTAGAAAATTCTCCTACTTAGTCTGTTGTCATCCTCCAATTACCCAGTGGAATGCAGCATTACTAAAATTGCTTTCACATTCTTGATTAAGGTCTAGCGTTTGATGGTGCAGTAGGGAGGTTTCCTTTGCACCTGGCACTTCTTAATTTAATCCTTTTTATGTGCTTACAATGCTTAGAAATTATGTGTCTTTGGAAATAGTTGAGCTTGTGACATACTGATGTTAGAATGCTCTCAGCTCTGGCATTGCATAGCAGCTGTGAGACGTAAATGCACTGAATGGCATATTTTAGGATGGGGAACCTCAAAACACACAGAGGTCCCTTTGAGTTTCCATGGGTGTTCTCACACCCAGTCCTAATGACAAAAGTGTCGTATACAAGATGACCACAACCACTGTTACCATCTGCCCGTGCTGTGCTGGGCACTGTTCATGACAACAGCCTTTGGACAAGGCATAAGGAGGATGAAGATCAGTGGATTCCAGTGGTGGATTCCAATGGGGCTTAGACATGTAACCACTCAAACTGGGATGATTTAGCAGATACTGGTGTGGTGTCCTGGAAAATTTACTTGCAAGACAAAGACAGCACCATGCTGGATGGAGAGAACCTGGCTGCTCACTAGCCATAGGATGTTTAAGGTCCTTAAGCACTAGGTTTGTGAGGGAAATGCAATGTGTTCATGGCACTGAGTTTTCGGCTATTGTTTGGGTGCTGGCTAGAAAAGCACGATCTGTTGTTTCTGCTCTTCCTGGGGTCAGTAGGCAGGCTGCAGGTTGCAGTGGTTGCACAGCTGTATCAGAGATTTGCTTGGAGTTAGGAGCTTCAGTGGAAGAAGGGTGAAGGGTAAATCAAGAGAAGCAGGAAAGGGTACCCAGGAGGACAGGAACAGAAAAGCTGGCCAATGGTACCAGGAGGATACTAAGTAATGCATATTTTTTCACAGAGATTAAGAAAATTTTCCTAAAACTCTGAAGTGCTGGACTTGAGATTCCTTTCAATGAAACGACCACTTGCAGTTACACATTTCAGGACTGCCTAAAGTCCATGCCCCAGAACTTACTGTTGCAGGTGACATTTTACTAATGATGTTTGTGACAATGAGAATATATGGACCTTAATTAGGATCAAGATAATGTGAGAACGGAATTCCTGCTTTCCAGGAGACGGAAAACTGTTTAGTGAATGGGGAGGACATAACACCACAGACGAGAAAAGCCTGGAAGTAAGGACACACTATGTAAGGCTGACCTCAGCTGAGAATGCAAGATGGCAGAAAGCCACACGCACACTTGTGTCATAAGTATATAAGTCATCTTTAATGTGATGGACAAGGTAGCTGGAGTGCTATTGTTTGACTAATGCAAGAGGTATTACAGCTGCAGCACATCAGAGAATTTCCTCAGCATAATCAAATATTTTCCTGCTGAATCTACCACCCACGCACAGTTGTAAACCACTCCCAAAGACACTGAGCAACCATATGGTTAACCACATAGTAGCTGCGCATTCTGGGCACATGGTACTCTTGAACTCGGCATGGCAGGGTGATCCTAGGGCTCCCCTTTCAGAAAACACACCAAGGCCACCCCTGCTGAGCAGCCCGGAAATTTTTCCATGTTCTTTTACAGTGCAGGTTATGTGCAGCATCATCTGCTTTGCCAGCACCATTCAGTCAATGTCTCACATCTGAAAAGAAGATTAATGGGATGTCAAAGCAGAGGAGATTGCTCATCCCAGTTTTCTTAAAGATGGGTAAGTATTGTCCATGCACATAAGACGGTTTTAAGAGGCTAGGTGAAGCACACAATTCGTTACACCTTTCAGAGACTGGACAGCATCTCCACCCTCCCACCTTGACCGCTTCTCACCTTCTCTGCCCTTCTTTTACCTGTCCTCCCCTATATCTTTTCATGGCAAGCACACCACAGAACTACAACTATTACTGGTAAGAAATGTCATACTAGAGAATTACTTCAGAAATATCCATTTGTTTGAGATGATGCCAATGTAGTCGTGGGAAGGGGGAGAGGCTCAGCCCTAGTAAGCTGCACGAAGTTGCCAGCAGTCCTGACACCGCCTGAACCGAATACGAAGCATTGCAAAGAAATGCAGGCAGGGGAGAGCAGTGCTATGTTCCTTGCTTTGGGCTCCGAAAATGCCAGCTAGAAGCCTGCTGCCAACCCCCCAAAACAGCAGCGAGTAAATAAACGCAGTTATTTCACAGGGACGGTCAGTTAGGAGATATCCAGGGCAGAAATTATTTCACCTTACCTGCACCTGCCTCCAAAAGACCCACAGGTTGTCCAGATGTGCTCAGGGTTGACTGTAAATGTCAGCACCCTGTCTGCTCTGTCTCCCAGACAGGGTTTGTTCCTACTCACAGTCTTCCCATCAGCTCATATACATGAAAGGTTTTGAAAGCTTCACACACAGTGATTTTGCAACCCAGACCAGCCTGGGGACATTTATTTCTTGAAATTCCAGCAGAACAACAGAGCGTCTCGCTGACTTGCTGCAATGGTACCTGTCTTGGGAAGGGAACGGACAGGAACACCCCTGCCCAGCACCGGGTACAGGCAATCCCAGCTGAGGGCTGAAATGGCCACAGGCTCCGCGGGGCCAAGGGAGGGCTGCAGCACTTCACATAAACACTTACCGGCTTTTCTTCAGTAAGACCACACACAACAACCCCTCACTGGAGTCAGACAGAGATGGAAGAGTGTGCATAAAACACTGGGATCTTTATCAAGCTGAGACTTGAGCTCACTTGAAATATGAAATATGAAGGTCACAAGATAACTGGTGGTTTCTGAAGACCTTATTTCATGTTTCTCCAAACAGGTCAACACCAGAGCTGACCTGTGAGACCAAGGAGATGGACAGCTGGCCTCAAGGGATGGAGCCCACCACTGTTCTGGTGAGGAAAAAAAAAAAAACCAAAAAAGCCTGTGTTGGTATTTTTTTTCTGAAGCAGATAAGGGAATTTGATGGGCAGCCAGGATAGTTCAGAAGCAGCATGGGAGCTGTGCACAAGAGTGTTTTACACTCTCTCCAGTTCTCCTACACTTTTTTCTCCCCTTGTCTGCAAACAGAATCCCTAAACCCATCCATCTTGAGATGTACAGACCCCCCCCGCTCTCCCTCAGTCCATCAGCTGTCATCACCCCACAGCTCCCAACACCCTTCCTCATCCCCGGGAAGCAGAAGCAGCCATCCCTACAAACCTCTCTTGGCCGCTGGGAAGGATCAAGCAGAGAAGGGTGGGTTGCACACCGTGCCCTCCCTGTCTAGAGTCACAAGCACCATTGCTCCAGGCCAGACTTCCTCTGCAGGGCAGCAGGAGCTTCAGGAGATGGCGACAAGGGGCTTGGGCTGCTTACACACTTCAAACAGCCAATTCTTCTTTCCTTGGCACACACAATGGGTGTGGGACAACATGGACTGAGCATGTCTCCTTTACCGCTTGTGCTAGTGCAAGGGGCTGTGTGTCAGTGGGTAGTAATGCTGAGGCTGGAGAAACTGGGGAGGCATGGGTGTGGAGATAGCCAAACACTGTCTAGGAGGAGATTTTAACATCTAAAACTTGATGGGTAAAAAAATCCAAGGCAGAGTAGCATTGTTCAAGGGCGCAGGGACAGAGTGCTGAGGAACAGTCAATACTGCAGGTCTGGGAAGGACCTTCTCCCCCTCAGAATAACCACTGGTCTCCCATTCATTGCTCCAACAGCAGCAAAGAATTTCCCTCCTATCGGCTGAATCAAACCCATGAGTACTGCACGTAATGACGCAGTTATTTCAGATCAGACCTAGTAGTTTCTAGCACATAGAAAAGCTTTCTGTGGGGCTTACAGCTCCGCAACACTGAGCTGCAGCTCTGGCCAGTTCTAAGCCATGTTCTGTGGGTACCTTGAATGAGGCAAAGAGTGCAATGGGGAAGGGGTCCCGTCCCTGAGACACCCCTGCAGCTGTACGTGCAGAGCGTGCCTTTCCTTTCCACTGCCTTCCTGCCAGCCATCATGTGGCCTCCTAGGTTCTTCTTAGTACTGGTGTAATGACGGCATCTAAAGACATTTCTTTCCTCAACCACTGCTACGCCAACAAGTCACGTTTCTGCTATTTCTCTTATTTCCTAAACCTATCAAGGCTTCCTGCCCCTGGAGAAACATTTTTACCCTCGTCTGATTTGCAGCACTCTTGGCCTGGCCTTCCAGCTCCCGTTATTCAAGTAACCCGCAGGAATACTGCACGTTTTCAGATGCTGATTCGCCCCCAAAGTGCTGTCCCTCCGAAGTGTGAGTACACGTGCAGGTGTGTGTTTGTGTGCATGTGTGAACACGACTGGGTATTTGCAACAGCTGTAGGAACTAAGTGTAGAAATGGGGTGGGGCATTTTACAGATGTCCTATGCATCCTGTGCTCTGTTGGGGAAGAAAGCCAGGGGAGATATTTTGGTGTGGAGGGAGGTGTGCTCACCATACGACCTGACAGGGAGAGGCTGTTCCACTGCGCCGTCCTCTGCGCCTGCTGACACCACCACGGCCGCATTCTGCTATGGCAGTAGTAAGGAGCCGTGATCCCAGGCAAGGAAACTGAGGACGGTTTTTAAGTTCCCCTTGGGTTCTAGGCTGTAAGCTCAGGTCGCCAGTGAGATGCACCAGCTGTACCTGTCTGTGGAGCTGGTATTGTCACCAAAGCTCCCCTTAGAGCAATGAAGAGAGACTGGCATCTGCAGGGTACAGCTCCCATTAGCTATTTTAGACACCTACATCAGGAAGACAATTGAGAGGTAAAGGTAATTATTTCTTTTAGTGGGTAAATGGTGAGACTTGAAGATTCCATTCAAATGGAGTTGTCCACTCTGCAGATGGTCCTTTGTCAGGCAAATCAAACTCTGCCCTGCTCAGATGGCGACAGGGATGGTGAAACCTATCCAAGGGCACAGCAGTGAGCATCCTAGAGGTCAGACACCGCTGTGGACTCTGATGGGTCACAGCCTGACAGCCACGTACTCCTTTGGACACACTTCCTTCCAGTTTATCATCCTTCCTTGATGGTGTCCTGACTCTAAACAGAGAGTCTGAACACGCGCTTATCCCTCCAAATCCCAGGAGGGGTATCCTGACTGTCCTTCCAGACAGCACAGGACTCCTTGCAGACTTAATGATGCAAAATAAGGACCGTGACTGCTACGGAGAAGGATCTTCCAGGCCTTTTAGAGTGGCGTGCCATCTCTCTCCTCTTGCTGATGTTTTGACATGACAAGCTTGATGTCTCCAGTTGTTGCACAAGATAGATGCCAAGCATCCTGACTGTAATGTAACTGAGGCAGACTCAACCTTCCTACAGCAGGCCATACTGCGAAAACAGATTTTAGGTATATTGACATTCTCTCGGGCTTCATTTCGCACACCTTTCACAGGTCAGAGGCCTTTAAAATGGTTTCAGGATTGAGTCCAACCAGTTCCAAAGGATGCTGGATGTGGAGATAGACAGCAATGTGCTGTCTTTGTCAGATGGCTCATCTGCAAATCTATTTGTTCCATACAGAATCACCCCAATTCTTTCATTACAGATTTTGCTAACATCTTTTTTCCACATAAGAACAGTCTCATAAATTCTATTTCTTTCCAGTTAAGAGCCAATTTCCTTGTGTTTTTCTTGTAAAGACAGTGAAAATTAGATCAGACAACAACATGCATGGTGGAAATACTACTGTGGTCAGGTATGATGCAGGGATAGTAGAGGCAGTTAATCACAAAGTGGAAGGACACTAACAACTGGAAACAGCTGACAATGACATTAATGCATCACAAGGGAGGAAGGTGCTGCTGCATTTTGAAGGCTCAGAAGAATTGAGATGTTACTTGCCCCTAAAATCCCATTTCCCCTCCCCAGGGATGGAAATGCATACTTGAGTTCCCATCTCTGAATAGCTCAAGCACCAGGAGCAAAAAAACTATTTAATGAACAAA
>VXBL01009562.1:106622-153844 GCA_013400195.1 Aramus guarauna
AAAAAAAAAAAAAAAAAAAAAAGAAAAAAAAACAAAAAAGGAAAAAGAACAAAAAAAGAAAAAAAAAAAAAGAAAAAAAGACAAAAAAGAAAAAAGAAAAAAAAAAAGAAAAAAAAAAGGGGGCTGGCTTCTGCATCATGTGAGGAAGGAAGCAAATGGTGAAGCAGAGATGGTGCAGTGCCAGACATGTTCAGAAAGGCAATTTGTTGGATGGACCAGTCACTCAACTCCTCCTGTTTTCAGAAAGAGTGAGCAGAACTACACAAAGGGTTCAGCTGGGGAGCAGCAGAGCCCCGCCATATCAAAACTTGTATAGCTTTTGCTTGCTGACCTTCTTCAACGGCTGTGTCCCGTCCCTGCTCCCAGCTGTGCACCCATCCCAGCAGATCCACCGCACCGTGCAGAGCCCACCAGGTACTGCTGCCCTGCGCAGCGCTGGCTAACCCTGCCTTGCCCTGGGAGCCGGACGGCACTGCCCAGGGAAGAGCAGGATCTGTCCCAAAGCACAGTGGGAATATTCAGCACAGGTGCATGTGGGTACACATGCATGAAATGAAGCACAGTAAATGTTCCTCTGAACTCATATTAAGATTCTTTTGACTCAGGAAAAAAACAGAAAAAAGCAAACCAGCAGCTGAGTGACAACAGCCTTGTTAGATGTGACGTATGTAAAAATTGAGGAAGCACAAAGGTACCAAATAAAGAACAACTCCCATGTGAGTCCCAGTCATTTATCATCCTTTACACCGACAAATATTTTTGGTATAGGCTTTACAAACAAAAAACCAGGCCTGACAGGGATTTCAGGAAGTCATCCAGTCCCTGCTGTGCCCCAAAGCAAGGCCAACGTGATTTTTCATGGGTCCGTGTAACCTGCTCTTAGAGCCCTCCAGTGTTACAGCCTCCCAGGCAACTCTCTACTCCCACACTTCACTATCTCAGAGAGCTGTGAAGAGCTAGGGTTGTCCTCACTGCAACTGAAGGGTGTTACTGTGACTTCTAGTCATGGCAGGCATCGCAAGCTGTCCTCCACACCACCATTTCATGCGCTTGCAGCCTGCTTTCATGTCCCCATCCGCGTCTCTGCTTTCTCAGGGCAGACGGCCCCAATCTCTTAACATTTGCCCACAGGCCATGTTTTCCACATCTCCCATCATTCTTGCTGCTCTCTTCTGGGCTTTATCCAACTGGCTCACATCTTTCCTGAAGCACAGAACTCAAACAAGATAAAATATTCCAGCTGAGGCTTTATAATTTCCTTGTAAAGTTGGAGGCTTACTTCATGCCTCACACACAACTTTCCTATTTATACAACGGAAACTGCTGGCTGTTTTTGTACTAGCACAACAGAGCTGGCTCGTACTCAGTTTTAGATCCTCCAGAGCCACTAGTCTTTGTCTGTAAACTGCTCCATTGCCTGTCTTTGTCACTTAATTATTTCTGATGAAATCTCCAATCTTAAGTGGATCTTTACTGAACAGCATCCTTCTCTTCCAGCGTGTGCCTTCAGCTGCAGGATGATTGTGAATTCTGAGCCTGTTCTGTGCAGCACACCATGTTCTCTCCCAGCTTCAGTTAAAGTTAACGTTTGAATAAGTGCTCTCAATGTCAACATGCCATTCATTGCTGGAAATACTGACTAGAATGAAGCCTCGGGCAGATCCCTGCGGGATTTCCTTTGGTGCAAACTTCCCCTTGACAAGGGACCATTGATTACCACGCTCTGAGTATGATCTGCCAAGCAGTTTTGCACCATCTTATTGTAATTAACTATGGCCTCCTTTCCCTTTAGCTGGTTTTCCCTCGAGGCAGCTTTCAAACTGCCTTTGCTGCTTTTAAGACCGTCTCCCTGTAAACCTGCTGCCTTTCCTGCATGCGGGGTCCGCTCCCAGCCCTGCCCTGCCGGGAGGCTGTACAGACGTTTAGCCACAATCCTGCCCCATGCGAGGGCACCTTTGTACCGTGTCTGACCACGACTTGTCCATGACGGAAGTGCTAAAACTGCCATGAACCTGCCAAGAAAGCCTGCTCTTGCTAGCATCCACCTTCAGAAAGGCGGTGGGTGCCAGCGAGGCCCTGGAGTGGGGTGGGGGATGCTCCGTTGTGCTCTCACCCGACCCAGGGCTCAGCCACAGCCCTTAGCTGGGTGAATGCCCCCACCCCATTCGGGGATATACCTGGGTGAATGCCCCCACCCCGCTCTGGGATATACATCCCACCGACTGACAAGGCAACTGGCTGGGCACGCAGGACAGCTGGAGTGCTGCAAGAGAAGGACGTGCCACTCAGAGGATGTCCAAATACAACATTTAAAAGAACAGACAGTGAACCCAATGCCTGGAGCTTCCACATATGCTTAACATACGGCTGAGATAAGTGACTGTCTTCCACCTCATGCATGAGAGACACGTGATGGAAGGGACAACCAAAGGGAGGATGCATGATAGCGATGCCTAAGGGATGTGTTGTATGTATAAAAAGAAAGCAAGAGCATGAATTTCTGGGCTTCAGGCTACAGGGGACCTTGCGGAGCACTGTTCAACCAAAAACACAGTGCTACATTTGCTACCTCACATCAGCCCTGAAGGAAAAACCACAAGTAGCACTCTAGCAACTAGCTGAGTTTAGTGGCGGGCCAAGGCCTCCGGACTCTGGAAAAGATGGGATCGGAGACAGCTTCCGCAGCGGTACGCTGACGGCAGACGCTCCGCAGCTGCATCCCTGGCTGGAAGCGGCTGGACGGGGTCCCCGGGGTGCGTACAGCACACGGGCAAGGCAGGGCTCAAAGAAACTGCTAGCAGGGCTCCAGCTGAGAGCTGAGGATACTCCTGGATGCTCTGTGTCATGGAGAGGAGCCCTTCCTTCCTTCCACTCGCTGTCCGGCTACTTTTTCCCCCAGATCATTGCTTTTGAAAGAGCACTAGCATCTCCCACTCTGTCCACTGGACAGCTATGTGCTTCTTCTAGTTCCTATTAACTTCTCCTCTCCAATTTCTGCATGCTTGAGTAAAAGTAGAGCCCCTTTCCTCTACTGTGGCTCCACTGCCTGGCTCAGCCTCAGTGGGTAGGAGAAGCACAAAGCAAATTATACAGAAAAGCTTCGATAGGAGGGATATTCTAAGTCATTTAAAATAAGACAAAAAAGCCTGCATAAAAACCAATCTCCACAGCAGCCAGAGAGACCTGCTGTAAGCTAGAAGAATCACCAGTCATATTTATTCTCTCTGAAACTGTTTGTACTCTCAGCAAGCAGAGCTCAGACCATGACTGAGATACAGAAATCCCTTCTTGGATTCAAAAATTTCAAGGAAGAAAAAAAAGGGCTACATAAAGTACAAGCCACTATAACAAAGCTGAAGTCGTACAGTCCCTTTACACAACTTGGTGCTTCAGCACCCGGAGAAGACACCCTTGATTTGGCATGGTGATCCTGATGCGGGTGCAGATTCTGCACCTGGAAATGGAAGGAAACTCCACAGAGCATTACAGAGGAGCCTGGGAAGCAACCTTTGGTAGATGACACATAGCAACCACAGAGCCTTTCCAGGACAATTTGATGTTTCTTCCTGTTGAATCGGAAGCTTTGTAGATCCTGATCACAGGAGACATGAGACATAGAGAGAGACACGCCTAAACTGCTCTGAAGTCAGAACCTCCTTCCACTTTGGGGCTGAAAACTGAAGTCCTCTCTGACAGAAGGCTCCAAATGCAGGAGAAGAAAAACTCCTTTTTCAGTGTAGCCCAGTACAACAAGGTCCCTGGAAACCCTTACAGTCCAAGTATGTGTCCTGGTGTTTTGCTGCAAGTCACGGTGTCCACCCCTCTGGTGCCAGCTCTCCACCCGCTCTGTGCAGCATAGGGCCCTGGGGGGGCTCAGCAGACAGGGTGCTGGCTGAGGTCCCCAACTGAAACACCCACCATAACCAGTGCACAGTGCCTTGCTGTTATCTACATTGCCTTAAACTCACCTTCCAGCGCAGCTACGTTAATGTACAATTCTCCTAACCTACTTTATTCACAACATCTAGTTTCAGCAAAGCAGTTGCAGATGCTTGTGAAAGACAAGTGGGGAAAAAAAAAAGAAAACCACAATTAAACTACTTAGACTAAAAATGACTAGAAAGTTCTCTCTCATTCCCTTATCACTCTGAAGTGCTGTCCCCTCCTGGCAGGGTGCTACACAGAGCTTCCTTCTCCAAGCATATCTTACGCCTTGTTGCATCTGTTAAGGAGAGCCCTCCATGAGAAAGTCTGCATCACAAGGTACAATCACTCGACAGCTCCGGGAAGCTTCTTGTCTCGGGGAAGGCTCCTTCCCTAGGCCATTGAAGGGCGTTCAGACAGACTTAATTTTTCATAGAATAATCCAATCCTTTCAGTTGGAAAAACCTTTAAGATCATCAAGTCCAATCATTAAAATCGTTTCACTCTGAATCTCACAGTACTTATTCCTTGTCCAGGAGATGGTTTGGCCATTTGCCTTCACCAAAATAAGGACTGCTTCACTCCCTTGGAGATGCAAATATTTCTTCCTCAGACTCTGACTGTCTGCTTAACACTTTGTTGCCTCCAGAAGTTCCCTTTTCTTCCCTCTAGTGACTCATGTGACCTCCCTCTAGTGACTGACACGTTTAATTATGAAATGTATCTTACACAGAATTTTCTATTTCGCAATAGTCTGTATATTAACAAGCATACTTGGGGCACCCATCTATACAGGGTCAATACATGCAGAGTATTGCTGGCATTTGGCTGAGACCAGACACAACAGTAGCTGGGTGGGTAATCTCCAACATCTTTCTCTCTAGGCAGACTCAACATCCCGTCTCTGCTGGGCTGCGTGGACAGATCCCAGAGCTGTTTCCTCCCGTGTTATCCTGTGTCCTAGTAGAGCCTACATTTTATCAACCCCGCTGAAGGTGGACCTCTGTCCAGCAAGGAGAAGTTATCACTGCAGTTTGCCAGGATGTGCAGTGTACGTGCACGTCGTAGCAAGAGAAGTTCTCGTGCCCCTCCTGAGAGACACTACTGCCATCAGCACCCAAAGCAGCATTCCCTGACCCCTCACAGTCTCCTGCTGCATGTGTGGGGGATGAGACAAAGCGTCATTTCAGACCATCTCAGCTGTGGAATCAGAGGGCAGAGACCATGGAAAAGCAATGTGCACAGGGTCTACAGTATTTCCTGATGGGTTGGCACTGTCCCTTCTCTTTCAGCTGAGACCAGAAGAACATTCTGGCAGTGACTGTCACCCCTGGAGTGGTTTTACAGCAACTCAACACGCAATCAGCCAGCCACTGTGTGAGTCACTGTGTGAAGGCTGCTGAACACCCAGACTTCCCTGAGGTAGAAAAAAAAAAATTTGAATTTGTGAAGAATGTGGAGGAGGTCTTTGAACCACTTTTCGATCATCCATCTCAGTAAAGAGGTGACTGGTCCCTGGGAGATCTGGGAAAGGGCTATGACCTTACAAACCAAGAGTTTTGAATCAACTACTGTTGGTGGGTAATGGTGAGCAGAAGACATTTAACTACGTGGATCAGACTGAAGGCCAAACAGCTAGCTTCCACTGAGCTCTGAGTTACCATGCTTGTGCACTAAACAGTGACATCTCTCTCAAACACTCCAGCATACTTTCATCATCTGGTGATTGATAGCTATGATAAAGAGAGAGCAACCTAGGACTGCATCTACACAAATAAGACCTTGATGGAAAAGAGATCTAGCTCCTGCTGCTGAAACAATGGTGCTACAGAGGCAAAGCAGGAAGGAGGCCCATGAAACCCTGTGACAGAGAGCTACACTGGCACCACATCCCCATGACAAATGCTGTCAGTGTTTATCCTGATACTCCCAGCAGCAGCTGCAACAATGACAGGACAAATAAGCAGTTAAGACAAGTCAGCAAGTGCAGTCAGTGAGCTGCCCAGTCTATGATGAGACTTGTGATAAACATCGCCCATGCCAATGGAGCTCGACCGTAGGAAAGATGAGGACTGCAGTTTTATAGCATATTGTCTTTGACTTATCGTATGGCTGAAAGCCAAAGAGTGCTTCCTGAGTGTCAAGGTGCAACCCCCAAGGTGCAAGCCTTGCATATCAAATGTGACTTTATGGTGGCTGCGTGGCGCAGCAGGTCCAACTTTGCAGCACAGTCAAGGAAGAAAGTGCATATCCAACATGAGGCTGGACAATCGACCTATGGATAGTCCTGCACTACCAGTTTTGCAAGGACAAAGGTCAGAGCCAATTAGTCAGATTAAATCAAAACAGTGTCGAGACAGATGCTCATGTCAGGGCTGGATGAGGCTTCATCACACACTTCAACAGAAAGGCCTGGAGGTTGCATTCAGCTTCTGCTTTGTCTGAGGCCTAGATGACACCACAGGTGACACTTCTTTGGCACATAATCTATTTTGAGGAAGCAGAGGCATTCGGGATGTGAATCTGATAGTGCAATATAGCCTAACTAGAGCAAAAATACTCCCAAGCAATATCATCAAAATGATAAATTAGCAAAAAGCAGTATCTAAACAGCTAGAAGACTTTCAGGCAGCAGCATATTCTAACTGAGCAGGCTGAGAGAAACTGAGCTTGCCAGAAACACCAGCTAAGCTGGGGGAGTGGAGGGACAGAGAGCTGCTGGAGAATGGTGTTGCCTCACAAAAGGCTACAGCCCTCATGAAGTTGTGGGAGGCTCAGAAATGCATGATTCTTGAGTCCAGCACAAGAAACAAAAGCAAGCCAAACTTCAAAGCCAGTTGGGCTCAGGACTACTTTGGTGAGGAGCTTTCGGATCTAATCAGATCTTGTATAAGTGCTCCCTAAAGCAAGGGCCAGAACAGAGAAATCTCACTTCTACTCTCTCTTATTCTCCGTTATTCTGAGAACTGTATTTCTTGCTGCACAGCAATGCCATTGCAGTAGCTGAGAGCACAGCCATAGGCGGTTTGGGCATTCTCCCAAGAAGGACTGGTTGGAAGTGATCTCTGGAAGTCTCCAGCCCAGCTACTCACTCCAAGCAGGATCACTGCTGACAACAGATCAGGTCAGACACAGCTTTGTCTAGCCTGGTTCTGAGATCTCCCAAGAATGGAGATCTCAGCACCTCCCTGGTCAGCCTGTGCCAGGGCTATCCTGCCTTCCTAGAGAGAAACTCACTTTCCCGATTTCTGACCTGGACCTACCAAGCAGGATGTGGCTATCGGCCCTTGTTATATTTTCTGTAACTTTTGTGAGGAAAGTAAAAAGCTGCCTGACATTATGGAGAAACTGAGCCCAGGACATCTGTCTTTCTGGGGTACGGTTCCTGTGACAAGAGCTTTTATCACCTAAAATCCAGGCTCTGCCTCTTACTGGTTTTATCTGACCTCAGCCCAGTGCATGTGAGTAAGGGTCCATCACCACCATGGCTTGGGACCTCCTCACCCATCTGTGAATTGCAGTGGGGACAGGGTATCTGATCTTCCCAGCCGTGCAGGGGATGCTGCCCATGAGCAGAGCAGACTATGCTTTAAAATGAAGGCAGTGTTTAACGGTAATGTGCCTCTTTGAGGGTCCTATGAGGTATCAGTGCATAAAACTCAGGTAAATAATGAGTTGGCCAAGTTCTAGACCAAAGGCTTCTGAAATAAAACACATCAGTCCCTGAAGGGACCAT
Organism: Aramus guarauna; assembly: GCA_013400195.1. Classification (NCBI taxonomy): domain Eukaryota; kingdom Metazoa; phylum Chordata; class Aves; order Gruiformes; family Aramidae; genus Aramus; species Aramus guarauna. The sequence goes on from VXBL01009562.1 coordinate 114,283, forward strand.
GAGGAGTGTTGTGACAGCCCAATGCTCTCCTTCCACTCACGAGTCAGAAAGAGGAATGCCAGTGGTCACTCCTGAGGGTTTCAACTCCCTCATGAACTCCTGCTGTCCTCCTCTCCTTTGTCATGCTGTCATTCTTTCTGCTAAAGAAATCTGGTTTTGCTGGTCACAAGTCCCTGTTTTGCAATGCTGTTGCGAGCTCATGACGAGAAAAGCAGGTAGACACAGAGTCTTAGGTAAGCCGGAGGTGGTACAAGTTTGACAGGTCTTGAGCAGCTGATAAGATCCTGAGTTAAGTCTGCTTCTCTACTAGCATGACAGTGAATAAAACTCACAAATATAGACTGAAAATTCTGTCTTTGATGTCCCATTACATGTGTTTTTCTTTCCTTGTCTCCATGGGCAAGCTGACTCTTGACTTGAGCAACTTTTCAATTAACTATTTTTGTTTTCCCCAATGGTGCTTTAGTGATGTCTGACATTCTATCAAACTGCTTTACATATATGTACACATATAGACATAAATATCTCCAGCTAAAGGGAAAGGAAATAAGGAATGTGGTAAAAATTACATCCTTAACAGTGTTTTAAAACATTTATGGCAGGGATGTTTCTACTTTACATTCTCTGTCCTTTGTAAAAGATTCAGATGTCTTCTAATGGTCAGAATCAAGATGACAGAGGATCAGAAGACTAAATCTTCTTATAATTATTTTCTTTTATACGGTGTCGGGATCTCATTAATTCCTGTGACTCTGGGCCTCGTCATCAAAGCCAACTTGAGAGACAATTTTCTGTAACAGATCTGTACTGCTAGGGTGACACATTTACTGGAGCCCTCACCCTCCACCTCACCCCCACTTACCATTTGTGAAGGTGTTCACATAGTACCTTCGGCCCTGGGGAGACATATAGCTCTGCCAACCGGGGGGAAGATGGCCGTTCAAGGTATCTTCTCCTGTCTGAGGAGTTGCCTTTCTGGGTTTCTGCTAAGAAAAAAAAACAACAAAAAAAAACGAACCTATTAAGTCAATATCTAGATAATGTAAAGTCTAACCAGACACACATCTGGAAAGGGACCCTGTGGTTTGGCATTCTAGAGATTGCAGTACACCCGAAGACTTTCACTCCATTTCTCCCCTCATCTGTCTTAGCTTCATCCAGAATGCGAAGCAACCTTCCTTGGAGCACTAGGTAAACAGAATATCCTTTGGGAGAGAAATGAAATTCCTCTGTATGTGATGTCTCATGAGCATCCGGACTGTCCAAGACAATTACTTTTGTTAAGCAGTAAAATGCAAAGCACAAAATAAGCAAGTGCCTGAGAAAGCAAGGCATGCATCTGGCACTCATTTACTTTCACGTGGATATACTGGTGGGTCAAAGTATTGGTCATGGAGACGCTGCCCCAATTTAATTTACAGGAGCACCATCACCTTCAGGCATTTTCAAGAAGAAACACTGCAGAGCCATGTCTACAGTAGTAGTGTGCTGAAGTAAATTTATCAGTATGCTGATTATATAGTAATAGTGCATGTAATTAGCAATGCATACGTTACTGATCTAGATGTAATCTGGATCCATGTCATCCAGATAACAGGATCATCAGGATCCAGATTACTAGGAGTGATGCAGATCACTAAGAACAGCAGGAGATGAGTGCCATGCTGTCACCTGCTCTCCAGGCACAAGCAGAACTGCTGTCAGGGTTCAAGTGCCACCTCAGCTGTATGTCTCTTCACCAGCTCAGGTGCAGGCCTCGGTGCAGATTCAGGGTGCAAGGAAAAGAAAGAGGTGAAGCTGAAGTGCAAGTAATTGTCTGCACTACATTGCATCACCTGGACTATTTCCCTCTTCCAAGTAGCTCTGGTGGTTCCTTGGCAGCTTGGCATTTACAGCAGCTGCTTGATGCAAGACAAGCAAAGAGGGCTTCATCCCAAAGGAGGCATGAACCCTGTCTGGTCCCTTCAGCCAGGAACACTGAATGAAGCAAAGGCAGAGAGATAAGATGAATGGCCAAAGATTGCCAGTTGCATCCCTACAGGGCTGTGGCTGTGAACCCATCAGCTTCCTCCTGGCTCACATTCAGAGAGCTCCACTTTACCTTTCCACATTCCCTAAGGCAAACCAGGCATGTGATGTGCTCATTTTTTGTTTGTTTGTATTGCCTTCAAAGGCAGAAATACAAAAGAACAAGGAAAAATGTGTGAAATGGAATTATTTATCCCATGGAAGCTAATCTCTATCCAGGAAACGCCTCCCGACACAGCGGGGGATAAGTCTGAAGGGACCACACTCGATTCACAAGCAACCACATCCAGGAGGCAGGTAGAGTTTCAGCATCTGGCTGCATATAACGTTCAAACATTGACAGACATATGAACAGAACCATCAGAAATAAACCTGTGATGCGTCCTTCTACACATTTAGTCTCCAAGTGAAATTCCAACTCTGTTCCAACCCAGAATAAAAGGGACATTTAATGATTTTGGAGCCAAAAGTCTATTTAATGTTTCTTTTCAGTTTCAGAAAACTCTGATTACAATGGCTCTCAAGAGACACTGACCTCAGGAATGATCTTGTGTTCATGCCTCATCAAGCATACTTGCACAGACAGGTCACAGGCTGCAAGGCAGCCACATGGACCCAAGGCCAGAGCGAGATGAATACTGTCTCACCACCGCAGCACAGATGGAGCCTATGCTGGTTCAGATTTTACCTCCTCTCCTTGAGCAGAAATGCAGCCTGGGAGACTCAGTTGGCCCCATGTGAACTGAACAAGGTAGCTCGGGAGATACGAAGGGACTCTACCCGGTGTACGGCTCAAACCTCATGCTCTGCCTGTGGCTAGCAGGGGGTGTCTGGATTCATCCGAGATAGCGTTAACTTTTTTCATAGTAACTAGTCTGGGGCTATGGTGTGGATTTGTGCTGAGAACAGTGTTGATAATATTGAGATGTTTTTGTTATCGCTCACACAGAGCCAAGGCCTTTTCTGCTCCTCACCCCACCCCACCAGTGAGCAGACTGGGGGTGCACCAGGAGTTGGAGGGGACACAGCCAGGACAGCTGACCCCAATGACCAAAGGGATATTACATGCCATGTGATGTCATGCTCAGCATATAAAGCTGGGGGAAGAGGAAGGAAGGGGTGGGTCCTTGAAGTGATGGCGTTTGTCATGTTTGTTAGGTGTGACAGGGCCCTGCTTTCCTGGGGATGGCTGAACACCTGCCTGCCATGGGAAGTGGGGAATGAACTCCTTGTCTTGCTTTGCTTGCGTGTGCAGCTTTTGATTTTCCTATTAAACTGTCCTTATCTCAACCCACGAGTTTTCTCACTTTCACTCTTGATTCTCTACCCCATCCTGCTGGGGGGGGTGAGCGAGCGGCTGCGTGGGGCTGAGCTGCTGGCTGGGGTTAAACCAGTGCACGGTGGTACGCAGGATTAATCAGTAGGGTCTCCATCACCTATTCTTATCCCCGTGTTTCTGCTCTCTAAGGTTTAATAAATCAATTTACAGTTCCACTCACCCTGCTGTACATGTGAGAAAGCAGAAGCTTTCACAGTTTATGTTACTTTTTTTTCCCTGACCTCAGCTTAGGATGCAAGTGAAAACTTCTCTAACACATTAGCCTGCCCAAAGGCACATGTTCTCATTATTGTTAGTATTATACTATTGCCTAGAAATGCACTAAAGGAAATTCGTGTCTTAGTGAAGCTAGCACAACTGTGCCTATTCTGTGACCACAGGGGTAGGATCCCCCCATACATGCCACTGAAATACCTCTCTGTTTCATACAGCTTTCCGTGAAGGCTCTGAATCCTACTCATGAAAACTTTAAACCTCATGAAAACTTTAAACCTCATGAACATGACAGAAAAATTAAGCTACCCCAGTTTTACATCTGGGTTGTCTGAGTTCTTCTCCAACATGATATGGGTCTTTACGGAAGTACCTGGTTTCACTATGCAATGCCACTGCTAACACGGCTCCAACAACCATCTATTTACTTCTAGGTCGTTACAGCCACGTGCTGTCATCACCAGAAACTTGCTCACGCAGCCCTGACACCTGCAGTTTGGCCCCTAATATCCAGCAGTGTCCTTTTGTTTGGTTTTACTCTCAGTCAAGACTGAAAATAACTCACTGCAGGCTTCCCAGGCATAACGTCCCTGGAAGCACTGCACGGCTTGTGCGGGTGATGCCAACCAGTGGACAGGTGTACAGCACTCACACATATTTTTATCACATGGACCTTACAAATAAAAGCTGTTTGGTGAAAGCATCCTTTTGGTCTTGTTCAGTTCCTGTAACCTACCATGCAGGGGAGCTTTTCCATCTCACATCTCTCTCAAACACCCCCTTCTACAGTTTCAATGTAATCAAACATTGTGAAGAAAAAAGAACTCTTGGAAAGAGTATGTCTGACCAGTGCAGTCACCCCAGTAACTTCAATAAGAAGGTGGCTGGTTTGTTTCCATCTCCAAGACTACATCCTGAGGGGCTGTCCTTGCACCTTGCCCACACACAGTCCTTGTCCAAAACACAGGTAGGTCTGGTGAGAAAGCCAGGGCTGAAAAGCATTCAGAGGTTTAGAATCAAGTAACATATGCAGAGAAGGTCAGATCAGAAGGGAAAGCATGATAGCCCCAAGCTATTTTTTGAACCACAAAACCAGTGTCTCTCCCAACACATTCCAAGCGATAGCACAGAGTGCTGGGACAAATCCTGGGACAGCTCCTGAACCCTCATCACAGGCTTAATGGCCCCCCATTATTGCCTGCAAAAGCATGCTGATGAAAACCAAAATTTTGCAGTGTAGGAGTGTACCATCTTGTGAAGAACCTGGAAGCAGGTTGGGTCCCTTAGATTGGCAGATTCATCTGGCCTTGAAGATAACAAATTTACACTAGACTATCTCTGCTGTGCATAATCACCCCATAAAGAGGAATTTGGAATAATTCAACCCTGGGTTCTGCTGCAGAATCTAGAAGGTACAGAATTTCTCACATTTTTACTGCATGCTCACCATTCTTCATGCTCACACCTTCTTTCCCTTCTGGAACCGAAGTTCCATCCACTCCCACTATCTCCATTCTTAATGTGGTCCTGTAGTGATCCCATGTACCAAGTCGGTCACGACCAGGTTCAGCTCCCTTTAGGGACCCATGGCATTACTTCATTTCACACGGTCAGCACCAGTACCCTGCAAGGACAGATACTGCTGGTTTGCTGAAGGGAAGCTCTGCAACTGCCCCAACATCCTTTGAGTCACTTTTTTCAGTGTTGCTCCAAGTCTCCCTGTCGGACTGCAGGAAAAGCAGAGGTCTTTTACAGACAGGTGCCGTGGTTGTACTCTTAAACAAAGGATATGCCAGAATATTGATATATACAGTGGACAGCAGCAAAAGTTGCATGGAAAAAGTACAAAGACCAAAGTTAAGCCAATGTTTTAGCTATAGACCCTGCCAAAATGCATATCACTTCACAAGGACACAAATTCTATTTTTGAGTTACTAATATTTCTACATTCGCTTCTGATTTTGGCAATAAAGAAGTGTTGTGAGCACAGTAGTCCCTATGAAGGACGGTTAAGAGGACTGAATATAAGGAAATCCCCAGCACTGCCAAATGCAGAAGTTCTTGTAAACAACGGGGCAACGGTTTGCTTGGATGTGCGTGGAGTATGGATGTGTGGATCTCTTCCTTTTGTTTTAGAGAGGAATGTGATCCTATCAGTAGCTCACTATTGGACAGGACTTTATACCCCCATGGGGACTGTAGAGGAAGGTCCTCTGGATGCTGGGGCCACTTCTGAGTTAGAGCCCCTAACTGGTCCCAGTACAATCGCCTCCCACGCACACGTCACCTCCCACTCCTATAGCAGCTCTGCTCCAAACTGATACTCTGTGGGGGAAAGAGGAACTGAAAAAGGCATAGGAAATGAAACTTGGCTTCATCCTCTACTCCTCACCACCCTGCACTCATTGAAGCAAAGACGCCAGGAGGGTGTGGGGTAGATGGTCTGGGGCAGTAGCATATGGGGCTGGGCTCTGTAATGCAGCACAGATTAAGTACCTCATAGCTTTGGCACACTCAGCAGCACAACCTTTCAGAAATGAGTGCCACGGAGGGCACGGTGGCAGCACATCGTCCCTTCTCTGCCAAAAGAGGCAATCTGAGTAACAGGAGAGACTTTCTTGCTCTGTTTTTCTCAGCAGACAGAACCCTGCCCTGGCCAGACCCTCTGCAAGTCCCTTCTTCTGGCATCAGCACAGTTAAACTGGAGCCATGTTTGCACACCCATATGGGAGAAGATCAGGCTGATCTGGCATGTAATGACAGGCAATCCTGCTGCCGAGACAAGGCAGGGGCCAGGATGCAGCAGGAGATGGGAAGTGACCCGCAGCTGGTGTTCGAGGGCCCGGCACCGCAGCATGCCAGGCAGCTTCAAACCTCTTCCCCAATGCAGCTCTTACCAGGACACACCCTGTGCCCAGCCACATGTCACAAGAAAAGGGAGGCACTTCTGCTTGCACACCTCTTCCTTAGGCGGCTCAGCAGGACTGTGCTCATACTTTGATCTCTTGTTTCCGTTTTTAGGAGAATTATTGCCAGAATAGTTCATGAGAATGGTAAATCACAGCAGAGGACTGCCTGCATGCAGAGGAGGTTTCAATACCAGCAGAGAGAATTAGAGATCAGCAAAACCAGAACAGCAGACGGAGTCTGGAAGTTGAAGCTAGACAGGCTCAGATCGAAAAGAATCTGCCAGTCATCAGGACAGGTATTGACTGGAATGGCTTACCAGGGGACTGTGCACTTCTTGTAGTTCCTCCATCCAGATTAAGTGCCTCTTTCTAGAAGATCTGCTCTATTCCAATCAGAGAAAAAGGTGGGCGCCTGAAGCCCCTGCCCCGGCAGTGCAGAAGCCGGGATGGGTGGGCTAGCAATCCCTTCTGGCTCCCAAATCTTGCAGCTCCCCAGTGGCTCTGAGCTATGAGAAACGCTCACGCCACTCCCCTCACTGTCACTTCTGGGAGTGTCACCAGCCGCTACGTGGTGGTGGACAGGCAGATCTGGACCTGAAAAGGATGTCTGCAACACACCGTTGAGGAAACAGGAAATTTGAACAATGTGAGCAGAGCAGAGAATGTGTGACCCCAGTGAAATCCTCCTGCATCTGTATTTGCTGCCTGGAAAAGGGACCAAAGTATCTCTCAAAACATTCAAAACCAAGAACGCAAGCGCTTCCCCCCTACGAGATTTCCTCGGATCAGAAGTCCATATAGCAGGGGTACATGCAGGGGTAGACATGAGCCGGCCACCCAACTGGCCTCATTCTCCATGACAAGCGACGGTTTTCATTTGCTGTCTGCAGAAACCCAGGGACAAGATTCTCCTGATACACGCGCAGCAGAAAGGAAACAGAAATGAGCAGCAAATGCAAAAGGCGTCTCAAAGCAGAGAGGGCACTGGAGCTCTTCAGCAACACGCCATGCGCCAGAGAGCGAGCAAAGGCAAGCACACGAAGTAAGAGCAGATCTATGGGGTTAACCCACCTAGTCCAGGACAGCGGCACTGACAAGAGGCAGAAGGATGTGCTGTTTAGGGCAGAGCACGTGAACCTGACCATTACCTGTAGCCCATTGCCCCCACATCCACAGGCATTGAGTTAGGGATGTCAGGGAGAGGAGGACAAGCAGTGTTGAGCCAGCTCGGAGCAGGGCAGCATGTCCATCAGGGAGGCAGTGGGGGTGCCTCTCCCACTCCACCTCTTCTGACTTTCTGACTATTTTGGTTTTCTTTTCTTTCTTGCTCTTCTTGATCAAGTTAGCAGCAGCCCAACTCATTCTGTTGCTTTGGAAGACCACCTGGCAATGTGATCCCCTCCCAATGGCGGAAAAAAAGAAAACCAAAAGAGGTTTTATGCAGCAAAGTGAGGCAACAGGGGGTGAAGGGCCTGCACACATCAGTCCATCCCATGCTGACTGACCCCTTGAGACAAGTTCAGCCTTGCTCTATAGAGGAAAATCACTTCCCATTTTCAAACTACAGGAAATCCCCATTCCCCTTCAAAGAGGGATCCTAGGGAGGAAACATCTGTGCACTTAAAAGCCTGAGTGCCCTGAAGATGTGGATGTGTTAGCTCACATTGCGCTCCAGCAGCATGCAGCCCAGGGATCACACATAACCCGAGGTAAAACAATCCCAAAGCCACAAATGCAGGCGCTGAGCAACCCAATCTAACTCTGAACAGGGGGTTGGACCAGAGACCTCCAAAAGTTCCTTCCAATTTAAATTCTTCTATGATTTTATGATCCTGTTTCAACCGAGCATCCAGCCTTGGAGCAAATGAAGAGGATGCCTCTAGTTATGGGAAAGGTTTGAATTAAATGCAGTGTCAGTACACTCACCTGCTGTTGTCACTTGCTCAGTCACACTGCACGTCTGCTGAGATCCAACAGCACAGAGAGGCTATGGACTCTAGCGAAGCAGCTCCCCTGCAGTGTCCTGCCCAGTGCTGGAGGGTCACTGGGGACAGAAAACTGGACAAGACGTGCTGCGGAAACTCCCTGCAAGAAGCAATGCAAGGACACAGCAGGGAAAAACTGCCACAACGTCAACCTGCACCAGAACAGCCCTCTGTCCTGTGGGGAAAAGCTGGCTCTGTTCTGACATTACTGAGCTTACGGTTCTGTCCAACTGCAGTTTTCATAAATACCTGACTTGGCAAAGGTGTGTGTCCACCCAAGGATACAAAGCAGAAACAAGGCAGATATGGTGCAGTCAAAGAAGTGGGGTCTGTGTTTGGACACGGCTGATGCTGCAAACAGGATTTGCTGGGCGAAGCCCACAGAGAAGCCCTGGCGGCAGAGACACCCACGCCAACACTCGTGTCCATCCCAAGTTTGGCATGAAGATCCCAGCACCGAGAAGGGCCCCGCAGACCCCCCCCGGCTGGGCACAGGCACGTCCCCACTAACGTGTGCCCCGCCAAGGGGAATGCCCGCGGCAGCTCTGCGCCCCGGCGGTATTACCGCAACCTCCCTCTCTCTAGTACTTTGAGTCATTCTGTATTTTGTTCATTTTTATGCAATCTTTCTTGCTCAACATTTGGTTTCCATGGAGTCACATACAGTGTGTGAAACAGATTTATATTTAGAAAGTGGAGCGGGTCATATGACCTGTCCCGGTTGTCACGGCAACCAGCACAGCACCCGTTGGGGCGGACTCTGATGGCACATGGCTGCTGGGGACAAGTTGCCCTCCCTGCGGGCACCGCTCCTGCGGCAGAACCACAGCACGACACGGCCGGTGCAGACATGGCCGCTGCCCCCCCCAGCCCGGCCAGGGGCATCGCCCTCCCTGCCTCGGGCACTGTGCCGCGGCTCTGCCCACCCTCGCAGCATCAGCCCTCTGCCTCGAAGAGACACGGTCCCTCTGCCCGTGCCAAGTGTCTCAGAGCGCTGCTCGCGCGGCCGCGTTGGAGCTGTGGGCTGAGCTCTGCCCAGCACACACCCCACGTGCCAGGCTAGCAGGACAGCTCTCATTTCTCCCAGTCTTAAAAATCTCCCTGCCCTAAAAGTCTGCTCTGTGCCACACCAAAGTCTTCTTCACCCCCTCTTCCTCCCAAATACCTCCAGGATCTCCGTGCAGCTGCTGTTTCCTTGGATGCCATCTCTGCCACCTTCCTACCAACCCACTGCAGCTGTCACCAGCAGGAGGACCGGGTGGCCCTTCTGCAGGGGTGCCTGCTCTGAGGCCAACTCTCCTGCAGCTCTGCAGCCCTCCCTGTCCCGTTTGGCTCTGAAATGCAGGTGCATGCTTCCCACCTAGCCGTACCCTGCTGAGGGCCTGCTCTCCCAGCCACCTCCATGGCTACCGAAATCCTCCCTCCTCTCCCACCCAGGTCCCCGGATGCAGTACAGGTACGTGCCCAGAACTTCACTTTAAGGCAATATCCATGAATAGCACCATGTTTGCAGACAATTAGCATTCTGGGACTGGTATACGTTTCTCTGCCAGTACCCTGAACTGGGGAAAACCAAACCATTTCTGACCCAGGGAGACAGACTGGGTAATGGTTTCTGGCTCAGTGCTGTGTGAGACCAAAATGGGTGGGAAGAGAAGGACCCACAGCCCCGGGTCAGGTCCAGGTCCTGCCACCGGCGATGCTCGCTCCCCAGCGACGCAGCAGTTCAGGGAGGTGTTGGCAACGGCTATCAACTTTTTTGGCTGAGGGAAGGTGGGCAAGCATAGGGAGCAGGAAGGATGAGAAAGATGGGGAGGGGGGAAGATTCAATGTGGGGAAAGAGTGTGGGAGGGGTGCCCTGATTTGGGGACTGTAGTTACCCAGAATAAAAAGGCTGTGACGGATCCCTGTTTGGGGAGCGGCAGGTGTGGCAGGAGGGTGAGCGCAGTTTGCAGAGGAGGACAGCCTGGCTGCTGGCTTTCTCGCCTCTTGCTCTGCCTGAGCTCTTGGCACACTCCCAAGCGTTCATCACTTGCTTCTGCTACCTCTTCAGCGTGCTCGCAGCCCTGTGACAGTATTTAGCACTATCTGACAAGGGCGTAGAGGCCTGGCACTGAATTAGCAACCAAGAAAGGGGAAACGAAGGACCCCCCTCACAGCCGGCGCCAAGACCCCGAACAGCCAGATGGGAGTGGTGTCTGCTCTGAGAAAGCCCGTCTAGAACATGGTGACCATGGCTACATGCGCACATCAATCCTTGCAAGTATAATGCACATATACCCACAGGGAGCTCAAGAATCACCCCCTAGGAAAATCCACCGTTGTTTTTCCTCTCTGTGCTAATAGACAGAAAGTCATTTAATCAACGATCTGTCCTACTCCCTTTGAGCAGCTCTTCCCAGCTAGTGTTATCCAGCGGAGCTATGCGAGGAGAGGTGATAGCCAGGGCGAGACTGGATGGGAGAGAAGCCACGGGGTGGTCACATCGGGCAGCAGCAAGGAGCTGGCACTGCTAGATGGAGCTTCTCCAGCACGACCTGGGGATGCCAAAGGCACCTGGCCGAGGAGGGGAAACCAGGCAGATTGCTGTGATGAAAGGCTCAGCTCCACACGCATGGAGCACAGAGGAACAGCAACAGCAGAGGGACAATGATGGGTGAGGAACCAAGATAACCTAATCTACGGAACAGAGCACCCTGCCTGGAGCCTCCCTCCCCTGTGCATGGGAGCAATCAGCCCCATTGTCTGGGATGAAAACTATGACAATAAGTCACAGGAAGGGCTCTCTAGATCATTTTACAGACTGATACTGCCTCTAGGGGTATGGAACTCATGGGATGCAGGCAAAGAGCATCTTGGGATTATACAAAACAAGGGATAGTAAGGGGAATCATAGAATCATAGAATGGCTTAGGTTGGAAGGGACCATCTAGTTCCAACACCCCTGCCATGGGCAGCAACACCCTCCACTAGACCAGGTAGCCCAAGAAAGAAGAAACAAAGGTGGAGGATGGGAGGAAACCAGTGTGGGAAAACAGAGGGAAAAGGGGATGAAAGGAGTTAGTCAAGTGTAAATGGGCAGCCGGTCATCCCATTTGTCTGTCCGTGCCCTGAGTCTGATCACTGCAGTCCATTCTGTCTTCTTATTAAAATCTATTTGTAATTATTTTCCTTGGCAAGGGTGTGTCCATGCAGTCTGCATGTGTATGCATGGAGATTTAATCAGTGCCAGTAACTGGAGTGGGGACCACAAGTCATAGGAGCCAGTGTGTTTGCAGTGCCAGCAACTGGAGACACTGGAGCACTGGTGTATCACGTGGGTGCATATCAAGCTGGACCAGCCAGGTATCAAAACCGCCAGTCTTGGCCAGATACTGGAAAGACCAGAGGGTCTTTGAGCTGCTATGGGAGAGACCAGGTGATCCAAGCCAGCTCCTGTAGGGACCATAAGTTCTGGTTGTTGGCTGAGACCCATTTGCTCATGCATGTCTGCGTGTGCCAGGTGAAAGGATCCATGGCTCAGCTGCCAGGGACACGGGATGTCTACGTCCACTTACTGGAAGGATCTTCAGTATGTGACTTCATGTGCTGGTGTGTGCAAGGAGGTCTGCCAACTGGAGTGGGGCTGTGATCTCAGGGGCTGCATGACCAGGTGCCAGCAACTGGGGAGACTGGGATCCAGGGCCAGTTCCTGGACAGACTGTCCCAGGCCATTTACTGGAGGGCTCCACGTTGTATATGTGTATGCATTCCCCACTAACAGACCTTCAGCCAGAAAGGGGAACAGGATGAGGCTGTGCCATTTGTGAAATCTTCAACATCAACATGTGGCCTTGGAGACCCTCATGGGAAGTCAGCATATGTACCATACAGAAGTTAAAAGGCAAATGCAAGAATGCCAGGGAGGACTGGGCTGGTACTTCTCACCCATTCCCAAGCACAGCTGTGTCCAGCTGCCTCCCTCAAACATGGAGCAATCCCTCCCAGCAGTCCATTTTCCTGTAGCAGTCAAGGAGTGTCTCTGAAATATCTGTAGTCCTTTTTATTCTTCCCAAAGAGAAATAAAGAAGTTAGCACTCTCCCATTCCTCTTGTTTTCCTTTCAGCACCATTGTTTCTTGCTGTTCAGAGAGTTAACATTTGCCATCTCCTCATATGGGCTGTGGAGATTTGGGAATAGTGCATCTGCTGGTATACAGCCAGCTTGGGTCACCAACTAGCAGCGCACTGATGCTCTGCCCTGCTGCCTTTTGGAAATGAAGCCACGGTGTCTTTCTACCATGATGTATCAACAGGATATGGCCAGCTGGGACAAAGTTGATTTCTCAAGAGATCCAGAGCTGGTAGTAGCACAGTTTCATGTTTCTATGCCTAAGCTCTGCATGCTACCACATACACTTGGCTTACTACAATATGACAAAGTTTGACATGAGCTACTTCATCACAGCCCCATCCCCTCAGCAGGAATTGAGACCTAGAGCTCTGCCGCAGGCTGCCACGAGCTGGCTCTCCTGGATCCTAAGACTTCCCTGGGCATGAGTTATCACGCCACGGCATGGTAGAGTGGGAATGGGCAGGAGAAGGTAAAAGCCTGCAGAAGAGGCAGTGCCAGCACCCTGAGAGCTCTGGGCTGGATGTGCCCTGTGCCAGGGCAGCCCGGGAGGAGGCAGGAGCCCTCCTGGAGCCCTCCTCCCCTCGCCCCGCTCAGGGGGGATGTGCTGCTCCGTCTCTGACATCAGCATCTGGTACAAGGCGGAGTACCAGGGCCAAGCGCTCTGAAGGGCTTTGTTGTCCTGGGCAGCCAGGGACAACAGGGCCATTGTTGAGCAAACCTTGTACTGTAAGAGTCACCCCCGTACGCCCAGGGAGTCACAAGGCCAGGTCAGGCCAGCTGCAGCGTTACTCCTTGTCTCCAGTTTGAAATGACACACTGCGGGGACAAGATCCCCCTCTGAGTGACTGCAGAGCGTGGCACACCAGCAAGATGGTGAGAGGCCCCAGAGGCAGCCAGGGCGCTGGGGGCATGCTGCTTGCTCCAGGCACTCTGCACTGGAAAGGTGACTGGAAGCAGTTAAAAAAAGAAACTTCCCATAGCCACCTAAATTCACAGTCTGAGCCCTCTCCCTGAGCTGCTGCATGCAAAAAGGCGGCACAGAAGTCACCCACAGCAGGCTTGAGGGCAGGCAAAGAGCTGGGCAGCACGGCTGTCTTCTGCACTCCTAGGGCCCTGCGAGTGCAGCTGTTTTTGGAGAAATCTGGGAATAATGCCAAATGTTTTTATATGGGGCCTCCCGCCTGCACGCTGCAGGAAAGCTCAGCCTGGCTAAGCGCTCTCCTATACGCACTGGCACAACACGCTCCCACCAGCCCAGGACGAAGCCCTGAGCCTACCCACGCTCACCTGCACGTGGGAACTGGCCCCTCTCTCCAGCCACAGCCAAGCAGCACTGACGGCTTCACGGGATTAGATGCAGTGTCACAGTTGGATATTTCACAAATTGTTGCAGCGAGCTGCAGAACGCATGCACAAAGGACCGGAGGGGAGCCCCAAGCCACTCTGGTCTTTGTGGGGATGTGCCATATCTCCTCCTGCCACGTCCCCGTGACTGTCCCCAAACAATGCCACAGGGTTGTATCTGAAGACAGATGTGAAGACGTAACTGCTTAAATAAGAAAAAAAACTTGAATAGAGAACTAGCAGAAATAAGAAGAGGTGGTGAAGAAACCTGTGCCTTGCTCGCTGTGTGGTTCTGTCAGATCTGCTCTGGATCTCGTGCTGGTGCACCACGCTTTGCATCACCCTCCTGGTCCCCAGTACAAAATCCCTCCCTGAGGCGCGGGCAGGGAGCCCTTGTCCCCTCCACGGGCTCCTGCGGGCTGCCCGGCCGTCTGCTGACCCCTCTGCCAGCCCTGCCGCACCGGCAGCCCGTCTGCCTTGAGTGCGCTCCACAGATCCCAGGAATTGCAAGCATCCTCTCTTCCCGCAGCGTCGCCTGACCCAGAGCACAGCGGCCAGGTGAACAAGCCACAGTGCCAGCCCCAGCAGTACCGCAAGGGCAGAACTGCCCCCAGCCGCAAAATACTCCCGCTCCACGTTGGATTAGAGGTGTCCAGCATTTCACCCGGGGAGGACATGAACGTGATGCCATCGCAGGAGCTGTTAGCGACAGAGTCATTAGCTTTTGTGGTTTACACAGAACTGGGACACTTTTCCACTCCAGCAATGCACAAGGTGCAGAAAGAAGTTATGAGTAAAAAGAAAATAATGAAAAATATACAAATCACTATGAAAGACAATTTTTCTCTCCAGGGTACAATGTACCTATGAACGTACCTTCATAAACGCAGCCCGCTTACAAGGGGGCTGCGCCAGGGCTTGCCTTTACTTGCTTCATTTCTCATACATCGCTACGGTTTAACAAGCACGGTTCTACTGCTGTGTTCTGCAGTTTCCCAGACACAATAAAATCACTTCATAACAACTAATAATTAGTGTCGGTTCTTTTAGAAGGGAAGGGATTCTCCCTTAAGTTATACAGACTCTCTCCCACGTGCACAGGCAGGCAAGCACGGCAAAGCTAAGGCACAGCAACATCCATCCACCTCTGCTGCAGTCATCTGCCAAAACCAGCTGTTTACAAAACCATTTTGGAGCAAGTGAGTAACATATTTGTAAGTTAGAAGAGCAAGTAAAAGCATCATAGAAGAGATTCTGGTCAGACCCCCATTGCTAATGTATACTTCTCAAAAGAAGTTAATGAAAGGATATTCTGAGATTGTCCAAAGAACAATGCAGATTAGTTATCTGTATTTATCTTTAATTACTTTTTAAGAGACTTTAAGTATCCTCTGTCTTTTAGGAAGAATGCTGGGACCTGGTCTCTGAGAACCTTATGTTCATGATCTGCATTTCTAATAAGATATTTTTATTATAAATATAATCTCAAAATCTATGCAATTAAAATAAAATTGGAATAGTTAATTCAGATTTTGTTCCTGGTCCCAGGCCTTAAGCAAAGATTAAATAAACCTATTAAGGTTCTGGCATATTGCAGCTACATTTTCCCGCACTTTAAAATGAAATTTGCTTCCCCTTGTTGCTGTGGTAGGTCAGGATCCCCAAATAAAGCTCCAAGCTACTTCTGCAGGCAGCCAGGGTGGGGACTTTTTATTTACAACCATCCTCAAGTTTTCTGGAATGGTGTTTCCCTGCAGAAAAAATATGTTATGCAGCCCCGACCTGCTATTCCCTGGATTAAATGGCCCTCCACAACCAAAACTTCGGGAACCTCAAATGCAGAAAAAACAATGAAATGGCCAAGATACAAAGTGCTGCCAGATGCACATTCCTGAGCCCTCCCTTGTAATCTCTCTCAGGCATGGGGAATGTAACTGTTGTTGCCTGTAACTCTGCAGTAAAGCGCAGACACACGATATTTAGTTTTTATTTTTGCTGCTGCTACAATTCTTGATAAATGAGCAAATGAAAAAAAGCCAAGGGAAGAAGGCCATTCTCACAGCTTGCCACGGCTGAGTGAGGCTGCTGCAGCCCCGGGTGGAGCCTGCCCGTGGAGCTGTGGCCCACCCGGGACCCCCGCCCACGGCTGTGGCCAGACAGACGGACAGGCAGCCACCGCCGCAGCATGGGTGGGTGCTGGTCCAGGAGCGGGGCTGGTGCGACGGGAAGCGGGAGGCCACGTGCCCATCCCTGCCGGGGGAACCAGGGGGCGAGGGGGGGGCTGGGGGTTTTAGGGCTCTGTGGTGCAGTGCAAAATACTTGGTCCCCCCTTGCAGCTGGGACACAGGTCTCGTGCTGGGCTCAGCGGGCACGTCCTGTGGGGAGAACCCTGCTGACACAGGCGCTTGCTGGATTTGCAGCATTTTTCCAGGGGTCCCTTCTCTAAAAATGCAAAGTGTGGGACTGCCTTTGTCCCCCGACAGAGGACTGAGATGTCACTAAAGCAAAATCCTCCTTCTCCACCAGGCTCAACGACTCTGGAGGTTGCTCAGGCAAGACATACTGAGCATGACCACAAGCATCTCTGCCTGGTTGCCTTGACCCCCACCCCCAGGAAGGTCTGGACGAGCACAGCAGAGTTGCTTGCTGGCACCAGAGCATGCTAAATTCATTTACAAGCTTCTTCCCATCACAGGAATGGAAAAAAGTGCAAATGTGACATACAGGTCATGCAGCACCATCAGCTGCTTCTGAAGATGACCCTTGGTGGGCAGAGCAGCAGGGGATCTCCACGGTGTGCAAGAGCCACGCGCTCCCCTCCCCCCCTGCAGCTCCTGCTCCGGGGATCGACCAAGCTGGTTCGCATCAGCGCTGGCAGCACCAAGTGCTCTCTGCAGATGCTGTCCCCTCTGGTGCTCCTGCACGGAGGCACCGCTCCTTCTTCTGGCCTTTCTGATCGGGACGAGGACACCTGTGTCCCACGTGCCGCCTACCCAGGCCGGTAAAGTGAGCCGCCGTTTGAACAGAGCAGGCAGTCCTTGGTAACGTGGATGCCTCTTGCCTCTGACACACCATCGCTGACATGCAAGGGTCTGTTCGTATTTACTTTCTAATTAGTGACATACCTTTGAGCATTTGAAAAACCTCAGTTTCTTGTCCATGGAGCTACTGGTCCCGGCCCTCTGCACGCTAAAGGAAGCTCACATATAATTTCCCGGTTTATCTCTTGTCCATGAAACTCCACAGTACAAGCATTTCATCTGAGAAGAATAATATCCAGGACACCACAACTGTGCAGTGAAATTCATTTAGTCCTGGCATGGCCCATATACAAGAATAACATTTAAGCCAGCACACATTGCGGACGGTGGGAAGGACTGCAGAGAAAAGGGATGACGAAGGCAGGTCTCAAGAAAAGTGCCGGGAAACAGCGCAGCGGAGCAGGTCCGGGACAGGTAGACTCATCGGTCGGAGGTGATCAGCTGCAGCCAGGACAGACGCATGCAGCGAAGTGGAGCAGGCAGAAACACAGACAGGAAATATCATGACAAGATTCAGCTTGGAAAAAATGCAAGTACAAAAAAACAGCTCAAAAAGCAGCCAGTGGGAGGGAAATCCCTGGAAATAGTTATTGATGAATTTTAATTCCCCCTACCCAGCAACTGAGCATCCTCAGAAGAAGACAGCGAGCATCATTGGGTCACCTCCCCCCTCTTTGCACGGTCACTCCACTGTCACTGGTTTAGAGGAAATTAATAAACTGCCCACTTAAAAACTGCCACATTTGCCTTCTAGATCCTCCATTCTCTTCAGACCTCTCCTTCAAGCCCCAAGTTGGATGTCTATGAAGACACATTTGCTTCGTGTCAGATTTGTTTATGCAGCAAAAAGGATGGAGGAAGTTCTTAGAAAAAAGGCCAATGTTAAAGCATGCTTATGTCAAGGGTCACCCAGTACTTGGTGATATGAGTAGGAAATTTCGAAGTTTTTCTAGGAGGTGGTGGTTGCTGCGTGCAGGATTTCCATGGGCCCTGAGAACATCAGGCAGGTTATAAACCGCAATGGTGACACATCACTGGAGGTTGAGGTTCCCTTTCTTTCTGGAGCCCAGCTATTCTGTTGGTGAACTGCTAGTCAGTGACATGCATCACTGCTGAAACATGTGACTACACTGTTACCCTTGACATGGGATGAGACACAGACGTACAGAATCCAACACTGAACTCACTCCCAAATATCATTATTTGTGTGCAATTCACAACTTCTGCTGTTCCAAGAGAAGTAAGCTTCAGCCTGAGCTGATGCTACCTACAGAATGAGCAAGCACAGGAACTGCCTATTACCACAACAAAGTTTAAATGTAATTTTGGCTTGGAGTTACTGCAACTACACAAAGGGAGCCAGAGGCACCAAGCCTGTATGACTTAATTGCCACTACAGAAAAAGCTCATTACAGAGCTGAGAACTTCATGTACTCATATGGAGGAAGGCTTTCCCTTGAATCCCTGGGACTATCCTGCAATGAGGATGCATTCCCAACATGGTCCAGACACTGTGACCTACAGCTTACTCAAGGTTCATCACCAAGCCACGCTGTCTCTCAAACAGATACAGAAAATCTATCTGCTTGGTTGCTCTACATCCAGCAAGTTAATCTTGTTTCTGAAATTCAGCATTTCAATATACATCTTCCTCTTATGTCCACTGAATATAATTACTTTTTAATGCTGCAGTGAATTTTAATAATTATAACATGGAAACATCAGAAGTCATTAGGACTGGGAACCCTTGGTGCCTGGTGCTATGCATGTAAAGAAAGGAACCTTTTAGATTGCTTTTAAATGAAAAATAAGCTGCCAGTTACTCTGATGACAAGTACAGAAGTGTAGGCGCAAAAGTAGATAAAATCAGCAGAAAAGCATTAACAATAAGAGGAATTATTCGGTAAATGCAGTAGTATTAAGAGGAAGACCAAGTAAAAGGACCAGTTGGGGCCCAGCAGTGACTCACCACTAGCCTCAAGGTAGAAGTGGGGCCACAGAGGTGCCTCTCCCCTACAGAGACAATCATCCTCCCGGGAAGGACAACACGCGAGCAGCCTGAGAGACACGGAGGTGGTAAGACCTCAGCTGGAGCTACGTGTCAAGTTTTGAGCTTCAGCCTTTAAGGGATGAAAAAACTGACTAGTGCAGAAGAGAATAAAACCCAGAGATCTAGAAAAAATGCCCAGAAAGGAAAGAGGAAAAGTTGTTTAATACAGAGCAGGAACAAGCGAGAGGGGAGTGTCTCAGATGCGTCACAAAGCTGCTGAAAGGAGAAAAAGGATGGTGTATTTTCCCATCCCTCAAAGGTGGGATAAAAACGGATTTAAATTGCAGGAAGGAAGGTTCAGGATGGATGTGATATTGAAGCCACGGTATAGCGTGAACTTTCTTAAGAAAAGACCAGATCACTGTTTATAAGAAATGATGTAGGTATTATCGAGCCTTTCTTGGAGCAGAGGAGTGAGCCCATGACTACAGTATGAGATACGCATATGTACCCTGGGCAGCTGTTTTCGAAGATCACACTATGATGACGTTCCCTGAGGTGGCTTGGAATAGATGCACTTGATATGAAAATGGAAATATTATTTACAGTATGACAACATTTATTAAAAAGAAACCAAAATCTAATATAAGAAAATGCTACTTAGAAAAGGTCAACACCTGGAGCCGAAAGTTAAGAAGAATCAGGATGGGGACAACGTAACCTTTCTGATGGGATTCACAATGCAATCTTTAACAACATTATCACAAATCATTTTCTTCCACAGGCCTCTGACGCTTGAGTTATGTGATTACTGAGAAACTGCTTACCTCTACCTTATTTCTGTCCTCTAGAGGAAAATTTATTACAAGGGTAATGGACTCAGCTGTAAGAGCAACAATTTAGTCTAACATCAGTTGGGAATAAGGCCCTGGAGACCACAGCGACATGGGTTTTACCTCTCCTTTATCCTGATATTTAAGAACAAATACGAGTTAACCACCAGCCAAACCAGTAACATCTCCCTGCAGAAACCAAAGGCCATTTTCAAAGGGGTGTGGAAGGCCCAGGTTCAGTTTTATTCATCAAGCACTTCTCATATCAGTCATGTTCACCTTGCATTCAGACACTTCTCCATTCCTAAGCCAAATGCAAGAGACATTTCCAAACCAGTCTGAATCAAGAAGTCAGACAAGCTTCTGGACTGATCCATCAGGCCATTGAAAATGTCTATGAAATGAATGTGCTTGAATGACAAGAGACGCACGGTCATTGTTTTTGAAAAGACCTGGTAAAAACTCAGAGGTTGATGCGATCGCAGATCCCAGCCTGCGCTGTACTATTCCAAGGGTTCTGGAGATCAGTGACCCTGGGTTTGTACAAAGTACGTTGGGCAGAGCGGCCTCTGCCCAAGCCCTTAGGTGCCGCAGCACGCATGTGCTTCCAACATCTGGGGGCTTCTGCAAGAGGCTGAAGTATGGAGCTGCCTGTTTGCCCCCCAGCCCAGCACCCCGGCGAAGGTGCCATCCTGCAGCCCTGCTGCTCCTCACAGCACGTGGCACTACCTCTCAACTCACATATAATTACATGGACATCATTACCTCAAAGAGGCACAAAGAAATAATTCCTCGCCTATATACCCTCTCCACATGAACTGCTGTGAACTTTTGCATGTGAACCACAGTAGTAGTTGCAGTTGAGGTATTTTGAAGCCTGGGACTGCAAAAAAACTGATCCTAGGCAAAGCAAGAAAGTTCTGATGAGTCTGCCAATTATATCCCACTGCTTTAGTTAGGATTGTTAAGACCATGAGATTTTTAATTCATGTGTTTTTGTGAAAAAGATAGAATTCTATTTTTAGTCGAGACTTGATCTAAATACAAAGGGTCAGAAATTTCCTGGTGACAAGCTGCTACCCTGTGGAGAGCAGAACAAACAGAGGAGTATTGCAGCTCAACTTTTGGTTGAGCTAATCCAGAAGTCATGGAAACACCCTCTTGAAAACATCCAAAGACCCAAGCTCCTGAGAGGTAACCTCTGTCAGGAGTCTGCCCTGCTCACGGTACCTCACTGTCTGTACCACTTCCCTCTTGAAACTTCCCACAAAGTCCACAGGTCAACCTCCCCGTGACATCTGTGGGGCTGCACCCAGCTGCCTGAATACTTGTGTGGCTCAGAGACACACACAGGAAAAGAAAGCATTTAGGTTCTAGGAAAATTGTTTTAATTCAAACCCAAGAACCACTTTCTGGCTTGTAAAAACCATACTTGCACCGTCCTGTTCTGTTGCAACAGCCCTGTTTATGGAGGAAGGAATCGGGAGCCCTAGCACAGCCTTGCGTTTGCAGGCAGGTCCCACCTCCTCCTGGACACCCAGCACCAGCCTTGGCCTCACACCTAGGGAAGAAACAGGACGACACAGAACAGATGCTGAATTCAAACTACAGACTGATAACAACACCCCCAGGCTCCTGCTCTCTGAGTTAGCAATAGGAAGAACGGCTTGGCAAGACACGAAAGCTACATTTCAGTGTAGCTCCTCGTGGAACTGTTCTGAGTGCAGGGACATCAATGTGCAGAGTTGGTCAATGCTCCTCCCTCCGTTCAGCACTGCAGACTTCACCTGAGCGAACGCAGGTGCCCATAGCTGAGCCAGTCGGGCTGGTGCTCTCCAGTCACTGGGCGGGGGGGAACAGAGGACCCAGTTCCTTCAGCCTGGACATCTGAGAAAGCATCAGGAGAGTCTGACCTCAGAAGTACCTCTTCCTCAGTTGGCTATAAAGGAATCTGACTATTTTGTCTTTCTAAAGTGAAGATGAACTTGTTCTTTGCTGTCTGCATGTTGAACTGAGAAGTTTCCGCTCCAGGACTGCTCGCCTGTCCATATTGGACCATCACAGCAGAAACAATCCTTGAAGCTTATGAGGAACCTGCCATCCCCCTGGACTCCCCGTGCTTGCTATCCTGCCTGCTGACTGCCCGCAGGCAGCTTCCCCAGGGGCAGCAGGATGTTCACTGCACAGCCTCGCAGCTAACGTGCTCCCCAAGGAACAGAGAAGTACATGCTTGCCTCCACATAGGGTAAGAGGAAACCAAAGCCGCATCTCTCACTTCCTGTGCTCGAGCTGCTTGCCTGCTTAGGAGGTCGGTGGTTAACGGCCTCCTCTCCCTGCTGCTTTTAACAAGCTGGTGGACATCAGATGCCTACAGCCCTCCTGCACAGCCCCATGCCAGGCACTGCAGCTGCCAGGAGGAGTCCTCGCTCACACCAGCCCCAGGGCTCGGCTCTTCCCACCGGTGAGCTTTGAGCAGCTCCTGCTAAGCATAAAAAAAAGCGTAACTGAGTCCCCGTTGGAGAAACCAGCATCTCTCACATCACCTGTACAAAAGGGCTGGATGCCTGCCTCAGACGGTGGAGATATAACCTGCTT
Source organism: Aramus guarauna (assembly GCA_013400195.1). NCBI lineage: Eukaryota > Metazoa > Chordata > Aves > Gruiformes > Aramidae > Aramus > Aramus guarauna. The sequence goes on from VXBL01009562.1 coordinate 136,673, forward strand.
GAGCAGCACACCTACATGTTAGTGACCAGGTGGAGGTCTGGCTCTGGTGCCATGTGCAACACCTTGAGATCTGTGTGCTCAGACTGCTTCACCCCCACCACCACAGTCCCAGAGAGGCAAGGAACATGTTCAGCATCCATGGAGACCCAGCTGCTGCAACCACAGGGTGAAATACTGGGGAAGGCACTGAGCTGCCTTGCAGCAGGGTCCTGCTCCCGTCCCCACTCTCGCCGTTCACTTTGAACAGGCTCTGGTGCTCAGCGTCCCAGCGAGCTCACCTAGCAGAGAAGCTGCCTCAGGAAAGCAGCGAGTCACCTGCTGCTGGAAGCTGGAGGGAGGTTCCCAGGTCCATCTCAGGACTGCCTCCGAATGCCGACAGGGTTAAAGAGGCAGGGAAGGACAGAAGGGGAGGCCAGACCAGGTCAGGTCTCCACCCTCGCCATAGGTCTTCACCTGGCATAACCTAAACAACCTTCACTTTGCACTAAATATCGCCATGCTTGTTGCTGAACAAAAAAAGCGCAAGTTTATGGACAGCCCGGGATCAGCAGGATCTGTGTGCCTGTGACATTAGCACACGTGCCGCCTTCCTCTGCAGCCCCCACAGACGTGTGTCTGTCTCCCCCACCTTCCCCGGTGCTTCAGAGGGTGTCAGCAGCGCAGCAGGGCTCCGGCCACAGCAGCTCTGTGCTGCCCGTCCCCAGTTCTGTAACTGACTGGAGTAAGGCGGAAAAGTTGGTCTGATTACAGAAGGAATTTCCCTGGTGCATCCTACACAGCTGCAGGATCTCACCATGTGAAGAAAAACAAAACCTGCTTTATTTGAGGGAAATCTGGGAGGTTATCCTGGTTTTGGCCTGACCGTAGTAATTGTCTTGCACACTTAAACATTTTGAATCTATGTCTAATAAATCATACACTACTACACCATGGCAACACACTTAATATTATTGTTCTTCAGAATAATATTGTTTAAAAATATAGAGAACTGCAAATTTTCTGTAACTCATGGCTGTTGTTCCCTCAGACTGTGCTCCTGAGGGAAGGAATGTCTGGAGCTGAAAGCCTTTTTCTCAGCGTGCTCTGAGCAAAAATAGTGAATGTGACATTTCATGATCTCCACTGAAAGACAGAAGTCTTTAGATAGGAAACAGGGCTGAGATCAAACTTAGTGTTACAGAACAGCTTTCGGATCTGGCTTGCTCTTTTCTGGGGTGATATATTTAACTCCTTCACCTAAAGAAATTGCCTTCCTACTGCTGGAGCTGAAGCCTACCAGACAGAGCACAAAATGAGCCAACACCAAAGAATTTATAAATTTATACATGTATTAAATATATTTTATTTATTTATAAATAAATTTCTCACCTTGAGAATAAATTGTGGAAGCTGTCAAGGAAGATAACATCATAAATAAGGGGAAAAGCTTACAAAAGAGGAAATAATTGTGTCCTACATTGTAACGATCAGTGATTCACTTCTACTCCTTGGAAGTATTCTGATAAGGCAACTGAGGCAGTTACAGATCACACAACAGAAAGAGACAACTGCATCTTTGGTGTACAGGCTCTATCAGAGGCCAAGCTGTAACCTTATTTGTTAAAATAAAAGTAAGTATTTTTAAGGATTTTAGCTGCATTGCATTCAGCCCTTAAAGCCGCATCCCTCCTGAACACAAAGACAATGACAAACCATGACCTAAAATCATTTGCTGTACGCCCTACCTGGCAGGAGAAGCACTTATGAGAGTTGCTTGCTGCAGCCAAGCCAAATAGTCCTGACGATGCTAATGTGCATTTCTCCACAGGGGTACAGGTGTGCGCCCCAGGCAGGCACACAGATTCACAGACTGGTCAGGGTTGGAAGGGACCTCTGGAGATCATCTGGTCCCACCCTCTACTGAAGACAAGACTGAGAGGGGATCTCATCAATACTTATAAATATCTAAAGGGTGGGTGTCTGGAGGAAGGGGCCAGACTCTTCTCAGTGGTGCCCAGTGACAAGACAAAGGGCAATGGGCACAAACTGGAACACAGGAAGTTCCATCTCAATATGAGGAAAAACTTCTTTACTCTGAGGGCGACAGAGCACTGGAACAGGCTGCCCAGAGAGGCTGTGGAGTCTCCTTCTCTGGAGAGATTGAACACCTGCCTGGATGCAATGCTGTGCAACCTGCTCGAGGTGATCTTGCTTTAGTAGAGGGTGGGACCAGATGATCTCCAGACTAAACAGACCCAGCTCTCTCAGCCTTTCCTCACACCAGAGATGCTCCAGTCCCCTCATCATCCTCACAGCCCTGCGCTGGACTCTCCCCAGTAGTTCCCTGTCTGTCCTGAACTGGGGAGCCCAGCACTGGACACAGAACTCCAGATGTGGCCTCACCAGGGCAGAGCAGAGGGGGAGGAGAACCTCCTTCTACCTGCTGGCCACACTCTTCTCAGCGCACCCCAGGTACCATTGGCCTTCTTGGCCACGAGGGCACACTGCTGGTCATGGAGAGCTTGTTGTCCACCAGGACTCCCAGCTCCTTCTCTGCAGTGCAGCTTCCCAGCAGGTCACCCCCACCCTGTCCTGGTTTTGGGGTTATTCCTCCCTGGGTGCGGGCCCCTACACTTGCCCTTATTGAACTTGGTTTCCTCTCTGCCCAACTCTCCAGCCCGTCCAGGTCTCGCTGAATGGCAGCACAGCCTCCTGGTGTGTGGGCCACTCCTCCCAGTTCTGTATCGTCAGGAAACTTGCTGAGGGTACGCTCTGTCCCCTCATCCAGGTCAGTGATGAGTAAGTTGAATAAGCACTGACCTGCGGACACACCACGAGCTACAGGCCTCCAGCCAGACTCTGCACTTAGCACAACCCTCTGGGCTCTGCCCACCTCACTGTCCCCTCAGCGGACCACCAAGAGGTGCTGGGAGCTGTGCCGTTAAAATAAGCAACGCAGGAACCCACAAGGCCTCTATCAAACAGAGCAAGGCAAAGGTTATTAGTCAGCGTCATTGTTATTCTCCAAAGAAGGACTGATTTTGTTTCTTCCATAGGTGCTGTGTGTCAGAGAGGATGAAAGTGCACAGTGGTTAAAGCATGAATCCTCTGAGATGACAAAAAACCCTCAGAGGACTGTGTGAGGCTGTCCCTTGGTGGTGAGGGGGAAACATGCCTCACGGCACAGGGAAGAAAAGGCCTGAGCACAGCAACTCGAATCAACCTCCCCAAAACGCTTCCCTCCCGTAGGCAGGGGAAAAGGGCCGTTCAAGCTCTTCCCTCTAACCACAGGCAACGCTGGGCCCTCCAGCGCTGAAAGCACTGCATTCTGTTCCACGGAAATGAAGGTGGAAATGTGTTCACTCCAGAGGCTGACACTGGGTCTGGACACAGACTGGGGTTCCTGAGCTGCTCCTCACCGGCTGCCAGGGCACAAACCCTGTCCCCAGCACCCGCACCCGGGCTCAGGAGCCGTCGTGCCCCCCAGAAGGCAGCAGGAGGGGGAAGGGGGCAGGAGGCTCAGCGTGTGGCTCTAACAGCATTGCATAAACCAGGGACACGCACACACACAGAGCATTAGTCCATGCCAACATAGGGACTACAGGGACTCCTGCTTGTGTATTTCCGATCCTGGAGTCACAAAACAGCCATTTCCAGAGACCCACATCTTGTCCAGCGAAAAGCTATCCAGTGCAGCCGGCTTCCTTCCCTGTGCTACAAAAATCACTTCCAGCTCTGAGTGCCGCCGGGTCCAAGAGCTGCTGCTCAACTGAGAGAAAGAAAAATGGTGAAGCAGACGAGCCCTTCCCAAGAGCTCCGTGCAACAGAGGTTGCGGCAGCAGCCGGCAGCTGCCTGGGCCAGCCCAGTTCTCCATGCCGGCCATCTGCAGGCAAACCAGCAGCCTGCCAGCCCAGGAGTGCTAAGATTTGAGCAGCTTTCTGTGTGACATCCATGCAAATGATACAGCTAGGTGATCTGTGTACCTGAAATGATCTGCACTTGGCTGCAAACTAGCAGCCTGTCAGCCCAGAAGATACAAGTGGAGCAGCTCTGGGCCTGCAAGGCCAAGGGAGCCTAGGGAACACTGTGCCGCTGGGTCATGGTCACGAGGGAGGTGGCAGTCCGCATACTCCCTACATCCGACTGGAGTGGTCCTCCCTTGGACACACAGAAGGGCCTATAAGCCTGTGATATAAATAACTTGCTGGGCATCACTGGGTGGACCTCTGTGATCAAGTTCTCCAATCTACTCCAGGAAAAAATGCAGCTGGAGTTGTAGCATTCAGTTTCTCTGATTCACCATGAGGGCAGAAGCCCTGAGCTTCTTTCCCTTTCCATGTGCTGCTTGGGGCTAGTGGTCTTCAGCTGTTGGTTTCCTGTTCATGGGCCTCCATCGTGGCCAGAAGACCTCCTGTCCTGCTTCAGTGGAGACTCCCACCTCTGAGATGTGGTGGGTCCCACCTCAAAGCCGACAAGATGCCAGAGCAGGAGATTATTAATCAGAGATATGTGGGAAGATGCCCTGTTCAGAGACTGCCTCCTGCAGTGACAAGGTGGGCAGCATCCTGCTTGGTGCACACTGGACCGTGCAGAGCACCAGCCACAGAGATCACAATACACCGGGAACGCTGATTTGCACCAGCTCTCCTCCCCACCACTTCCAGCACAGCCAGCAAGGTGCACATCACAAGAATTTGTCGTGGCCCTGTCCCTGAGCTGATTAGAGCCTGTGAGCATGTCTCTGGCTGGCATTGAGGGAAAACTTGGTCCCTCACCAAAGATCCATATTCAGACTTGTGTGCCGGCCACAAGTGGGAGCAGGAGTGAGGGAGTCCTGCAAACCCTGGAGCAAAGCAGCTGAGAGAGGAGCTGGGCACAGAAGCTCACTGACTGAGTTTTATTTCAAAATTATTTTGCAAAAAGGGCTTATAGACAATTTAAATGTTATTTCTTTTTGGAAATACCTGAAGTTCTATTCTTCGTCCTGTAACAGACAGGTTCAATTCCAGTCTTCACTTGGTGCCAGTTATCACTGTGATAATCAGCAGTTCACAGCGCAATGAGACAAGTCATAGGCTCTCCTCTAAATCTTGCTATTGAGAGTGATTACTTGGCCTTGTGTAATGAATTAGTCCCATTATACAGCAGCTGGCACAGGAGGAGCAAATCTGCTGCTCAGGCAGCTCATTACATGGGCAGGGCTGGAACTGCTCAGCCATGTGCTACACACACAGCCCTCGCCAGGATTTTTAAACTGAATTCTGCAGATGGTGTACACATCTCTCCAGGGCTCTCCAGTAAAATACACTACATTCATCAATCCAGTTTCTATCTATTCCTTTCTGAGTTAAGCATTTGCCCACCCCTTGGAAATATAATTCCTCTTCTGTACAATTTCTGCATGGCACTTTGCCATATCAGTATCATATTCAAACTGCATTAATTCTTCATTCTCTGCCATCCCTTGTGAACTCTGTCACTCAAAACCTCCATTTTTCTCCTCCAAACTCCTCCATACTAATTATTCCTTCTCCCTCACCACCAAAACTTACCAACTCTACATGCTGCCTCTTCTATGACCAAGCCTTCACTTCTGCAGCAACTGAAACTGGTTGTCACTGTAGGTCTGGCTTTGTGGCACAGGGCTCAAGGAGGAGCAGGTGGGTACGCAGTGGCTGCAGGGTTTTGTTTTGGAACCACGAATAAAATGCTAAGTAAGCGAATTAGAAAGGATCAGGAAGACAAAGCAGATCCAGCCAGCCAATGTAAAAGAACATTCTTAAAGTGCTTATAGATTACCAGAGGGGAAAAAAAAAAAAGCAGAATGACAGAATACACTCAATAGCAATGGGATAGCCATGATGGCACAAGCGTTAGGTACTCTTGGGAGTGCTGATATCTTCTGTTAGACCAACTATCACAAGCATGCTTGTGAAAACAAACCCCTTTCTGTGAAGACTTTCAGAAGAAAAGAAGCAGTCAAGGAGTGAGAAATCCACTGTGCAAAATAAAAAATTGATTAAGCGAGCGAACAAGAAGCAAAACCAAAAAGAATTAGTCTTCCTCAAGTCAAAAGTCAGCCACAACGTCCTGATGATGCCACTCATTCCTCCAGCAATTCAAGAAAAGGAGAGTGAGAAGTGTGTTGTAAATATGTGCACGTTATACATAATTTTTTACATGAGGCAAAAGCCTGAAGAGCTTCAGGAAGTCTTCAGTGAACAGGTAACATCACAGCAAACAAATTACACTAGTGATAAATGCAAAATATTACATACAGAGGTAATAATTGGAATCCTACATGTATCTTTCATGTCTCAAACAATGTCCACCAGCCCAAAGATCCTTGCACCTTCCCTCTGTCTTCCACAAAGGCTGGTTCTTTGGCAGCCCAGGGAGCTCTGAGGAGAGGGGAGATGCTTCATTTTAACCCCTTCCATGCTCCCCACTCAATTGCTGTATTTTTCCTCAATGGTCTCGGGGCTGCTTGACCACGTCTCTGACTGAACGGGTGTGAGAAGGCTAACAGAGGCCACGAGCAATGCTGAAGTGCCAGAGAGCCCGCTGCGGGGTCAGTAAGAGACCAGCGTTAGCTCTGGGTCAACAGGTCTGCCTCTGACAGATGAGGAAGATTTTACAGGGGTTTCAAGCAGAAGATAGGGCAAATACAGGAAGATAAAATGAGCAGCTTGGGACCACAATTCTGTTGCAATGTGCCTCTGCTCCCTCCTCACTCTCACACCCTTCTTCCTTTTACCAATCCCTGGACTCGCTGGGTGTGAGAGGGCATTCCGAAGGCTGAGATCCAGAGCTAATGGGACAACCTGACAATTACAGGCTGCATATCCAGCCCAGAGCAAGCTCTTGCTTTCTCTTTACTTAACGTGTGAAAGCCCTGCAGCGTTGCCCCTGCTCCGGCAGCTCCACCAGCAACGCTGCAAGCGGCCTCGCAGCTGGGCTGGGCAGACCCTCTGCGGCTGGGCTTCCCTGCCTTCAGAGCTCTCCTCAGGGCAGCCATTCCTTCCAGACCTTGGCCTGACCCATCCTGCGATACAAACGCCCCAGGTCTTTACAAGAGTTTTCATTTTTCGTTACCTTTTACTGAGCTTTTTTTTCCTCTGTGGAAAACCAGCTGACGGGGCAGAAGAGAGAGGCACAGAACTGGTCAGCGGGGGCACGCGAAGGGAGAGCGAACGAAACAGTGAGCGTTGACGTTCGCTTGTTCCCAGCACTCTCGCTGCAGACTGCGGTAGCAGAGGTGCAGCGGGGTATCACAAGCTGCCGCAGAGCTGGGAAAGCCCTGGGAGATCTGTGCAGGCAACAAACTCGGTGCACAGGAGACCACAGCACTTTTCCTGCCAGTATCACAGTGGGAGTATCTGTGGCTCAAGAACAGCCAGCGCAGTGTACTCTTACCGGCTGCAAATGTAGGAAGACGTGCCAGACAGATCTCAAACGATGTCAAAGAAAGATTTTCGACCTTTGGGTCTGCACCCGTCTAGGAGTTCCAAGATCAGGGACCAAAGTCACCAGTCAGTCAGCCTAAATTCAGTCCAAAGTGGCCCACACCAACAACTGAGCACTGGGGGGACTGCCCACAAATGCTGAAAAAGGTGTGTGTTAAGAGACACTGGCCTGTTCCGCTGCTAGATGTGTTCTCCTACAAAACACAGCGTGGTAGCTCCTAAGTAACCCATGGCATCCCCCGTCAGGAACCTGCCAGCAAAAAAGCAAACCATGTATGTACTAGGCTGATGCAAAAGCTATTTTGGTAGCATAATGTGCAAAACTATATTACTGCTACGAGCAAAAAACTTTCTCTGCTATTACATACGCCTGTAAGAAGAGTGCTTCCTAGGACGGTCACCACAGCACGTACAGAGAAGGTGCCGCAGCAGGCAGAGTACCACCAGCAACTCCACAGCCCATGGGATAGAGCCTGCTCTCCCCCTCGACCAAAACCAGTTTTACCAGCCAAAAGTGTACGTTGCTGGTATGGCAGGTATGCAAGGGGCTCTTGCTGGCCCAGCCCTCTCCCGGACCAAATCCCCACGCTGCACAGGCTCAGCCCGTCTGCCTGCACTGCAGATACAGTGCAAATCTGTAGAGCTGATAGCCCAGGTTTCCTGCCGCATACCAACCCTTTACACGAGGTCCTCTTAATAGGTAATGTTTTACACAGTAGTGTGACATAAAAATTCCAACTTCACTAAAGTATACTTAGATTTTTCAAGGCAAACACTTGTTAAAGGACCCTGTTCTTGAAAAACAGCGGCTGTGCAAACTGTTGGCCCCGATTTTACACTGTTCTGCACTTTAAGTGGATCGTACCAATAAAAGGGAATGTGACATGTAATTAAATATGGCTAAGGACACTTTAAACTGACGTAAACCAATGACAGCATGCAAAGCACAGAGTGGGAATCATCAAGTCCATTGTGCTGCTTTCAGATTTCCCCGAGTCCTCCTTCCCTGTCTGCAAATGCGGAGCCATGCCCCATTACTGGAAATGTACACGGCAGGGCACAGCCACTGCAACACGGCCCACGCTTTTAGGAGGCTGCCAGCAAATCTGCCGTGTGTGCACAGTAACCAAGGCACATCCCAGAAGCGCTGGATTCTGAAAAAGCTGCGCAGAACAAGTGGTCCCTGGAAGTGTCAGAAATCAAAGACAGAAATATCGGTGCCTTATGCAAATACTCCAAGACAGAAGTTAGCAGTGCTGCCTGCCTGCCACGCTCAGCAGGCTGGCTCCCCGTGCTCTGCCGATGGTGGGAGCAGGATGAACACATGCAACACAAGAAATATCACTCTTGCTGCCCTGAGTTGTAGCGTGGCCACAGCAAAACCAACTGCAACAGTCCCAAATATTTCCAAAGACAGATACTGCAATGCTGCAGCACTACATATGTGCCTCTACTATTGTGGGACTTCTCCAAAATAGAAGAGTGTCCTATGTTTGGGATTTCATTTGGTGTCTGTAGTCAGTGAAATAACAAAAACAAGTCCTAAGTACGTACTCAGACAATTAAGACTCTGGTAACGTAGAACCAGGGTGCATTACTCACTATCATGTGTTCCCTGGAGCATAAGCAACCATGGAAGATAAGGAACCATGGAGAATAAAACAAAGGTTCAATTTGGTTATTTATTATCACACAGGTAAAAGTGAAATAAGTAGAAAAAACAAACCCCACCACATCTGCTAGAATCTTCTGGTCTTGATTTCAGGGCTAAATTTTCCATTTTGGATACCAAAATAAATACAAGTTTCAGAAAAATACTGAGTATCTGACATTTTTTCATTATTCCTACTATATCTTTTTAACTACACTCAGTATGAAGTACCACGTAACACATCCAGCACGTGTTGTTTGCAGCACAACGCTGAAGGTGCATTTTGCACCCAAGCGAGACTAGAGTACCCCATGTCTATGCCTGCAGAAATCACTCCTGTTCTACAGGATGCACGTCCAATTCAGAGCACAGAATGAATGGGGAATTCTTTAGGGAACTAAGTGATCTTCAAGTAAGTCTTTAAAAGAGCCACAATTTCATCTTTGCTGTATATCCACACATGCAGGTGCACGGCAACTCATTTAATCTTTAACATCTGCAGTGGTTTTCAGAGTCCCTTTGCAATCCATGGGCAGAAAGAGGTCCTTTCAGATTAAGCCTCCCCAACATGTTTTCATGTTTTAGCCAAGGATAAAGAAAAACATCTTTAAAAACTCTGTCTTCTGCAACTTCTGGAAGGCCACAAATGTGATTGTTCTCACCTGCTAGAGGTGCAGCGTCCATGAGCCCAGCTTCTGCAACACCCCAACTTGTGCAGAGGACAGAAGAGCTCACAAAAAATGCCACACCTATAAGTAAGACTCTTCCTTTCACGAATTTTTAGTATTTATGGTACTACTCAGTTGTTAAATTCTATCTATAACTTCAACAGTCCAAGACAATTATCCCCAGATGCACAATAAATGGCATTCTTATGAGCAAGGGACTGTGAACTGTAGTATCACATCTCCTTCGTGTTCTCATGGGGCTTTAACATCCCTCAGAAACTCTTTGATCAAAAAGTGATCTTCTGGCAGAAAAACATAATTTCCCCACCCTTTTAATATGAGAAATTAAGACTATTTCATTTTATTCACATTTACCAGAAATGTCAATGGTAAGATGACCAGAAGTTTTAAGTCTGAAAAGTTACACTTGCAGAAAGTCACAGACAGAAAAAAATGACACTTTGAAGCTAAAATGCAAAGCAATACCACATGATTCTCATTGTCACTCCTGTTTCACAAATGCCACGCTTTGTACAAAAGTTTGCTGTCAAATACTGCAAAGCTGACCAGGCTCAGCAGTTGTGAACCCTGAATTTTGAGAACTCTGCCCTTCCCCCTGAGACAAGCAGGCTGCCATCTACAGCCTTGCAATCTCCCCCTTTGCCGGCCTTGGTCATCCCCACAGGAGTCACCCCTGCACCAGGAGAATCAAAATAATTCTTCTGCGCCTGGAGGAGATGCTGTCCCCTTTCAGTACCCGTCGCCGCTGCTCCCCAGCACCATCTCCGTGGCAGCAGGGGAGGCAGAAAGCTCAAGGAGGTACTGCAGGCATCCCAGGGCAGGGCTGGCAGGAGATGGGAGCACCAGTTCCAGCCCGGCAGTTGCTCAGCCCAGGAGCTTAACTGCTAAGCTTGTAGCATCAGAAGCTGAACACTGTACAGGTTTCCTGAGCACAACGCCGTGCTCACTCCCTAGCCACTTAAAAATCACAGAAGGGTTCAACACCCATAACCTTATCACACAGGATTAAAGACCAGATGCCTCTCCCATCAAACAAGACTGTGCATTGGTGCATTACTTCTTCCATGGAGTATCCTTAGAAAAAAGCAGCGGTAGCAGTCGCATTTGTACCCGAGCTTCTCACACATCCCTTTGGTCCTTGTTGCTCTCCATGACTTTTTATGTTGAGCTGATTTTGGAGTGGAGAAATGGAGGAACGAGAGAGCACGAGATAACAAACTCCAAGGATGTAGAAGAACTTGCTAAGAAAGAAGGCAAAGCACCGGTGCTGCGTGCAGGAGGTACTGACACCGCACACATAGAGCCCAGGCCACCGGTACTCACAGCCGGCCAGGTACGTTCCATACACAACCTTATTCTTCTTTGTATGGCCATCAGGAAAAGGTCCATTGCAACAGGTACCAACAGCTCCTCTTTTCCAGGTGTATCGTACCCATTATACAGCTCCCACGAGAGCAGCGAGCAGCTCCAGCAGCTGCCCGTGCCAGCCCTCGCTGGGGCACACAGCCCTCACATCGTAGCACTGGCTGCGGTAATACTCCTTTCTAGGACTGGCTGGGTATTTTCTGACAAAACGTTTTGGGGTTTTTCTTGGTCAAAATAACACTCCATCACTAACATGAAGAAAGAGAAATATAAACTATAATTTGTTTTCTCTCTAAAAAGAAGGGTTTCATCACAACACCGTTTCACATCAATGTTCAGAAGCTGAATTCTGTCATGAAATGGACTCTTCCTTGCTAATCAGCTGGCAGGTTCTAGTTTGTCCTTAAGCACACTGTCTTCTCAGGTCACATCAGTTTACGACAAGGTACAGCTTGGCAAGGAAATTCTCTACGCATTTTCTGCTATTACAAATAAATTAGAGGCATTATCATTTCTATGAATTCCTTTCATCCTTTTTCTCTGTGACTACTGGGCACAAAGACCAGAGCAGTTCGTGCCGTGCCACGCTTCCTGCAGCTGAACGTGCCACAACATCCAGGCTCGGCTGTTTGCACATTTCAGTGTGCACGCAGCAGATGTCACAGGTTGGGTTAGGTGAGATCAGTTACCCCCGCAGTATTACACGGCAGGGGATGTAATGTATAACACTGTCTAATGCCTGCACGTGCACCATACACCAGGGAGAAGCGCACGACTCTTTCCTTCCGAAGCGCCCCACGGTTCCAGTAAATCAAGCTGTGGAAGTGCAGACAAGATCAGTGGCAGCTCTCAGTCCTACTCAGTCCAGCTTGCTCAGTCAGATTCCAAAGCCACCTCCATCCATGCTGGAAGCACACACTGTGCTTCATACAGAGACTTACATCTGTGGGATGACTGAAGCTATAAAAAGTGCTGACAATTTTCAGCGAATTTGCATATGTTGCTACTGCTGCTGCTGCTTATATAAGTGATTTCTAGCTAAACACAAAAAGCAGTGCCCAAAATAGATTTTAAAACAAACCACTTGCAAATGTGACTGAATGACACATCTCCCCACCCCTCTGAAAATCACTTCTCTGGAAAAGGCAGACGCAACAGCCAGTGCTTCCCCAGAGGGTCCCGTGCAGAGCAGCTCCTGGAACACATGCCCCAGAGGTCTAACACCACCTCACCCTCAACTGCATGCTGTCCTGCACCAATGAAGACTGTGACAAACCGGGACACACCTGAGACTTGTCCTAGGCTGCTCTCAGGTCTGGAGCTGTACAGATCTTTCTACACACATCATCATCCCAAGCATCTTGATGCTTGGTGGGGCAGTCAGCCTCTGGGTAGGAAACATTTTGTTACCTTCAGCTGTTACGAAATTCCTCCCTGTATCACACACCACATTCCACCTGCTCTGTACCTGTCTTCCCCATGGCAGTGCTGGCCTGAAGGACTGCTCATCACCTGTAGCCACACAGATTCCTCTTTGCACCAGGCTGGGAAGGACAATTGCTTAACCTGGGACTGCAACAGCCTGGTACAGAGGATCCCTGCATGGCTCTGCTCAAATGGTCAAAAGGTCAGGCAGAAATACAAAAGTATGCACCAGGGAGGAAACGGTCAGAAGACCCTAGTCCCTGACTTTCAGGTCTCACAGCTGACATAGCTATAAATCACCAAAGGAAGGGTGAAGGTGAAGCTGATGGTGTATCTTCTCAGTGGAATACAGATCACAAGCAACAACATCCATCCTTCTCCAAGCCCTTGAGTTTGCAGAAGAGTGTTGCTTGCTCACAGACCAAGCTCCATCAAAGCAAAATCACATGAATTTGGCAGCACTCTTTTGGATTCCTCTGGTGTCAATGGATTCTTCTGTTCAGAAAATATTGGTGGGGGGCTGTTTCTCCATTAACCTACTATCTCCAAGAGTACAAGAAATGTTATTTGGCTTCCCAGCACAAGGAAGACAAGGACATACTGGAGAGAGTCCAGCAATGGGCCACAATGATGATTAAGGGATTGGAGCATCTGTCATACAAGGAAAGGCTGAAAGAACTGAGACTATTTAGCATAAAGACAAGAAGGCTTGAGAGGGATGTTATCAATGTGTGTAAAAACCTGGGGGGGGCGGGGGGAGAGAGTAAAAAAAAAGCAGAGACAGCCTGTTCTCAGAGATACCCAGTGAAAGGACGAGATGCAATGGGCACAAATTAAAACACAGGAAATCCCTTTTAAACTTAATAAAAGACTGAGGGTAGTCAAACACTGGAAGAGATACCCCAGAAAGGTTGTGGAGTCACCATCCTCACACGTATTCAAAACCTGACCAGACGTGGCCAGGGAAGCTGGACTAGCTGATCTCCAGAGGTCCCTTCCAACTCAGCACTTCTGTGAGCAAGACTGCAGCAGCCTCCCCGACTGCTGCCGACCAGCCGGACCTCAGGGAGCCCCTCTGGAACCCCATCACGGAGCTACTGTCCTCCCTTGCTCACTTTGCGCTCTGCTTTTGATAGTCTTTTGGTTCATGCTACCCCTTTTGCTCTACGACAACTGTATCCTCTCCAGAGCTCACGGAAACAGCTTGTTTCTGGCTTATCCCTTACACACACTCCTCCGGTCCTACTCCAGCTCTCAGTTTCCATCATTGCCACGAGCAGGAACCTCCAGTCATCACTATTTTCTTCTGACCCTCCACTGTGGGCTTGCAGGAACCAAAGGGTACCAAACATCGTTACCTCCCTGTGTCTCTCTCGCCCCACAGTTACTACAGCTTTGGTTCTTTCCTTCATCTTCTGTGATGAATGAATTGAAAACATATTTTTGCTAGCAAGAGAACTCGGGAGGAAAAAGGCAGCAATCCCTCAGGAACGCCCATCTCTAGCACTGGAGTTCGTTTCCCACAAGCCACCTTCATGGTTTTCTCAGAGCTGTCCAACTCCACATTTGCCATTAAAACCAGTTCTGGTTAACCACCAGCCATGGATACCTCTTTTTCTTTGCAAGAGCCAAGAGCTACCACTCAGGGAGCGCACATGAGGAGGAAGAGCCTGCCCTGTCCCCAGCTCCCGGATAAGCCAAGTAGAGCCATGTGGCAGCGTGCGGATGATCGGCGCTGGCAGCTCCACAGCCCAGCTGCCTGTGAAGAGACGCAGGTGCAGCACAGTTCCTCCCAAGTCAGAGATAGCATCAGGCACAGTCATTTCTCCTTTCTCATCCAGCAGGAACCAGCACGCTGCAGACTGGCTGCTAAACTGCTGAGGGCTGGAAGAGACTCCCCTCTCAGCTGCTGTCCTTCATACCTTTCCTGCTCCCCTCTTTCAGCTGAAGACCAAAACTTAGTGCAGACTTTAGAGCAGCACTGTCAGAGGAGATGTCAGTGTTGGTAAACATGAAGTCGTATGAATGAGAAAATCCAGCCTGCCTGTCCATACACAGTGGCAGGCTTAAAGCTACAAAGGCTTCAGAAGATGACCATCTTTTGGTAGCACCCAGCCACCTGACCAACTTTGCTGAGAAGAAAGGGTGTGTGCCTTGCAGGGCAAACCTTACCAGCCCTGGCATGCCTTGGACAACGCTGCGAGCCATGTTCTTTACTGCCCTGGCAGAAAATGCAGCCAGCTGTCCTTCAGGACAACGGGTTACAGGGCTCCAGAGGAGGACAGGTACCTGCTGGAGTGAACTGGGCATGGGGAAGTGAGGGCAGGACAGAGGGTGGGAATAAATAACATCTTCCTCTTTTGAACAACAGCATGTGGTTAATTTCAGCTCTGAAAATAACGCTGAACCTTACTGAAAGCTGCAGGGCCAGGGCCACCCAAAGCCAACATAAGTGCAGGTTGGTACCAAAAGGAGAATCGCGTTCATGGCCACATCTGGCTAAGCACTGCCATCACCTCCCTGACGCCAGCTCCAACGTCGATGTGGTTGGACTGAGGCTTGGACCAGAGAAGGAGAGTAATTCTGCTGTGGTGTCTTGCAGTTAGATCAGGTCCCTGAGCAAGCTAGCTGCATACCTGCACACAGGGGAAAGGCTACGCGCACAGAGCCATGAGAGCCACACAGACAGATATGTCTTCTTCTCACACATCTAGTCTGCTGTAATGTGTACCAAGTACTGTGGTCCCATAAATTTGGTTTCTTTGGTTAATTACCTCTCATTTGACATATTTATTAACTCCGGCTCATAGTCCTCATTGGGCACCACCTCTGGAGAAAAGGAGTGAACACCACCTGGCACTTGCCATCTTTCTTACCTTCTTTCCGAAGCTCTGCTCAAGAGAAAGGAGGCTGGGCTGTGTGGACAATTGGTCTGCAGCAAAGTCTGCAGTGGTACCTGAGCCAAGGGCGAGAAGGGCACATCGGGGGGGCTGCAGGCACCGATCTGAGCACAGTGCCACTTGCTCAGACTTAAGCAAGAAGAGAGGTGTTTCCGAGAGGGAGGTGATACCAAAACAAAGTTATTGTGCATGCACAAGTGATTTCTCACTGCCTTTGCCGAGCAGAGTTGGTCTCATCTCATGATACATTTTGCCTCAATTCCTAAATTCCTGGTTAGATGTGTAAATATTTAACAATTTGTGAAACCACAAACATTCACATATGATCTTGTAGGTGGCAAAACTGACAAACAAAAGGACTCCCACATTCTTAAACTAACAAAGAAATCCCAAGTGCTTCGGTGGCATAGAAAAGTCCCTGGCCTCACTCTTGTAGCACTGAGTGGGGAAATTTTCCTGTCTTTCCAGTTAAGAATGAGAAACAGAAACCCAATGGAAACACCACAGATTTTTTTAATTCACTTGGACTAGAGAAACCAAAAGGCAATGCCAGATCTATAGGCAAAACGTCCCTTTGCATAGAATGTTTTGCTCACAGATCACTGCTCTGCATACATCTGGGGGGCCTGGTTCTGCCCAGGGCTGTGCTTCCTGCCACTCTGGAGTTCCCAGAGGGTGGGCATGGAAAACCTGGGGTGGGAAGCACCTGCCTTGCATGTAAGCAAAGCAGGGTAGCAGATTCCCCTTAGAAACCTGAAGGACAAACAGAGGCTGATCCGAGAAACGTGCTGCTAATCGGTTCAGCCCAGTCACTGCAGGGACACTGGCTCAGGAGCCCGTTTCCGAACCTGCATCCTAGGTTAAGTTCCAAATGAGAACAGGGCACGGTCAGCAAGGGAAGGACCGATGGGCTCATGGCAGGTTCTTGCTTTGGCACACAAGCTCTTTCAGGTTTCACTTTCAGAAATGCAGAGATTGTGAAGGCACTCTTCACGGACATAGATTTTACACTCACATTGTGTCTTGTTTGCATGGGAGAGAAAGTAATAAACAAGTTCAGACAGAAGGAGTCCCGAGGTGGGAACACAGCTGTTGCCCTAGCTGTCAGCACCCTGAAAACAACTGAAGCTAACAGAGCTTCTCAGCATCCTGATGGACAGTCCCTGACCTTTGAGTCTGGGCAACCGACTCTAACTCTGCTGGGGCTCTCTGGGGCAATGCCACACGTACGGCAGCAAGGTCTCTCCAGCCAGCTGGGGAACTGTTGCCACAGAAGGGATGCATCTGAATTGCCTCTTCCACAACATAAAGCCCAGAGATGTTCAGTGAAAGGAAACGAGAGGGAAGAGGAGAGGGAGAGAGAGAGAGGTGGGAGAGGGACTTGCCCAGCATCTGGCCCACACGCATGACTGACAGGAGCTGCATCGCCTCGGCCACCGACTGCCCGCGGCTGCCATGCGGCCTTAGAACTCTGCTGCTCCGTGGCTACGACCCAGGGTACCAAAGGCAGGAGGGGCGCCGGGCAGGTTGTTCCCCCAAGTGCCGCGTACTCTTACCAGCACCCCGCACACTGCGGCCCTGGGGCGGCGGGGGCACCTGCCCGGCCCTCGGACAGGGCAGAGCGATGCCGAGGTGGGTCCCCGACAGCAACGCCGGTCCGCAGCCGCCCGCTGCCCCCCACCCCCCGCACTCCGGG